>VWZP01001966.1:284329-314479 GCA_013396995.1 Dicaeum eximium
TTTTTTTTCCCCTGGCCCAGATCGCAAAGAATTTCCCCTTCTCTAATTTTGCTGCAGGAAGGGAAAGTACGTTTCGGCGGGATGCTGTAGCACCGTGAGCCAGGCGGTTTCACATCCCTGAGGCATCGGCGGTGGCCGAGGGCTCTGGGCCAGCCCCGTGCCCGTGGCTCGGGCTGCCATCGGTGTCCAGGCCAGGAGCTGTGGCCACCGGGACGATGTGCTGGCCACGTCCCAAGGGAGCCCTCCGGCCCAACACACCTTTCACTTCCCGGGCAGGTGAGGGAGTCACCATCAAGAAACCACTGCATGTGGCACTTAGTGCCGCGGTCCACTTGACAAGGTAGTGACCAGTCAAAGGTTGGACTCAATGATGTCAGAGGTTTTTTCCAACCTAACTGATTTGATGATTTTAAGCGCAGAAAGAGACATTTCTATAGGAGAACAGCTGTTTTCATAAATCTCTTCTGCGTGGCTTTTGATGACATCTCAATTTAGCTGCTGTGTCCATCGATGAAGTCATCAGCTGTCCCACTGTGCAGCTCTTTGACCTCACCTTTTGCTCTAGAGGCAGCACTTTGTTGTCCCTTGGCAGATCCAAGGATCCCTTAAATAGCGGTGCCCCAGGACCTGGGCACTGCTCAGTGTTGTGGATGGATAACTTCCTGACAGTTACATGGACACTATTTTATAAAACTTAGCCCTGCTGTTTTCAGATGCTTTACTGTGCTTAGAATTGGGGTGGTACATCTCATCTCTGCTTTTCTTGCTCTGCACTGAAAAAAAGGAGGTTTTGTCCCACTGCAGTTAACCTGGAGCCCACTGGACCATTAATGATCCATCCAGGCTTCTTTTGTTTAAACCCTGCCCTTACCACGAAGGCAAGTTCTAAAATTGTTGTATCACCTACATTTTGAAAAGACACTGTTGCCCGTAATATTTAACTAAAAAATTGTACTTCTGAGTATAAAATAGGTTACTAGATCAGTGTAAAAGGAAGTGGATGTGGTATTAATAGATTGGTGTTAGCCACTGTAATACATGCTTGCAGTAGTGCTCAAAAAGGAACTGAGTAAGAATTACTGTTCTTACCATGAAGACTTAGACTGCTAATAAAGACATATGTCATAACATGTTTTAAAATGACATTTCTGACAGGTGCTGCCATAGGTGTTTTGGAGGTGGGCATTTTCCTTTAGCTGCCCCTTGCCCTTAGAATGCTGCTATCTTTTCTTCAACAGCAACAAAGTTTACCTTACAAATCCTGCCTGCATGTTAAATAATATTTATTGTTTTCACTGGGGAGGGAGAAATACATGTTCCAACAAACATTAACATCTGTTTGTGTTCTATGGTTAAACCCACCAAGTTAGACCATGGAATCACAGAGCAGCCCAGGCTGGAAGGGACATTGAAAGCTCATCTGGTCCAACCTTTCCTGGAAAAGGGAGCCTGGATGAAACTACCTAGGGCTCTGTTCAGCTGTATCCTGAAAACTGCCAGGGAGGGGAACTCTACCACATCCCTGGGCAGGTTGTTCCAGTAAATAGCTGTTCTTACTGCCAAAAAAAAGTCTTATGTTGAGATGAAAGATGGAGAGCCCATTACCAGAAGAGGCTGATTTGTTCTCTCAGTGCCACAAAGCTGGATTTTCTAGAGGATCTGTCTCAGAAGCAATGGTGTTGTGTGCCACAGGCAGCTGCTGGCTCAGTTTGGTTCACCTCCCAACACATCTAAAAGAAGAAGAGTGTTTAGACCCAGCCTTAGCTCCGTAATGGAAAGTCACTACAGCTGAAGAAAGCCCTTCTAGAATGAATTAGTGAACAACTACTGTTTAGCCTTTGAAAGCAAATGGAATTTGAGTAAAAACATGAATTGCCCCAGACTGTAAAAGCCTGGAAGTCTCTTACATCACTCTCTGAATTTGCTGAGTTTTATGATGTATCCCAAAACACTAATTACTGTCATCAGAGCTAATCCAGTTCATTTATTTTGCCACAAGATACCTGTTTCTTATACAAGCTACCAGATAGTACCTAAAAAGTACTACAGAAAACTAAAGTCTTGACATCCATGGACATCAGGTCAAATCCATAAACTACCTGGATTTTCCAGCAGCATTGTGATAACTCTTCTAAGATTATCTTATTCTGACAAATCTTTTCCCATGCTCCAATCTTTCTGGAAAAAATGAGACCAATCTTAAGGCTTTAAAATACATATTTTAATGTATTTTCTTAAAATATTAGTGTATTTACACAAATTTCTCATTTAAAAATATTTTGAACTTGTCTATTTTTAAACATCTAGTTTGAAAAAACATTCAGCCAGATGACTACATCACACAAATATGAAAGAACATTCATTGTAGATGTGAGTGATTAAAAAAATACAGCACAGAAACACATACCATTGCTATAATAGTAAGTGAGTGCACATTTTTAATTTGCTAGCTTCCACAAACAGTTCTTCCCATAGAAATTGCTTAGTCTGTGTCAGTAACTTCTACCCACTTCTATATTGGAGTTCCCATTTCTTTTTTCTTCACAAAAATCCCCCCCTTTTTCTTATACAGAGGTTGCAATAAAATGCATTACAGTAGTATTTCATTTACAAAACAAATGACATAAAAACTTGTTTCTTAACCCATTGGATTGTATTTCACTAAAACAATGTCCTTTGATGGAGATGCAAGAGAGATTCCAAGAGCTGTCTGGATGTGGGAAATGATCTCAAAGCAATCCTGCCTGGAAAGGTGGACTTCAATTGCTGCATGATGTTGTGCAGATTCCCCTTTGGAAGGATCTCACCTTCAGATTTGGTAATTAGGACAGCATGTTAAACATTGTATTTAGTCAAAATAAATACAAATAAATTAAAAGCAAATTATGGAAAGAAATTTTTCTCTTGTTGATATTGCTTGGAGGAAGGCTGAGAAGTGAAGCTTGTGGCAATATCTAGATTACACATGAACAGCAGATCCTTTTACTTCAGTAGTACTCTCTGAACAAGGAAACAATAGCTATGAACAGGGCTGTAATTTTGGAGAAGGACAGTAGTGATCTTCTTTCAAACTTTGTTAGGAAGCCATTTTCCTGTGGAAAAGAGTACACACAGTCAGGGACAGCTTAAAAACAACATGTAAGGGAGCCACACCACTCTCTGTGCTGCAGCACTGTGCAGTGAGGGACAGCTTTTCAGAGCTCTACCTCCAAAAGATGAATAGGGCTTTAAAAACAGTAGCTGAAAATAGCTGCACCTTACTGAATGTTTGTTTTATCTCCAAGTCAAGACTGTGCCCTCCCTGTGTAAATAGAAAACAAATGTGAACTCTGTCATCTGAGCCCACATCTTCCAGGAAGGTACAAGTACTATGTTTCTGATGTAGTAATACACTCAGAAATATCTTCCTTTAAGCTTCCTCATTCTACTATGATGAGCCACCTATTATGACAGAATGTTGCCAGGAGTTGATACTTCTCTGAAATAAAATTGACTCTATTTGAAAGAGATGGAAAGAGAAGCCTTTATAATAAATCTGATGCAGCAAGGGGCCATGAGTCACTATCACCTTTTTTTTGCTGCTACAGACAGAGAATGATTAAAACAAGCAGAAAGAAAAAAAAAAAAAGGAAAAGGAAGACACTAGAAAGTAAATCAGGGGGAAAAAAGTAGTAGGAAATATGAGAGAAGTAGGATGAGAGGGGGTGGAAAGAGAAAGCAACACTTACATATAAGTAAAGGGAAAAAGTACCAAGGAAATAATTGACACTTGTGTCATTGATTCTCAGATTCCCCTAACTGAAGGAAAAAAAAAAAAAAAAAAAAAAAAAAAAGAGAGAAGTATTTGCAGAGCAAAAGGATATTTCCCTTCACTGGCAGAATGGGAATTTCAACAGCTTGGCAAAACAGTTCACTTAGTAACAAGTATTTTTCTCAGCACTGACCATTCATAGATGGATGTTCTATGGGTGGATTATCTCAGTTCAAACAGAAAAGATTTCATGCCAGTTGTACTTACCTGTACATTTGTTGTAAGTAAAACTGATTTGGGGAATTAAATAATGGCTTTGTTGAAATCCACAGCAAAAAATGCTGACTTCATTTTTGGGGATCACACTTGTGTATTCTTTTCTTGCCTTGAACTTAAGTATTTTTGGACCAACTCCTCTGTGAAAGCAAAATCGCTGTGCTGTTCTTAGGATGCTACTTAGTTTTAGATTTAATAATGGAAATTTCAGGGTAGGTGTGGTTTAACCTGCTTTGAGTGGGAGGCTGGACCAAATGATTTTCTAAGGACATTCTCAACCTGAATTATGGTATGATCCTGTTATTCAGAATTGGAAGTGCCTTTTAAAAAGAAAGTTGTCTTTTATCACTGTTCTGTTTAAAGCAGAAGCAAAGCTCTCTCTGTAAGTCTCAATGAGACATTCCAGACACCAGATATTAAACCCCCAAATTAAACCGTGAATAAAATGGATTTGACAGTGTCTATAGCAATAATTAATGAAATCTCCTAACCTAGACTTTGGTGGAAAATGAGAAACTCACCCAGCCACCATTTGCATCAATCCATTCAGCTTTGTTGTTTATGATGTACTCTGTGATGAAATAAGAGATCTCCTCCTTCTCCTCTGCAGTCAGCTGCACCCCATGCTCTTGAAGCTTCTTGGTGAGAAGACCTCCAAATGTAAATATGGTCATAATTCGTCCCCAGTTAGTATTTCCATCAGCAAACTTCTCATCCATGACTCCATTGAAAATTCTCTTGGCAGCAGCTACAGAGGTGATGTCAATCCTGTCCAGGAGTGGCCTGAGAGCCTCCTCGGTTTGGTCTTGCAGAGAAGATGCCATGGTTCTCAAGACATGAGCAACCCTGGTCTGGGCTGGTCCAAGCTGTGATTCCTGGAGCACATACTGCAGATAATCCTGAGCTAAGTAATAAACGTAATAGAACTCAGCAGTTTCCATTCAATACAAAATGCAGAGAGCAGCTCACTGCTCTTGGCCAGGGTTGGCAGTGAGCAGCCACAAGACATGCACACGGTTTTGTTTCGTCTGGTTTTGATGGAATCTTTCTGTTTTTACCACAGAATTTCCTGTAAAAGGTAGTGACTTAATGGTGCACGTTGGGGAATATGTCACAGAGGAAATGAAAGAAAAAGTGTCTCCTTATATGTCTTGAGTGATTTATTTCTCCAAATAGTGTGGTTCCACAACTAAAATTGACCAGATTTTACCACATTCTTTAGCAGCATAACTTGGCATTTTCTAGGGACTTTTGCTACATACCACTAGCAAAGGTTTGGCATTTGGCTTGCAAAATTCCAAGAATGGTGTGTGCTAGCAAAGGTTAGGCATTTGGCTTGAAAAAACATGCCCAAGAAGTGCATCTGCTGGAGATGCAGACACCCAGCACCCCCAGTCCAATCTCCTCGCTGCCAGGGTTAAGGCTGCAATCTGTACTGCAGATTGGGTTATTATTTATGGGTTATTTCTGCTCACAACTTTGTGAAGAAACTGGTAGACATTCCCAACAGGATGGAAGAATGGATAAACTTTCTTCAGGATTCAGGGAGTTTTATGGAAGTGCAAAAAGTGGGAGCACAACAGTGGTACAACTATGGATGGACAAAGGGAAAGTCAGCTTTATAGCACTATCCCTGTTCCAGACTTTCCCACACTCTCACTGAGTGCCCTTCAAGGTCCTTCTTTGAAGATTTGAATGGGAAGCTTCAAAGATTTCTTTCCCCCATGGGGAGCTCTGCTGTAAAAGATGCTATGAGTATGAAAGACAATGCTAATGCAGGCAGCATGTCAGAACATGGGATGGAAAGTACAGGGCCAGTGATGTGTGATACCACCTGAATCTTTTAGGACAGGTAAAAAAGAAGTATCATGATACCTACAACTGCTCTTAGATTCAAATTTTCTCTCAAGCTGTTATTTTTGGGAGAAGAGGCAGGGATATCTAGCCAGCTTTTTCTTTACAAACATTGTTTCTCCTGAGGCAATCTGATCTTGCTAAAGAGCCAGAATGTGTCTGTAGAGAATTCCATCCCATGGCAAAGGCTTCAAAGAGCAGCAAGCAGTTTGATGTCTGGAGATCCCTCTCTTCCTCCATCTTTCTTTATCCCTCTACTCCTTACCCACCTTTTTTTCACTGCTCTTCTTTCTTTGAAAGCAAAAGGCACTCCCAGCACCCCACACCAACAGCGTTTCTTTGTCCCAGGAGTGCTTGTGAGCCTCTTTCCAGTCCTGGGCACTCCCTGATGCTCAGACCTACGGAAGAGGAGCAGAGCTGCAGTCTCAGACGTCAGGATAGCACTGGAACTTAATTACCCTGGGGAAAGCCTGTCTGGACTGTGAAACAGCTCTGGTGTCAGCACACTGCTAACCCTAGCCAGCCCCCAAAATGTGTGAGCTGCTGCTGCTCTGACATCACAGTTTTTGCAGAAACCCATTGAGTAGACCAGGGTGGTTTCCATTTCCCGCTCAGGTTTTTTCTGTATGTGGTGAGTCTGGCTGAGAGTGACAAAGTCATCTTCCAGCATAGGGGGCTTGAAACCTCGAGCTGGAGCCAGCACAGCATCCAGCACTTTAGGATTATTTCCCTCCCTTTCTCTTGGAAGCAAAGAGAGAGGGGGTTTGGTGTTGTGTTCACCTTTGGGACAGAATGTGTTTCAGAGGGCAGTGCGAGCTGGAAAACTCCAATGTTAGATGTTACCCCCAGGGAAGGATGTGATGCCAGGACTGGGGATAGGCTGGGCATGGGAAGCTAGATTTCCCCTCTTTCATACACTCATGTTCTTACCAAAGCTCATTTTGAAAGTTCAGAGGTGTTTCCTATCCAATACCTGCAGCTGTTGCTTTGGCAGAGCTGTCAGGCTGACTTTGCCTTTGTTATGTTCAGTCATTTCAGCAAAGTGCTCTCATTTTATGAGGAATGCAAATGGGAAAAAGGAAAGAAAAAAAAAGGATTTAACAGTCTCTAACTCTTTCCAACTGAACAGGAATTTCTGGTGCAGGTGGCATTGCTCACCCAGCCAGCTCCCCTCCTGTCAGATGCTTGCTGTAAGCAGGGCTGAGAGAGGTACCAGAGCAGACGTCACAAGAATCCTCTTCCCATATAGCACAGTCTGTGAAATTATAGATCACTCCTGAATTTCTTAGTAATTGATTAATGAAAAGTTTTTTTGTGTTCTCTGAGATATAATAGTTGAATATGAGAACAGTGAACAATACCTAAGAAAACCAGTTTTGTTTTCTTCATCACTGGCAGTAGCAGAGCACAAGCAGATGTAGCTATTTCTTCATTAGTGGAGCATTTAGGATTCTGAGGAGAGTGATGAAATAAGACTTTGAATATGTCAGCATTATTGAAGGAAATCAGTGTTAATACCTTGGCAATTTCGGTGCAAATGCAGCTGCTTACAGCCTCTTGATTTCTTAAGGGGTGAAGCTGAGGGCTCAGCTCCCAGAATGGGGTGGCAGCTCTGAGCAGAGATCTCCAACAGCCAGCTGTGACACTGGTGACAAGAGCTCAGGATGGAGCTGTTGAAAATGCCCCAGGTCTCTCTCCTTCAATGTTTTCGATAGTGTGCAATGCAGGGTGCAGTTCCAAGTGTTGGATGTTCAGTAGCAGTGACAGTTTATGTATCTATACACACAAATTGACAATGGTCAGCTCTGAACACTCTGAGAAATCAGCTTTGGGATCTCTTGCGTCATGCCACTCTAATGCTTTGAGTCTCATTTGCTACATTAGGCAGTGTCTTGCTTGTTTCTAGCCGACTTTATTCTCATTTTGTAGTTGCAAGTGAATACCTCTGAATTGATGAAGCTCTGCTTTGTTTCCTACCTGCTCTGTCTCCCCAGTGCTGCATAAACTGCATTCTCATACATTGCACTGCTTCTTCCTTGTTTTCCTCTTTGCTGGATATATAACTTTAAGTGTTAATTGTTAATAAAAGGCTTGAAACAGAAACCAGCTTGCCAGGGAAGCTCGAATGCAAACCCTCCCCTCACTAGTTGGCAATTGGAAGGGGCTTCAGATACTTTGATTTAAATCTGTGCCCTGTGGATTGGAATTCACATCCTACTCTAACCTGAAAAGGCTTATTTTTCCAGAACAGATGGGGACTGAGTTGACAGATCCTCATAAAACTGACTTGTGAGAGACGATGTTATCTCATTGCATTCGAGACAAAACCAAGCCAAATAACAAAAGCTTTGCTGAGCTATCCATGCTGCATCTGCCTTGCCAGAGTTGTTCCAGTTCCAGGCGATTGTGGGAACTGTGGGGTTTTTTTTAGTCTGGAAGAGCAGTCCAAGGCCTTAAGAAAACGATTGAAGATTATTTTCCCCCTCCTTTTCCTCTCTTTTTGAGGTCCGCACAGGGGTGATTTTGTTTGTTTGCTTGTTTGTTTGCTGGGTTTTCCTGGCGTTGTGTTGGATTTGGTTGCGAAAGAACAGCTCGGTTCACCTGCAGCTTTGCGGCTGTCCTGCACAGCCCCGGCAGAGCCCTGGGGAGGGAGGTGTGATGCTTTTCCTCGCGGGGATGCTGCTGCGGGCGGGCAGCGCCGCGCCGGGGCCGCTTGCCCAGGGCCGTGCTGACATCTAGTCGCAGGCGGCCGCGCTGCAGCGCCGCGGAGCCGCGCCGCGCATCCTCATTTTGGGCTCCCTTTTTGGGCAAACACCCCAAACCCCGGGACGCAGCCCGGCTAATGAGCTCTGCTAATGAGTGATGTTGCGTTTCCCGAAGCTGGCCTGCAGCCAAAGCAGCGTGGGCAGCAAAGCGAGGGAGGGATTCTCCCTCTCGCCGCTGGGACCCCACTGCGGTGCCGTGTCCATCTCTGGGGTCCCCGGCCCAGCAAGGATATGGAGCTGAGGGAGCAGGTCCAAAAAGGCCACTAAGTTGATTAAATGGATGGATCATCTTTCCTATGAGGAAAGGCTGGGATAATCGGGATTGTTCAGCCTGGAAAAGAGAAGGCTTCGGGCTGACCTAATTCCAGCCTTGCAGAGCCTGAGGGGTGCCTACAGGAAAGATGGAGGGACACTATTTACAGGGGCATGCATGACAGGGGAATGGCTTCCAATGGAAACAGGGTGGGTGTAGATTAGAGGTTAGGAAAAAAGTCTTTACTGTGAGGGTGTGAGGCACTGGAACAAGTTATCCAGAGTTGTGGCTGCTCCATCCCTGGAAGTGTTCAAGGCCAGGCTGGATGGGGCTCTGAGCAGTTGGTCTAGTAGAAGGTGCTCTTGCCAACAGCAGGGGGGTTGAGACTTGGTGATCTTTAAGGTTCTTTCCAACCCAGACCATTCAGATTCTCTGATTCTATGGATTCTGCCAGCCAGGAAGCACCAAAGTTTCCTGTCCAAAGCATCTCCATTAATTTTGGAAGCAGTTAACTTTAAAACATTTAAGACCATCTCCTAATGTTTCTAGCATGGATTCAAAACATCAGGATCCTAGATCTCAAATTCTGTGGCCACTGAAAGAGAGACTTTGACCCAGCTTGCATTCTGTGTGTCAGACATGCACTGAAGGCAGGCTCCAGAAAGGATGGGAGGATGCAGCTGGTTTTGCATCTTCTGGGCCAACTGAGGCATTCTGGGCTAATTGGAAAGCCAAAGTGGTTCCCAGCATAAAATAAAGCAAGTAACTACTCCAGCTCGCTGTTGAGCTGTGGTACCAGAATGACTGAGGGCTGCTCAATTTGGCATAAACTCTCTCTTGCTTCCAAAATACCACACAGGAAAGGCTGAGAGGATGGATCAAATGGAGGTGCACACCATGATTCTCCATTGCTCAAACATGAGAAGGTGGTCATTCAACTCCCCTTATGACACCTCTGTAGCATTCCAGAGACCCACGGGAGGTGTAGGAATGGCCAGCTTTGGCCATTCAGGATTATTTCATTCCTGTTACTCAGGGTTCAGCTGCTGCCTCGTCACTTCCCCTGGTAACTCATCTCAAGTCAGCCTGTTTTCCTCTGCATCCCCGGTTCTGTCATCACCAGAGCAGCCAAACATACTTCTCCACTGTGCATGGGGCGTGTGTCATCATGTGCATGTGTGCAGACTCATGCTCTACATTCTCATAAGCCTTTCTAAATGTTTATCTCGGATTAGGAGAATTTGAACACATAGTCATCGTTGTCAGCAGTGAGCCACAGAACTGTAAAGGTCCCTAAGCTTCCCAGACAAGGGAGCATATACAAGTCTTGGTAGAAGCTTAGCGAGCTCTTGCAGGTGCCAGCAGAAACACTGGAGTCAGCTTCATGGCTGAAAATACTTGCTCCCAGAAGGGGAAAAAATGAAAATCTGCTTTTGAGTATTCATGAAATAAGAAGTCAAGAGCTCATGCCTCAAAATGATAACCAAAACTTTGCATGTCCCTGGCAGCCATGAGTCAAGAGTGTCATGAGTCAAGGGTGTCACGAGTCAAGGGTGGTCTTGAGTGTTGGTTCATTCTCCTGGGGCAGATGAACATGTGCACAGTTATTTGTGATTGATCAGCAGCTTTAGTTCAGATCTGTATATTTCAGCAACATAATGCTGCCAGGAGAGACAGGCATTTAACACCTAAACCTATTTTAGACCCTGGTGATACTCAAAATGTGGTTAGACAGCATTTTGGTGACATATCTAAGCCTTGCTTAGCATACAGAGAGTCCTACTTGATGGAAATTCCAAAATATTAACAAGGTTTAGGTAAAGAGTTTCCACTGAGCATGGACAAGATACAGGTACCCAGTTCCTTCAGGTGTCTTTGAGGAAAAAAAAAAAGCAGCTATTCAATAAAGCTATTAATAGTTTAAAGTTAGGCATGATTTTAAATTCTTTGCAGTTTGATTTTCCAAGAGAAGCTTATGTATCTCATGTTTTTAAAATAAATCACTGTACAATTCAAGCTCACTTTACCAATTACAAGTTACCTGGGTGCCTTGGAGCTTTGCATTCCTCTACATCAGCCCTCCCAGGGGTGTGCTTGCTTCCATGCTTCTCCATCTTTTAAATCAGCACTGCATCTGCTCCTGCACTTCTCCATTATTTAAATCAAGGCTCCTGGTACTTCTGGTAACCTTTGCCCTGGGTCAAGTGGTTGTGATCCACAGATTAAATATCTTCTCTTTAGAAGAGAATGTATCCTCTTAATAAATCATTTCAGCCCTCCTTTTTCCTTATCCCCTCTGTTGGTGAGGGTTGTAACAACACTGGTATTTCTACTATAAATTCCTCTTCGTGGAAGTTCATAACTCATCCTTAGTTTGTTTTACATGCAGGGTTCCAGTCTGGGGGCACATTTGTTTTTATTCCCCTTTCAAATTGTTCGGAAATATTTAAAGTTATAAAATAGACAAAAATACAAATGTACAGTATATAGATATTTTCCTCTTTTATAACCAATCCAGATCTTTTGATGGAAATTATGATTAGGAAATGAATGTGTAATGGGATTTCAGTAATTTTCATATGTTCAAAATACATATTGATATTAAAACACATTTCTGAACCCTAAGTCAGTAATTTTACTACAATTTTATTACCTTTTCAAATGTGTATTTGCATGAAAATATTGCGGTGCTGGTGCCTACTCCTTGCAACCTCCTTTTAAAATAAAAATTTTTTTAAAATCCTTCATGTAAAAGAGAAAGACACAGACTACATTGCTGTTTGGCAGGAATTTTCTGAAGTCTAAAGTCAGTTGTTATGAAGGTCATTCCATCCACCTACAGCCTAAGAAACTGGGCTCCATGTGGTAGAATAAAATCCCCTTCATTACTCAACTGCAAGGAAGAGCTTGTGAACTTAACATCCCAAATGACCCTTCTGGAGGGTTCTTGAGCCTTAACTGCATTTCTCATTTTCCTGATTTGCACCATTGCAGCAGACACTCGCCTGTTGGCACTCTGCAGTATTTTCAAATGATTATGTGTAAATTGCTGCAAATTATAGCAAGAAATTAGCTGTAACTCCCATGGCATATTTTTATCCTTGTGTTTATTACGATTTTTTAATCCTCCAAAAAGCATGCTGAGATGGCATTTCTGTGCTCCTAGGAGAAGGCTGTGAGCAGAAATAGCAAACTAATCTGTCTCCCCAGGTATTTATACCACATCCATCGCTGTGCTGTCTGAGCATGTAACACTGTCCCCTCGATCTTTCTAAGTGAAATGATGCCCTGTTAAGTGAGTGTGAAGGAAGCTGATGCTACCACTATCCAAACCTGCTGCCATTCTTTAACCAAAGCAGAATAAAAAGATATTTGCTTTTGAGCTCATTTTTAAATGGTGGATCTTTACAGTGCTCTGTGCTTTAAATTACATTTGTCCATCTTCATTGCCATGGCTGTGTACAGAGCCTGGGGTCATCGAGGGAATTAAGCCTGTAAGCATCTTAGCAGTGATACTGATCCTGCTCAGGCCCTAAAATGCTCTGTCTTTAAGAAAGCTGAATTCTTTTAGACCCTTCCAAATGGCCTCAACTTTTGCCAGCTGTTATGGGCAATAAAGCAACACCGAAATGCCCCATCTGGGAGTGGGGCTTGTTCTTGGTGGGAATTCACCCGTCCAAGCCTGGAGGAGTGTCCTGCCCCAGCTCACTGAGCATGGGGAGAAGCATTGAGCCAACACAAACCCCACTGGCCTCACATAACAGCAGGAGTGGCACTGTGATATTCTTTCATCAGGCCACGGTGAGGGTGATTGGGTTTAATCTGTGAGGCATTTTAATGGCTGTCGGTAGCAAGAGCAAGCAAACTCCACACCAGCAGCTCAGTGCATGTAGTTCTGAGTTTTCACAATGAAACCCCAGAATACCCACTCATCCTCAGCAGACTTGCCTTTGTATCAATTTGGGACTAGATTCTTGGCATGCCAGGGAATTATGCATCATAATGACTTAATCAAGGGCTTTCACAGTGTATTCTGGAGCTGAGAAACCTTTTTAAACCCAAATGCAGATGGAAGCTTGGACCCAGCAGTGAGTGCTTTGCTCATGAAGTCAGAGGAGCTCTGCACAGACTGACCCCCTGTGCCTCTGCAGAGCTGTATTGATTTTGGTAACTTCATCTGTGCAGGGATGTGAATCTGTCCACAGGGAGCTAAATGAAACCTAAAGTTATCGATTTTCAAGGGCAAAGAACTTTAGTTAAAAATCTCTTATGTTTGCTTAATTATTCTTGATTTTGAAACATGGCATCATAGCAGAGTAATGATATTAAGAAGCAACAGTAAAAAAATCAGCCAGTTGCATGTGATTTAATGCAGTAAGGGCAGAGAGAATGGGACTGACTGAATTAGACAAGGTTTCTATTTGCTCTTTGTGCTGGGTAACTGTTAATCACTCAATGAGAAACGCATTTCCAATGGCCAGTGCTCAAGCAATGTAAATAATAGCAACATCCTTGTTTCTCCTTTGCCCTCAATCTCCTTTTGGAGGCTTGACAATAAACAGCCATTCCCAATCTATTTTGTAACTCTGAACCCAGATCCAAAAGCCCCCATGAAACGTAATTAGTTTACTTTACTTGTCTCTCCTTTATATTCCTCAGCTAATAAATGGCCACTGCAGTTCCAGAGGGAGTTAATTTTTCTGGCTGCCTACAGGGGATCGAGGGTTGTTGTCTCACTTGAGCACAACTCAGTCATTTGCTGGGTGTGCCAGCAGGGGCCTGTATTTGCTACAAAAGGTGGCAAACCACAAAATCTGGAATCATTATATCCAGTGTAAAACTTGGTGCTCCTATGGCGTGGCAGAACCCTTCAACTTGCTGAGTTTTGGTTTTCCCCATCTCCTGGATGGGCTTCTCCAAAGCTTTGCTGACTCTTGCAATAGGACATAACTTTCTAGTTATGCCTGTCCTCGAGAAAACCACTGGTGTCTCTGTGACCCAGCTCCCCACTTCTAAAACAGAGGAAGTGTGAGACTTGCATTCAGGTCTGTGCCTGCTGCCTGGATTTAGCAGCCCTCCCAAGGAGGTGTGCCGGGGCCAGGGGGTTCTGTTTGTGGTGCCTCGGCTGGGCTGGACCTTGCTCGGGCTATTGGTGATGATCATTCTGCAGCCACGAGCTCAGTGGAGCTGAGCAGGTAAGGGCTGACTCAAAGGTGCATCACTCCAGTCATTTGCCATCTGTGTGTGAGTCAGAGCCCTAATACTTGTTTTCCATCCTTTGCTGGAAGTCAGTGGAGCTGTTTATTTATGCAGCAGTTGACACGCTGGGGCCTTAATCTCGGCCAGGCCTAGGTGCTGGTTAGTGCCCAGCCTAATGTAGCATATTGTGAGTGAGAGGCTGGGTTTAGCTTTTAGATGTATGTGTGTATATCTCTTGAATCCCACATGAATTTTTCTCCCACATGACACTGTAGATAGCAGCCAGATCTGCCTTAGAGACGCCAAAGATGCAGAGCTTGCAATTCTTTGGACATGTGTTTTGGTTCAGTCACCTAAGATTGAGTGCTAGTGAGGCAACCTGAAAGGCAGTTTTATCAAGTTCATCTTTTCAAATCACTTTTCTTTCACAATATGGCTTGCTAGCTGTAAAATTATTCCATTAAACTATGTTACCACACTCTGAGGCAATTTGTTTTCTTGTGCATTGATCTTTGATCCAAGGCACTTGCTCCTGAAAACATTCTTCCTTTTTAACCACTTAGATAGAAGTTGATTTTGTAGAAATTGGAAATTGTTGTAGAACAGCATTTTGTTTGTATTCTGTTCTTTGTTATTTGCTAATCACTTTTTCTGGATAGTCACTTTGTGAGTAGATTTCTATTCAGTCATGGTCAGATTCTTTAGTGTTTAGTGTACTAAATTAATTTATTGTGTAGCTCTCCAAAATAGTTTAGAATCATAGATTTCATAAAAGGGTAAAAATCTCATTTTAAAATAGAGAAATGGTTTTGCTAGTGTGTAATGTTTGGCAAATTGGAAACAACTGCAAAAACAATAAACTACATTTATTGTTAATTAACTTGCAATAGAATGGAAACTAATCTCCCCTGGAAGGTAAAAACACAACACACTTGCATGATGTAGTCAGGTTTTCTGTTCATGGTGTCCAGCTGGATACCAAAAAATAAAATGTCTGGGGGTTTATTGCAGTAATTCCTTGCCAAGCAATGCTGTCTCCATTAGCCACGGCCTTGTGTGAAATCAGGAGGCGTTTTAGGTGCATTGGGGACCTCTAGCTATTGTTTCTCTTTGAGATATTGTTTTCAACCTAAAACATCCATGCTGTCCTGTCCCCTTTCTTCCTTTCTGTGGATTTACAGCCCTGTCCTGCAGCCAAGGTGCTGATGGAGCATCCTCCTGCACGCGGGGAGGCAGAATGCAGCTGCAGGGTCCAACCTGAGCAGCTCTCGATTCTAAAGGGTTCTGAACACTTCTGAAGTGTTCAGGGACTGGAAAGCAAAGGCTGGGAAACAAAGTCTGGCCTGAAAGCTCCCACTCCTGAATGGGGATCACTTCTAGCAAACATTGCTGCCTAATTCCTGGTGATATTAGCAAGATAAGAACGCTGAGACAAACATTTAGAGCCCCAATAACACACTGAGAATTGTGTTCTGATGTGAAAAGTGACTCGGTAAAAATTCTACTTCCAAGCTGCAGGAAGCTGCTTTCACTGAGTCCAGATCAAATGTAAGCAGTTTACAAGCAAAAGTACAATATTTATTTCCATACATATAAAGGGCCTATGCACACTGTAATGGATTCATGGCATAGGCTTTGGATCCAGCTTTTATCCTGCTGTAAGGGATGGACCTTTCTTACCCTCAGTCTCAAGAGTCCAGTTGGGCAACACTTGTCTGCTTTAGGCTCCTGGCTTCAAAAAAGGCATTCAACTGTAAGCTCCAGAAAACTTTAATTTGCAAAGAATAAGGCATTGTATCCAATTTGGACGTAAACCACTCCTTCTACAGTAAATTTTTCTTATATCTTCCCTGTATGTGAGATTTCAGCTTTGGCATATGCTGGTTTGGTATATCCCATCTGCCTTTGGCAATAATTTTTCAAGGGAAGGTCTGATAGTTGTCTTCCCTTGTGGTACAGTTCCATTCATATCATGATAGGTTATACAGACAGCATGATATGGACAGTCTGTTAGGAACAATCTGCTATTTCAGGTAATAACTAACTCCTCTCATAACCACATATAGCAACACAGTGAATTTTTAAAAGTGACATAATAGAAGAATTTCTCAGCTTCCCTATTTTCAGCTCTGATTTTATCCGTCAAGTATATGTGACAGAGCCAGGCCTGAAGCAGAAATTAGAGCAGACTGTGGGAGCACACTAAGGATGCCTCATCTCTCAAAGTCCAGTGGAATGCTACATGTCCTCCTACTACACTTAGGAAAGATTTTCTGCCTGTTAAATAAAGTAGTGTTATCTGCATTACAAGTCAGACATCAGCAAAGCACCTACACATCCCTGGCTGAAGGCTGCCTGTCATCCACCTTCCCACACACGTCACATGTTTGGGCTGTAGTGAGTAGAGCTGTGTGTGCTCAGGTCCTGAGCCAAAGACAGCTGGGCTTCACAAGTCACTGGACTGCTCAGGAAATATTTCTGAGAAACTCATGTGCTGCTGTGAACCTTCCAAGTCACAGCCTTGTCCCTGAGCTCAGCTGGAAATACTGAGCCGAGCATGGTCACGAGGAACCTAATGCCTGTGGAAATGCCATCATCACTCACAAGTGTTGAAACGACCACAAAATACTTTGGAGCATATTTTTACAAGCAGCAGCATATCAGCTCTTATGTCCTCATCAAATTCCAAATCAAGCAATTACCTTGCAATTCCAAATGGCAATATTATTGTTTGCTTCATTACCTGCTGTGCTCGCTAATGCTGTTTGTGCAGGACGGTCACTATTTCTCCAGCTTAGCAGCAGTCACGTTCTAGCAATGAGCAAAAAGACCCATTATCAGCCTTCCACAGCACCTTGTATCTCTTCAGGATGAATAGTGCAATATAAACGTAGAGGATTATTTAAAAACCCATTGCAAACACTTGCAGCGTATTAGCCATAATATTAGTCTGACTGTTTTATTTGGCAATAATCCAATTCCTTCATCAAAAGACAGTACCTGGTGCATGTACTTGCAGACCAACCAACTGGCTCATAAAATAGCAGGGTGGCAAAATTATCGGGAAAAACAATGATGTGCTTTTATATTGCTGTTAATTATGGCTGTGTAATAAAAGGGGAACATGAAGTTCTTGAGCCAGTAAGCGTAAAGGTGAGGGGTTTACAGCAGCTGTAAGTCCTGAAGTGTGCATTTAATACTGCACAATTTTTAGCTGTTCAGTCTGATTTTTGTGTACCTGGCTAATAACAATAAAGGTGAAAGAGATAATGTTAGAGTTGGAAACTGTAGCAAGGCAATGTTTTCTTTGAGAAAAGAGCAAAGGGAGATGTGAAACACTTCAAATCAAAAGTGAAAATGTACAGGCATCCATAAGAGCACAAATGAGGCATTGGCCTAAATTCACAACACACGTGGTTTATTTGAAATGTGGGGAGCAATCCATAGGAAACTTCACTTTGATATTTAAGCAATAGCCATAATAACACAATTACAACCAATGTAGTTTCTGTGAGATTTAGTTTCTAATCTAGTGCTTATTAACAAATCTGCAGCCACTTTACAAAGGGGGAATGAAGCATGGCAGGGTGCCAGCACTGACAAAAGCAGATAACTCATATTCTTTGGCACCTCTGAATTATATATGTATATATAAATATTGATAATACTCATCACTATTAACCAAATAATTCCTGAACAAATGATGCCTGGGGATCCACGCAATTGGCTGATTGTTAAAACTTTATTTTTCAACCAAGCATTTGTTTGACATGAAGAAAACCTCCCTGGAAGGGTTTCCTGAGTTGTGCCCTTGTGCTGTCAGTGATTGGTAACGAGTTTGGGTGTTGGTATGCTGTGTGCACTCAAGGCTGGCAGAAATTCTACAAAGGAGACTTGGACTGGGCTCCAAACTCAGCTCAGTCCTGGAGCAGAGCACTTAGGCTTAATTACCATGATTTTTAGAAGCATCTCTATGAACATATTGTGATCTTCAGCCTTTGTGTTGCTGGCTCAGTTAAGCATGGAAGAGGGGCAAGGTGATCCTTCATCCCCTTGCCAGCTGCTTGGCTGATGGGTGGGCTTGCCAACTGAGCAAACCTCAGCTCACAGATCTTCTTTAGCTCCTGATTGTTTGTTCCTGAGAGCCCATCCTGATATCTACATATGGCTCAACTAATTAAGAGATGCTTTAGGCATAGAGCTAATCAAGCCTCCGAGCCCTCTGTGCTGCAGATGCTTCTTTTCTGTAACTACAGTGGGGCTCTGTCATTCACCTCCTGTGTCCTGTGGAGTTTCTCCCATCACAGCTATTGTCACCAGGGAAGAAAGTGTTACTCAACACAAGTAAATGTGACAGCAGCTGGGCCTATGGTTAAGTCTAATCTGCTCTGAAGTGAGAACTGACATAGGCCTAACCCTGCTGGCTGAGTCAGTGGCAGAACCAGGGCGAGAAGAGGAATCCCTTATTACCAGCTCTGATATAAACACAAGCCTTCCCTCTGCCTTCCCAACCCTTCATTAAAACAGCGGTAGCAGTTAGATTTAGTTTATTTTTCTCTCAAGATGAACTTTCACCTATTTTTTGAGTTAGGCGGGAATCCTTCTTCTCCTTGCCTTGCTCTTCCTCAGCTTTCTCTCTTCCCATAAAGCACCAGAGTGTCAGGCTCCTCATGTTTGCCAACATGAAACAAAAATTGCTAAGAAATACAAATGTTACACATTTTCTTGGTTGCCCCATACCTGTCACCTGGGTACAGCTCTTGTAGCTGCATTTCATTCCTTGTGGGGCACTGCAGCCCCACATGAACATTTAAAAGCTGTGAGTCAGGCCTCCAAGAAAAGTCATGCATGACTTAAAATCACAAGGTTGATCAAAAACAATAAAATGCATATTTTCAATTTGCCTTTGGGTTTTCTAAGGTTGTGAGGCACACCCATTTCAGGTCTTCAAGCCCTGATTTACAACCATTAAGGCTACAAATTCAGGGTATTCATTTGTCATGACTTACACATAATTCTTGTTCTCAGGAAAACAGGAAATATTGTAAGACCTAATGGCCAGAATTGGCAGCACTGGTGCTGACACTGAATGTACTTACTGAAACTAAATGCATGATTTTTTCCTTTCCATCTAGAATGAGGCTTTTGCTTTTCACTTCAGCACAATGTGTCAGTGTTCGGATATGTCAAACTACTTGAAAAAGTGTAGATTGCTTTTGGTGAGGCTTTTTAAAAATTGTATCAATGAGTTGGGGTGGATTGTCCTCTGATTCTGCACTTTCAGCCTACGTGCCACTGATTTGGTTTGGGTTTGGCATATTCATTTCACCTCTTCACCTTCACACAGTTCCATATACTTGGGCTGAATACCATTCTGAATTTACAACGAGAAAAATAAGGAAAAAAAAAAAAGAGAGAAGACTAATTTTCTTTTTCTCATTGTAAATTTTGGACATCATAGCAAGATGGTCAAATGGCTGGACTTGGCACAGCCCATCCTCCAGACCTTCAGACTAAACCCCTCGCTGGCAGCCTCAGGTAGACAGGATTCTGCAAAATGACAATGCAGCTTGTCTGAGCAGGGGACAGGCCACCTCCCAGAGTAAATGATGAGCTTCCTCAGGGGCTCATGGCCATCACAAACATCACCCCCTTCTGCTTCCTGTGCGAGATGCAATTCCTAGAGCTTGTATTCTTGGATGCAAAAAGAGCACTAAGAGTACCTGCCAAAACATGTAGGCCTTCCCTTGAAGAAAAGGGTGAGAAAACAAAATACATATGATAGATGTTAGTCATGTTGCTTATTGCACTGTTGGCACACTCTTCACCTGGGGCTCCTCTACTCACATCCAGGATCTGGGGATGAGTCACACACTGCATATGCACTTATGGGCAGTCTGAGCATACACAGAACATAATGGGAATTTCATGAGGTCCCAACTTGCTTTTGCTTCCCTTTGTGCAACGAGATGCCTGCAAATCCTAGACAGAGCCCTTTTTCTCTGAGATGAGGTTGCTGAATGGAAAAACATAGTATGCCCTCAGGGAGCTGCATGTGTGGAACATGAGGTTTTTTGCTAGAAAAATAGACTATGTTGCACATTACTGCTGGCCATGTGGCCTTGGTGATGATTTTCTGAAATCTCTGAATTCTGAAGTCATGGTAGCACTCAAGAATCTCTATTAAACAAAAAGTTTTCAGCCTCCACATTTGTAAAATAAAGCTGGTTATGTGTGATTCCCCAGCATATAAAAAAGTGAAGACAAATAAGAAGACACTGAAACTGTATTTTGAAGACTGAAATTCTGCAAGCCAATCACATAGCTTTGGGAGACCTGAAATTATTTCTGAACAGCTTGTGTTGACAACTTTCTAATTTTCCTTTAATAGCTGTGTCTGTGCTTGTGTGGTTTGGCTTCCTACACCTTCTCTAATAAAGCTATCAGTGTTTTTTTGTATATGTTAAACTTTGTTTTATTTTTTCTTCTAGTTCCTCAGTCACTAACAGGAGATAGTGTTATATGCAGGGTAATTAGTCAGGCATTACAGGATGAAAATGTGGACTATATTTCCCTAGGAAATAAAGTTTTCAGACAGTCCTTTCCACATATGGAAAAGGATTGAAAGCTTCAACACTGCCTGTTCTGGTTCCCTGCTTGCAGCAATAGATTTGTTGGTTTGTCGAGGGTTTTTTTCTTGCTTGAAAACAGAAAGATTGTTAAAAACAAAGATTCAAAACAGAAGGACAAAAAAGGCACGGTGCTAACATAAGATGTTGAAGGGAAAAAGTTTGTTAGCTTTCAGTGGTAGTGTCTCACTTCTATGAGGTTGTTTTACTGCAGGCAAAACACAACAACACAGCAATTAATAAAATATTAAATGCTGGAGAGATATTTAGAAGGACATTTTTATAGTTCTACCAGGTGCTGTGGCATTGTTTTAATTACCTGGGCATGACAAAGCTTCAAAGCTGAAGTGTTAATTCTTTGCTATGCATAAGGCAATAAAGGTAACAGATAGGGAAGGGAATGAGCTGCAGGTAGAAGATTCTGATCTCTGCACAGAAATGGTCAGTGAGGTTTGTTCTCATCTGCCCATAGTTATTACACTGCTAACAGGTGGAAATCATTTTGAAGGGTATAAAACCCAGTCATAAAAAGAAAAAAATCACTTGATTTATCCATCAGATTAATTTCAAGTGCTGATGTCTTCCCAAATGCTGGCACTCTGCAGTGTTTCCTTTTGTGTTTTACTCAATTTAATATATGTAACACTGCAAGGGGTAACATGCCCAGTCACCTGCTAACACCCACCTTGTCTTCCTCCAGACATTTACTCAGACATTTCTCAAGACCTTACCAGAAGCTCATTCTTCAGGGGAAGAATCTGTCCTGACTCCACTGAAATATTTTCTACAAGTGGTGTCAATGAGAAATCAAACCACATTTTTTGGCAATTAATCAAGTTGTCCCCTGAGTATTGCGAGTGTAAATACTTGTCCCTATGCTAGATCTGCTTCCTGGATGCTGGTTAGAGAAAAGCCTCCTTAGCAAGAGGCTGAGCCAGAGAACACTTGAGCATCTGCCATGCCCTCAGCTCCTGATGACTTCAAGGACAACTAAAATCATCCCATTGTTATCTGCCTTCTGCAGGTCCTCTCCCTTCTTCAGGACCTGATATAATCCTACATAATGAGCACTCTTTGACACCCAGCAACTCACAACATGAGGGATTATAAGGTAGGGAAGTGTTATCTAACATCGTGGCAGAGAGAAATTATGCATTTTGCCCGAGATCATACAGAAGATCTGTTGTAGCACTCAGAAAAACATCCCAGAGAAGTAACTTTTTTTTAGGTAAGGACTAACACATATGTATTTAATGTTTATTATTTCCTCAGTTTTACTTATTGCTCTGCTTTCTCTGATTTACTCAAGAGTTAATATTGATTTTGACCTGGGATGTTTTGTTAGTAGAAAGCTTTCTGGTTTATGGTTTGTGTTTCTCCCAATTCCTCTCTTCCTGTAGTATGGGCTCTGGCAGCCCAGCTCCAGCACAGTTAGCAATAGTTTTGTGTATGATCAGTGCTTCTCATGGTATTTTCTGCAGTCACTATTGTAGCATAAAATAGCACAAAAGGTTGTGTGTCTGTACCACAGTTCCTAATCCAGCATTCTAGCACCAGGGCATCTCCATCACTGCTTTAAGCTGTGAGCTGGGCCAGAATTATAAAGTAGGTCAGCATCCCCTTCTCCAATCCCTACCAGACAGGTGGAAACACCTCACGGAGAGGAAGATGCAGACAGAGGGGGGTGATGAATCACATTCTTGGTGTCCAGGCCCACCAGTGCTCATCTGGAGAGTTGTGACCTGGGGCTGTGACCACTGCTGTGTGGCACACACTGGACAAGGTCTTCACGAGCTGGCTTGATTCCCAGTAGCATTCAAGTTGTTAAAGCCAGAGTTTGGCACATGGTAGTGACTCAATGAGCATTACTCTGATTGGTTTTACTTCGCTGATGGCTCAGTGATGCTGCTGGTAGCAGAGCCTGAGCTTTGCTGAAGGTGGGTTGAGCACACCTGCATTATGTAACTGCCACATCAATGCCTGCCATGCAGACATAACTTAATGTTGACATTTTCAACTGTATCATTAGGTATGCCAGCAAATGAACAGCAGCAGTGCAAAGCACTGGTCTCTGTGAGCAAAAAAACGGTGTGGGGTGTGTAAATATTTTGCCTCAGTTAAGGAAAAGAATTTAGGGAAAATAAATATTCGAAGAACATTCTAGAGGATGCTAAATAAAGAACAAAGCAGAGAATAAAGCAGATTTTACAAGGCAGTATTTACAAAGACCTTACATTACTTACACCCCCCAACATTTTCATGGCTGAACTGCATAGTAACCCACTATATCTTCACATGCAGAACACTATATTCTAGGAGATGTGACTTTCAGAAATACCAGAGTTTTTTAAGCAAAAAGGAAAAAAACAAAAAACTGCAGCATTCTACTCTGGCATGCTGCTCTCTTTCTGCAGAACTTGTTCTTTATTGTGACAACCCTGATAATTAGCAATTTCCCACAGGAGGGAAGATTTTGCAAGCCTGTGAGATGTCCCCTTTCATTTAGAAGAGAAGTAGAAAAGTAAGGAGGAAGCAGAGAGAAGCAAGCTGGGAGAGAGGTGTGATTTATTGCTCTTCAACTGTAGACCTGTCAGTGATCTAAATCCTTAATCTTGTTCTGTGTGTACTTTTCTCAGGAAGTCCACTGGGCATTTCCTGTGTGTAACTCAGGTAAGTTGCTAGTACAGCTTTTTAATATCTCCTGGGCAGTGCACAAGACATGAAAAGACAGTATAGGGAATCAGGCATCAGAGTTTCTTCATATTAAATTAAATTAAACAGTATATCAGCTGGACCAGATCTGCTTTTATAAAGTGTATCAGGGATAGGGCAGGAATGAGGATGGACAGGCCTCTGCTCTGATTCTGTCACTGTGGTCCTTACACAGGCTACAGCTGTGCAGGAGCTGCTCAAATGTGATACTACTCAAGGGACTTTCATCTGTTACAGGAGAACAGGAACACGGTGCCTCTCCCTCTCTGCACCTTCCTTCTCCCCATGCAGAGTGCAAGGAGAGTGGTCTGTAATCTGTGCTCACTAGCAATTCCCTGGGAAGCTGCCAGCACAGAGGAGAGAGATGGATAGACTCTGTCCCTCCTGATGTGATACAATGAGCAAAGTACACTGCAGAAAAGCAGGAAGGCTGGGCCAAATTTCTGGCTAGGAAGACTTGGGAATGTCTGTGATTGCTTTAGAGCCCTTGAATGAAAGGTACTACCCAAAGGCAGCCCCAGCCATCAATCTTCCAAAAGGCTTCTCTTCTGAGGAAGAATACCAGGACACCAGTCATCCCATCTCAGCTTGATGTCCTCTGCCAAAGTTAATGACAGAGATCAAAGCTGATTAGGACACAATACTTGGATATTGTGGGACAAAAATGTGCGCTGTGGGTATATTAAAAGCCTCAACTTCAAATTTCCTAAAGAAAGCCTACAAAATCTCATATGCATTTTGAGGAGCTGTGAAGCTATAGACATGTCCTATTTTATAACTTTCTCCAGTAGAACATTTTATTTTTTTTAAATCCATCAAAATCTAATGACAAAGAATGACAAAATCTTTGTCAGAGAAGAATAATTGTCTAATTTAAGGAAACACTGATCAGATCTGCTTTGCTGTAAAACTTTTTATCACCTGCAAATTTCCAGCCATTGAAGTATCCAAGACTGCTTTAGAAAAAGACTTCAGGCATTATAATTTTACAAGAAGTGAGTAACTGCTTGGAGAGTTTTGCAAAACAAATGGTTTGCTTCTAAGCAAGCAAAGCGATGTTTTAGCTTCCCTAATGAGGTAGTTCCCTGGAGGAGCTGGAGAATACTGACACCAGATACTCCCTCTGTTGTTGCAGCAGATTCCTCTGGCATTGACAAATAGCCTATCTGAGCTAGCAAGGTCAGATGGACAGCAGCAGAACAAACAAGAGTGACAAACCTGGAGCAGTCTGGTGTTTCTAGCATTCCTAAGCAGGTGGGAAGACGGCTGAACAGACATTTTTGTCATTTGGGACATTTGTACCTAGATCCTTGACAGGCGCTTCAGGCGTTTTGTTTGCTTTCCAGACACCAGGATGTGTCCAGGCACTGAGTTTATTCATGCAGAACAACCCTCTAAATCCAAGAATCCAGTGACACACTATGAGCTAAGAGCTCTCCTACATGCAGTGGAGACAACAAAAAGTTGCAAAAGCAAAAATTGGCTCAGAGTACCTTCAGGGAGACATTAAATTCTGCTGGATTTAAAGGTCTCTGAAGGAGTGCTGCTATTAAAGATCACCAAGCAGTGCTGCCCTGACAATGGGATCTTTGCTCCCCTTAAATTTCAAGGACTAGAGTAGAAACAGGTAGGGCCAGCTTTCCTGAGTACATGGAGACTTTTCAGTGGCCGAAGCCATCCTGTTAGAGCATCTCTGGTCCCTGTGTCCTCAAATTTAGCAGCTGGTCGCCAGAGCAGTTGATAGCCTCTAGGCTTTCTGTGCAGTGACCCATTTGTGGAAGGGTTTATGCATATGGTATATGGCTATTTGTTACAGAATTTCTACAGAACAATATATGGTTATATTGTTACAGAATTTAGGAGTCCAGGTTTTAAATCTAATTTATAGTAATTAAACCCTGTAGCATATACAAAGCATAGAGAGACGTGTTCAGAGGACTGTTTTGGGCAGGACTGGGAGCACAGAGAGGCTCTCAGTGAGACTGGAGTTGCTGTGTTGATGACTAGACACGCACAGCGTGAGCCACTCCTGCCCTGAAAGACTTTTCTATCTGCACAGACAAAGCAGATGCGGGAGAAGAAAAAGCACAGAGGTACAAAATAACTTCTTTGCCTAAAGTTACTCATCAGCCCACAATGGCACACTGTTCTCCTGAATGCCCAATGAACTATTTAACATGGATATTAAAAGCTTAAGTAGGGAGTCGTTAGGGCTTTAAAAGGCCCCAGCCCAGATTTCTAAACAAAGCTATCTAGAAGGAAGCTCCCAGATTTGTAACCACGTGGCGACACAATCTGCCTCATTTTGAAAGATGCTGAGCTGCCCGGTGGCTCCGGCTGGAAGCAAAGCAGTGCTGCCCTGGGGAATTCCTTCTCCCTGCGCTGCCCCTGCCCAGGAAAAGTCACGGAGCAGCCGCTTTGCTCTCCAAGGACACCGGGAGCTGCCGGCCCCGAGCGGTGCCATCCCTGTGGGCAGGGCAGCACTGACCTGGCTCCACTGCCCACTCCTTCGGGCATCGCCTGCTGCCTGGCATCTCACTGGCCTCTTTTCACAGGTTTCATCCATTAATTCTCAACCTCTACCTGTGTTTTTACCTATTTCCTTGATGATCACTCAGTTTTCACCAGATGATTTTTTCTCCCATCCTCTGAGAGGCAGAAAAGCATTTTGTTATTTTTAGGGATGGACTCATGTCTCTGATTGGGAAACCAGTATACAGAAAATAAAAGCAGAGTATTAAAGTTTTGAACAATATGAGGCTTTTTTATTCCAACCATTTTCACAACAGACTTGACGAGTAAGGCTCCAGAATGCCATACAAAAATGCCAAGAAACTGGATTTTCATTTCTGGTGGTTTTTTTTTTTTTTTTTTTTCCTTTAATGAGAAATAGTCCCTGGGTTGTTTTGGAAAATGAATACTGAAAGCTGGAAATCCTGATGGTAATTGATGTTTTTTCATTTCCACATGTGCATCTTTC
The DNA here is from genome assembly GCA_013396995.1 of Dicaeum eximium. NCBI lineage: Eukaryota > Metazoa > Chordata > Aves > Passeriformes > Dicaeidae > Dicaeum > Dicaeum eximium. Next base: position 310,749 of record VWZP01001966.1, read on the forward strand.
TTGCAAACTATGTAGCATCAGCACAGTAAATATCCTTTATGCAATTTAAAAGTCAAATGCATCATGAAGCATGCTAATAGAGCTTGATGGTAATATCATATAAACAGAAGCATGAGGGAGTCTCACAAAATCCTGGGCCAGTTTCTGCTGTTGGCTAAAATCCTCCAACCCCCTTGAAGTCAGTGGCATTCTGGGCTTGCAAATACAAGCACAATTTGGACTCTAATTCTGCAAATCTCTGAATGTGGGCATTGCAATGGAAAGCTGGCATTGCTGCTCATGAAGGCCACTGCCAAAAAACTGCTGAGCCCAATTTTCAGTAGGCCTGGGTAGCTGAAACTCCAGCTCATCCTGTTAGGATAAGGCTTAGAACAGGGGCCAAAGTACCTGTGGATAAAAAAAAATCAGTGAGACTCAGAATCAAATAAAATAAAATTTAAGATTCACCTGTTCAAGAGAACCTTGTGCTTATTTCTTTCATGTTTTTATAGTCTGTCTCTCAGGAAGCAGGAGCTGATTCTGCTCTCAATAAAACTATGGTGAAAATCTCAGCAGAGTCAGGAGCTGCACACTGGGCCCCAAACAACAAGATTAGAACTGAAATGATGTTAGCACTTAACACCAGATCCAAAGCCCACTGAGGTAAAGAAGAGACTTCCCATTTACCAGCTCTGAAGATAAATCTACCTCAAAATGAATACATTACTAAGATTCCTCTAGTGATTTCTAAAGCTTTAGCAAAAGAAATAACAAGCCACTGTAGCAGAAGCAAACATAAGAGGAGCCAAAGGAAAAGGTCCTCTATGTTAGCAGATAGATTAAATGGATTTGGGAGAAGGGAGTAAAAATCAGAAGAAACCTCTTTCAGAAAAATTGTGCCCATATTTTCCAAAGAGTTATATGAATAGATAGTCCTTCAAACCATGAAAATAAGCTGTGCTGTGGAATGAAGGTGATGGGAGCATTAATATATGAAAGCAGATCTGAGTAATGCAGGTCAAAGAGAATAAACACCGTTCCAGTTGTGACATTACAGAAGAGGAAGTAATGTTCACTGATAACCACTCACCCTTTTGCCATACATCATCAAATCACTGGCACGGCTGGGAAACCTTTCACCCCTCTCCTGGGTGCTTCAGCTTGGACTGGGATCCCCTGCCTAATTGTTTGGAGTTTCTTTTGGATTTCTCTGTCAAAGCAAAATCATGCCTGGTAGAATGAAGTTGTTCCATGAAGAACATCCCACTGAATATCAGGCTCCCCATGCTTCAGGCAGTCCTGTACCCCACTGAACATTTGTGCACTCTTAAAAATAAAAACTATTCTGATCAACTTAAGGTGGACCAATAGCCTCCAACTCCTTCTCTGCAGTGGTACACAGAAAACAGGCTTCTGTTTTCAGCTGCTAGCTCAGAATCACTTTTGACTTTTTCAGCTGATTTCAAAGCCAAGGATGCCCTTCTCTGGGTGGTTAACACCTAAGCCATTTCTCTGATTATACGCTTCCCTTTTAATCCTTATCCTACTTGACTTGAGCAAGGTTTTTTAGCCTATCAGTTCCTAGCTCCTCAAATCAGAAAACTGAACACTATTTCTTCAATATCATGTTTTTCATTCACAGTGGAACAACATGTACATTTAATTTTTAAATGCATCCTTTATTCTACCCCAAGAATAAACCTGGCCATCTTGTTTGGGAATTTTCTTCCTCAGAGACAGCTTGACTACTGGCTTCTTAAAATGCAAATGGCATAAAACTTTGTGTTCTCTATTTTCCTAGAGGTTATTTGCCTCTTCTGAGCTGTGACAGCTTTTGAGTGTACCAAACATAGGGATTCTGAATGCTCCAAAAACCCCACTTACTCCAGCATTGTTGGAACTGAGTTTTCTCATTTCAGCACATGAGAACGGACGAGCGTCACCCGCAACTTGAGCAAGATCACATTTGAACATTCTGCTGCTCCCCCTTGACATCTGATGCCACAACTTAACATTTGTTGCACCATGTGTTGCTGGTCAGTAACTCCTGGCAGGAGGTGTCTGTCTTGTTCACTGTTTGAGTTTCCCTTGTATTTACACCGCTGTTCTGCCAGCTGCTGTGCTGGTCGCTCACAACTGCAGAACAATCAGTTGGCCTTTTCCTAAACACTGAGGATGTTGTACCCTACTATTCTGCATTTATATTTCCAATGATGAGATGAAACTTGACACAAAGAAAGCAGTCCAAGAACAACCAGAGGGAATTCAAGGTTTTAAAAAATCGTATTACAAAGAGATGATCATGGAGAGGCTGGGAGGAATGTGATCATCACTCCCCACAGCTCCTTATGATTACTGCCAAGACCATGAAAGTGCTCCAAATAATGTTGTGGTGAATGCTGTGATATCCACATGCAGTGCAGGTCATCTTCTGCTCATGCAACCTGGCATTTGGAAAACCTATTGCATCAGCAAAGACGACCAAGACTGAATAATCTCTACCAAAATAGCTGTAAACTATGTTAGCACTTCCATGCTGGTTGCACCAGCATTTTCTAGTGTTTATCCAAGCTCAGATATTCAAACCAAACAAATAAGGTGTTTTCTTCCCTTTTAGTGCTTTTTCCAGGGTTATGGATCTACCTACTCAGCCCTCAGCGTGGGTGATAGCATGCTCCTAGGAATGAGAAGTCTCTGCTTGGGTTTTATCTTTGCTGAAATCTTTATGTGTCCCCTTGCAATGCTTTCCCCTGCTCAAAAAAATACCTCAAATTTTAAATCTCTTCACTGTACCCCTAGGAAATCAATGATCCTGATGGGCCTATTGCAGCTCAGTATATCCTGAGATTGTATGAAATCAATGTTTTACTCAGCCTCAGCTCCTCTGGCTGCACAACTGCACACTTTTCCTTCCCTGCTCCAAAACTCTCTGCAAACGCCACTCACCTCCTGCTCTAGCCTTGGCCCGCTTCTCTCCCCTATCCACAGATAAAATTCTCCTTTTATTTGGCTTGTTTCATGTCCCCAGAATCCTGTACTGCCTATCTGCTTCAAGCCATCAAGTCACTTCTCATCCTTAAATCTCACCTTTAAAACCTCTCTGCATGGTGTGGGGTACAGCCAAGCGGGTAGAGTGTATTAAAACAAGAGAAGTAAATATTTCCATATATACCGGGTGTGAGGTGGAAATGGTGTGTATATAACAGCGCTATAGTGGATTTTCTCAGAGCCCCACAAGGAGAGAAGAAAACACAAACAAGGAGGTGACATTACGGGTAACAGGAGACTCCGAGCCCACCGCTGCCTTCCCACAGGGCACAGAAGGCGAGCGGCCCGTGAGGGACTGACCGCACGCAGCGCCCCGATCCCCGCAGGAAACCCCGCTGGGAGAGACCTTCCCCTCCACGGACCTGAAGGGCAGAGGGGGCGCATCCACGGGTATTTTACAGCAGAATGAATTTATTTGTGGGGCAGGAGGGCGGGGGCCGCCCCAGCAGCCGCTGCCCGCTCGCCCTCCCGCCGGCGCGTTCGCCTCAGGTCACCCCTGCGNCCGCTGTCCCTTTAAATAGCATTCGGTGGTTCACGTCGCCGCCGTCGCCGTGTAATAATTACTCGCGGGCCGTAGCGCCGCCTCCCGCTCCCCGCGGCCTCCCTTCCCGGGCTCCGCCAATCAGCGCCCGCCCGCGTCACTCTGAGGGCAACGAAACACGGAGAAAGGGGAAAAAAAAGTTTGGTGAGGAGCGAGCGGGGCC
>VWZP01001966.1:314662-328798 GCA_013396995.1 Dicaeum eximium
CGCCGGACCCGGCCGCCCTGCCCTGCCCGCCCGAGGCTTCGCCCACCCCGGGCCGGGCCCCGCTGCCCCTCGGGTGAGCCCAGTGCAGCGGGTTTGGCTGGAGGGGACGGGGGTGCTCGGGAATTAACGTGCACTTTGTGTTGTACGACTCCTCTAGTTAAAGCCAAGGTTAACGCTTGTAAAGTCTGTCGCACTTTGGCGTTTTTGCTTTCTGAAAAGTTATTGTTGTTGTTTTGGTGTTCGCCCAGGAAGCCTGTGAGATTTAACCCGACTTGCCTTCTAGGCTTTGCCAAAAGCCTGGAGTGATAGATAAGGGGTGTGAACATCCACTCGTGTTTCCACAGGATGTTAGGATTGGGTAACCTTAGAAAATAAAAAGGGCAGTTACCTTACTGCTAATAACAACAGCAGCAACGAGGAAACACAGAAGCGGCCACTATATGTGCTGGTGTAATGTGGAGGCGTTCAGCAAAACCATGGTCGTAATTCACCCCCTGCGAGGATTGACTTCAAGTGCACCGTTGTGTTCCGAGGTCCATTCCCGAGTGTTTGTCCAGGCTTGTCCTATAATAGGTGTCATTGCATAAGAGTTACAGGGAGCAAAGAGCGTGCCGAGTTTCTTTCACTCTTCTAAGGTTCTGTGCTCACAACTGTGCCAAACTCTGCACTGAAAAGAGAAGGGCACAGCTTGGTAAGCTGCCCTGTGGACTTCACTGAAAAAAAAAAAAAAACCAAGAAATTATTTTCTGCTTCCTCTTACTTACAAGTAAATGTTTTTGTTTGTATCGTGTTGTCTTAAATAATTTTTTGCACAGTGCTAATCCTCTACTGAACTGTGGATGATGGTAAGTCAACAACTGAGGAAGCAAATATGTCAATTCATTCCTTTGTCTCTTTCTTGTCTGTTCACTAACTTTTACAGCTTTACTCTTTTGAATTTTAGCTGATTTGTTTTTGTAGTGCTGAGGTACCAACACCTGTTCTTTACTATCACGTCACTTAGAACAAGGAGGCTGCCTCTGTTCTGATCTGTCTTGTATTTGTTCAGGTCAAAAGAAATGTATAATGGGAGGATTTTTGTTCCTTATGGTACTGAATAACAAAGTCTCTGACATGTCAGTGGTGTAATTCCTTGGGTTTATTACTTTGCAGATAAAGAAGATATTCTTCACTAGTGGGAAAATCGTCTCCTGCATATATTTCATAGAATACCTCTTACAATGTTTGTCTTAAAAAAACTGTGAATCATGTTAAATTTATTTTAATGTTACTATTTAACTTCTTGACTAATCATGAATTTATGGCAAAAATTAACAACACTGTATATGACATAGTATACTTATAGGAGTGTGATTGAAGAATGTAAGTTTACATTTCAACTTCTTGTTACTTCATGGTCTCAGATGGCACATTCAAAACCTTGCACAAATAGCTTGAAAGAGATAGTGGCAAGTTATCAGAGGAAGAGTAGCATTAACACAAACTACTGAAAAGTTGCTATGGTTACAGATAAAGGTAATCCCTGTTTCTGTGAAAGTGTGTCGTTTTGTAACAGCTATATTAATCAGTCTGATTTCTGAGAAAATTGGAAGTATACAAACTTCTGGCTCCATTTTCTTGGCAGTTAATTGCTATGCAGCTTTTTTTTTTTTTAATACTGAATGGGCTGTGACCTGCATTCAAGATACATCATTTAACCTACAAAGATTATTATAGATTGCATATAAATGCACTTGGACTATGCTGAATTCAATGGAAACTGTAGTATACTTATTTTTGCTCCATCCAAGAGATACCTGATGTCAAGGAAGTGTCTTTTAAAATATCTAGATCCTCTTTCAAGGACTTTGGCTTAAGCAAGTGATGTAGCCCTCTGTCATCAGAGACCTTGGTTGTGCAGCTGTACAAGATACAATTCCATGTTCTGATTTAAAAAAAAAAACAAAAAAATCACACCCAACCAAATCACACACCCCCCAAAAAACCCCAACAACCACCCCAAAGCAAAGCAATATGGCAGCTTCTGAGAAATTGAGACCTGTTAGGAATGTCCCGCTTTATAGGCCAGGGACAAATAATTCTGTTAATGGCTTATTTTCTATATGGAAAGAGTTGGGATATAACATGCTGGAACTTTAATAATATCTCAAGTCGGCTAAGCTTTGAGTGGTTTGAGATAGCTGCTAAAACATCCAAGGGGATGTGTCTGTCTGGTGTGCCTGTACTGCTGTCCAGACAGCCCAGCAGACCTGTCTGTGTTTACCACGTGCACCTCTTTGTTGTTTCCAGATCTGATTATTGCAGTGCAGTAGCACGTCTGGGATTGAAAGCAGCAAGAGGACTCTCAGAAGTTCAAGATTACTGAAATCTCATCAGTCTGGTATGTTGTTCTCTTCAAACTCCTGGAGTAGCAAGCTGAATTCTTTGTACGTGGGGGCCTCCTTAGTTACAGCTAAGGATAAGTTTCCTGCTAAGTTTCTAGGATCTTGGCTTTTCATCAGCAATTTCATTCTCGGGAAGTAATGTGCTACTAGGAACTATGCACTGTGCATTGTTGGGCTTCTGTAGAAGATTGTTTTTGGTAGTGGTGTTTGGAGCAGGACAATGAACCCAAGCTCTGGGGACCTTCAGTCAACATACACTCTGAACTTGTTTTCATCTTTCTTATCCAGCTTGGAAATTCCAGGTACTTTTGCAGACTTTCAAAACTAAAGTCAGGCTGGAAAGGAGCTACTGCTAGCAGACTTTGCAGAGACTGTACACTGACGTATTGAAGAATGCATAATACAAAAAGGAGTGTTTGTTTCTTCACATAAGGATTTTTTTTCAACTGCCTTTATGTAGATGTGGCCCTCATGAAATAATAGGGTTTTTTAGGTTTGATAAAAAAATTTATAATATTGTCTCAGAGTAATTTCTCAAATGCCAAAGTTCTGAAATTTCTATGCTAATGTACTTTTAAAATTTATATGTTGTCAGAAATACGTAGCAAGTTTGGAACCTATTGTTTATAAATAGGGTTACATCATCTGAGGGTGTGAAAGGGAAGCTAAATATTACTTTGAAAGCTGTCTCTGGTAATAAGAAAAGCTAAAAGTCTGAACCATAGCAATATTAAAAGAAAAATTCAGCACATGGTGTAGTGCAGACATATTGACAACCAGAGGGTAAAGTCCTTCTCTCCAGTGCCAGTTCAGTGTGTGTGTATGCAGCAGATCAGTTTCTTTGCTACTTGTTGACATGTACAGAATCCAGGAGGTGTAACAGATTCAGGACTGAAAACTAGGTGCAAAATAGTGAAAAGCTCTTGTGGTTCACACTGATCTGCTGGGACCTGGACATTGAGTAACCATCTCTTCATCTAATCCCTGAGCAGCCATCACATGTAGCTTTTGATCAGTACTATTCTTGTCTCTGTTTGAACTGGTGACTTACAGATGGAAGGCTCTGTTCCTGATCTCTTGAGCTGTCAGGTCTCCCAAACTTGCTGTCTTCTGCATGTGTAAGATTACAGTACAAATGGCCTTTTAGCTGTTCCATGATTACCATAGTCAAATGAGAGTCAGGTGCTCTCTTACTGTCTGAGTGCAAAGTTGGGTGGCAGCAAACTGATTTTTTTAATGATTGTGAAAACTTCCTTGCTTAGTGTTCTTGTAGCTGCAGTCTGCTATTTTCATTTTTTCTGCATTGCTACAGATACTGTAATAGTAGCAAAGGCTTAACTTGAGCATAAACCTTAAAATGTGCCTGTGCCATTTTTCCAGAATCTATGTTTAGAGGGAAAATAGATGGCATTTTGCAGGAACTGATGCTGAGAATTAGGCTTTTTAATCTAGTTTCACTACATTTCCTTCAGCCTGGAATAATGACTTGAATAGAAATTTTTTAATGCATGGATTCCCAACATTTAGATCCAGACGTGTTTACCCCTGATTTCTAGTCCAGTCACCTAGGGTCAACCATGAACTTAGTTTGAATACCCCACTTCACAGATGATGTGGGGATCTTCACTTTTATGAGGATAGCAAATTACTCTTGGGACTTTATTAGGATAGTCATGGTGTGTGTGTGTTTTGGTTTTAAATGAGATGGGGTAAGCAAATCTGGGAGGCCAGTGCTGAGCAGAGGAGAGTTTGCTTTGCCATCCCCCTTTGCTCTGGGTAAGCTCTGGGTAAGCCATACTCTTGCTCATCAGAGGTTGGCCAAACTCCTGCCAGCTCAGAGGCTCAAGGCAGGTGGAAGGGGCTGATTAGCACCAGAGCTGGTTTCAGGAGTTAGCCAGGCTGCGGGGCTTGTGGGGGGAAGAGGTGGGGAGGAAAAGGGATGGAACATCTCCCCTGTAGTGATAAGAGCTGCTAGTTGCCTGTGTGACAGAAGCATGAGCTGAAGTGTGGGATGATTGATGATAAAAATTATTTTTCATTGCCACTACAAGGTGGTGAGACTGCTCTGGTGGCAAACAGAGCTGGAGACTTCTGGAGTAGTATATTTGGTTTGGGTTTTTTTCCCCTCTGCTTTTTAAGGTACCCCAACAAAAATGTTGACTATAGGGTTATGGTATCTTCTAGCACTTGGCAGTTTGGTTGATATGGTTTGTGACTTGTACTGCTGTTTCTATGGGCCTAAAATTAATGTGGTCTAAATTGAAGCTTTCCAAGATTAATTACTGAGATACTTGAGGGACACTTTGTTGGTCTGTTTTATTTGCATGAACTGTGTTCTTGGTTTTGATTGCTTAGATAAGCATTGGTCAAAAAAGGTGTCATGCAAGTATGAGTTAGGCTCAGGGTACCCCAGATCAGCTTCCAGCAGTGCTGGCTCTTGCAGGGCACTGAATTCAGGTGCAAGGATTAAGGTCTGGTTCTTTCAGTTTGTGCTGTAGGTATTGTGGGGGAAGTTATGTGAATATTGTTAATTCTGTTCTTGTAGTGTTTCATACATATCAACTTACAACCAATTGCTACTTTTCAGTCATACTTGGATTTGTGGCATGATAGGTTGCTTTAAAATAGGTAACACAAAATGTGCTATTTCATCATTTTAGCAGAAGTAAATGTCCTTCCTGAAGGTGTTTTTATGCTCTTTTTGGTGTATCTCAGCTCAAGGGAGCACTTAGCTGTAAATATTTTCCTGATGTTGCGTAGTATTTGCAGTAAAGCAGTGTGCTGGACTGCCTTGAACTTCATTAATCTGCATTAGGGAAGTTAAAACTTCCCTGTTTTATGGTATTGGTGGTGGGTGAAGTGAGGGAAGGCAGGCAGCTCCAGCACTGGGAGAGGAAAGGTGACAAGAACCAGAAACAAGTTTTTCTTCTCTGCCTTCGCACATGACAGAAACAACCCCAATGTGCTTGTGCTGACAAGTGCTTTATCTTCCTCTAGCTTAACGTTTTTAGTTATTTTACACTAAAAATATTTTATGTAAGGCAGTCTTGCTACCCAGATAAGTCTTGTGTAACTATGATGATACTTGTGGGTGCAGGAGGGAACACTGACTGTGTTCTGGCTCTTCCCTGTGTTGCTTGTTAGGAATGGGGCAAGGTTCCTCTTGAACCAGGTGTCATATCTGCACTTGTGAAATATTTGTTAAGCTTTGTTTTGTTTTTACTCATCTTTTCACTGGATAGATGTGTAGGGACCCACATCCGTGTTTGCACAAAGGAAAAAGAACCACTTTTAATCTAAAAGAAAGCTTTTTCTGTAGTGCTGAGAGGGAGCTGTGCCATGAGAAACGCTGTTGTCATAACGTGACCAGAGTCTTGCAAATTCGTTCAGTGAAGTGAAGCCTGAATAAGCACAAAAAGTTTCTGGCAGAAGCCGTGGTACCTTGTGGGATGGAGACAGTCACTTCCTGCGGAGCTCCTGCTGACTCATGCTTTAAATGGGTGGAAGTCTTTGGAACCGGCGACCCGATGTATTTTTAGCCGGGGTTACTAATTTATATAGTGTGCTCGGCCTCCCAGGGTAACTCCAGTCACCCTTAAAGCGCGGATGGGCTCCAAACCCACAGCTAATTTTATCCCGTAAGTGGAGCAGGCGGCAGTTGTGTAATTGCCGCGGGAGAAGCGTTCCCAGCCCGCTCGGGGGCTATCCTCTCCTCCGGAGCGCGGTGCCGGGAGGGGCGGGAGCCCCGCGGGGCCCGGGGTCCGTCCCGGGCTCCGGCCCCGGCTGCGCCCGCCCGCGGCTCGCGTTTGGCACGGCGGCAGCGGGGCACGGTCCCTTTAAGAGCGCGCGCCCGGGGTGCCCGAGCCCGCCCAGCCTAACCTGCTAGCGAGGAAAAGTTCTTTACGTGACGGGCAGGCCGCTCCGCCAATCAGCGGGCGCGGCCGGGCCGGCGGGGCGGGCCTCTGCCGCCTCGGCCAATAGGAGCGGGAGGGCGGGCCTCGTGCCCACGGTAGGTTGCGCCGAAGTGCAGCTCCAAGTGAAGTTAATCTGGGGTGAAGCGAACAGAAAATTGTGGAGATCGTGGTGGTAGGAATTTTGCCCTTCTAATCGCGTCGTGTGGCGTCGTTCCGCCCTCCGGGGCAGTGGAGTTCATGTGCGTGGGGCTTTCCTTCGTCGTTTCGCTCTCTAATGATGGCAGGATATTAACATTTATGCAGGGAAGCAGAACAAAAGGGCTCTTTAGACAGGAAATAAGGTGCTGAGAGGCTCAAACTTGACCGAGTTTCTTTTGTCATCTCTCGGCTTGCACCGGGTGTTCTGGCGTGGAAGAATCGAGCGGTTCCACATTATCTTATGGAGAACTGTTAATTCTAAAATAGCGAGGATAATGCTGCTGTTTTGGAGTTACACAATGTTACAGGAAGAGCTCGATTTTAACTCTAACTTCCCTGATTCTGATGAGATTGGAGGTAACTAATTATGACAGCTGCTGTGGGATTATTCAGTGATAGCATTTGCTCCAAGTCATTTGTCTTAAATTGTCCTTTGTTGTATCAATGAACGCTGCTGTGCTGTTGTCTCTGTGTTTGTTCTTGATGAGAAGAATGTCTCGCAGGTCTTTAGCATTTAGAACAAAGATATGTAAAAACTATGTAAAACATGGCAATTTTTTTTCTCAATTTTAATCAGTTTTATAGGGTGTGTGGGTCTGGTAAGAGCTCTGATTACAAACACAGGCAGGAAAAATTAAGTGTTACTGCTCTGTGTTGCAGCTATTACCCTTCCAGCCAAGAGGGAAAAAACGGAGGGGGAAGGATTTCTTTTCCTTTGGAATTTGTCTCAATCTCTTTTGGAAACCTGTATTGCCTATTGGGAGCAGGTGTTTTATTTGAGGGAAGATTATTTTCAGTTTCTGCACCAGTTATATCATATATGGTATTTTTAGTGACACTTTGTGCATCTGAAAGGGCTTAAGGAACAGGAAAAGTATGAACTGCCATGGGTGGCATGGGATAGGGTGAGAGGGAGGAGAGCAGGAAGTGGTGAGGCAGGAAACAGGGGGGTTCTAATGAGAATGAAGACTTTCTTTTAATTGTCACCCTTTCTGTTTTAGATGAGGCCACATACAGAACAAGGCTCTCAGATTGGGAAATCTATTTTTTTACTTCCCTAATTATTTCCTGTTTTTATAAAATCACTTGGGTTGATACACAGCTGCTCCTGGGAATTGGAAAGAAATACTCGTGTCCCTGATACTTGTTGAGTCTAAGAAGTTTGATGGGTTTTGTGTGATTAGTCATGGTGATAGAAGAATGGATGTGAAAAATTCAGCAACAGTCTTTCAAATGACCGTGGAAAGCAATTGCCTAGACCTTTACTGAATGTAAACAAGTGTTATTTTGAAAGTATACCTCATTCTTTCAATTTTTACATTGAGCCATTCTGTTTTCTCCCAAAATCCTGGGTATAGATTGTTTTTATGTATATTTGTCAGTGTCTGGACACGCTGGTGTCTTGCCATGGGCCAGTGGTTTATAGGTCTGAATTACTAATTTGCTCTTGCTGTTTTTATCTGTTTATTCCATTTTTAAATGCCCTGCATTGTATTTAAACCCTGAAAATACTATTTCAGAAGGGGCAGTGACTATATATGATCTTTAGCTGAGAGTTGGGATAGGTTTCCTGTACTGGGCTTAAGACCAGGATACATAAGTGTTTAATACCTGGATATAAATTTCTTAACTTCCATGTGATGCTAGGCCCAAGACTAAGTGGCTAGATCAGGAGTGTGAGGTGAGGGCAAAAATATTACTAGAGTTAGCTGGAATTTCTCTAAACTCATGAGTAGGTGTATTAGAATTACTGAAACTAAAGGAAGCCAGCTAAGGTGTTTATGTACATTTAGCCAAAACCTGGTTTTGCTTAGAGCAAGATAAAAGCTGAATACATGGGGCAGCTTGGTTCCTGTTGCTTGATCACTGAGCAACCATGTTTCTTGGGTCCCCTCTGGCCCCAACTTAGTTAGGAAATATGTATTATCTGGGACCAGTTTTGCTGATTTATTCAACACAGGAGTGAAATGCTCAACTCTCTCGCCACATGTATACAGTTCTAATGCAGGCTGTTTGTAGAAAGCAAATCTGCCCTAAAGGATAAACATACCACTTTGCTGGCACAGCTGTACAACTTCTGTATTCAGGCTACAGCAAATGTTTCTTGCCTGCATTCAGAGCGGTGCTGGCAGGACCCGTGTTGTCCCTGCACAACGATTGGTTGTTCCAGCATTTCTTGTTCATAAAACCTTCTCCTGCACATGCTCCATCTGCAGATCTTAAACACTGTGAATGTGTTGTGTGCTGTGGGATTTATGTGTCTGCTTCTTGTGCCAGGATGGAATATACGTCTCTGTGAATAAGAGATTCTTAAAATCCACTGTAACCCTGTGTACAAAATGCAGGACCAAATTTTATCTCCTCTCCTTGAGATAAAGGACATCTGTGCCCCACAGTCCACTGGCTGCTGGTGGCACTGCCCAGTGTGAGGGGGGTGGCCCAGCATGAGCTGGGTTGGTGACCCTGCACTCTGGTTCTGTTCAGTGCTACCTGGAGCAGGCTGTGTGCCTGCCATGGGCTGATCTCTAAAATCAGCCTTAGGGAGGGCTGCTGTCCACCCTGAAACCAGGAATGTGCTTTGGATCCCCCCTGCTTGTTGGGCCCTCTCTGCCACAGGCGGGGCCCCTGCCCGCTCCCAGCAGAGTGGGCTCAGTGAGCTCTGCAGCCAGAGTCAGCTAGGCTGGCTCAAATTGTTCTGAACTAGTGGCTGGAGCCAGCCCAACTGGCTCTTTTCCCCTTCTCTTCCTCCCCCAGTTTCCTAAGTGGTTTAGGGATCATTTTTGCTAATTGCCCTGTGCCCAAGGCAGAAGGGAGGGGGGAGAAGAATAATGTCATCCTAGAGAGTGTCAGCAATACCCAAAAAGGGACACCTGCCCCTGGTTTTAGGTGGGAGCTTTGGCCTCTGACTGGTTTTCTTGCAGTTTCTGGGAAAGGGGTGAGCTGAGGAGGCGTGATCAGCACGGGGTGCTGTTGCAGGGCAGATTGGTGGCGAGGAGCAGCCCTCTCCTGCAGATACAAGGGCTCCTCAGGAGATAGTTGTGTGTCCTGTGGTGTGGAGCTCGCTCTGGGTGGGGCAGATCATCTGCCCAGTGATGTTTACACTGTAATAAGGTTTTGTGAAAATAAGCAGTTAATTGCACATGACCTACAAAGGAATAAAAATAGTTGGGATCTGTTCTTGGTTTAAAATCCATTTAACAGAGGCATGAAACATGTTTGGGATTTTTAAACCTGCTTTGGGGTTTTTTTTTACCTTTAGAAGTATCAAAAACATTAATTCTTTCTTCCCTGTTCTTGTTGGATCTCTCAGATGTGTCATAAGCTTCTCAGCCCTTAACTGAAGGGGTGGGGTGATATATTTTTAACAGATCCCTTCTTCCAAGTGTGTTCATAGGGCTTTTGAGCTAAACAGATTAGTTAAAACAAAGCTTTGACAGTGCAAAAACTGTTTCTCCTCAGTCATGTTGGGGGTTTTTGCTCATTCTCCAACTGTTGAAAGAAACTGAGTGTTTTTTTTCATTTGAGAAGTAATTTTTTTGGCTATTAAATTATGCATTAAGAGAGAAACTGAGTTAAATCCTAACCCGATCCATCTTCTGCTCCATTTAGATCAACTTAAGACAGTATTTTAAGTATTACTTAGATAAATGAACACACTCATTTGAGTATTTCCTAAAAATAGCTCTTTTTTAAGCAGCAGTTTTATTAAACCCACAGTTCTTCCTTCAACTTAATGCCTCAGCAGTCTTGCAGGAGCTCAGACTGTCTCTGTGCTGACGACCACCCCTGCTCAGCTGTTCTGCCCTGCCAGGATGTATTTGTGTCACAGGACTCTAACCTTCAGGATATGGTATTTGTCAGTCTGAAATGTAATAATCCTATATCTGGAGAACTAAACTAGAAACAGTGTGGCTGGCTTGGCAGGCCCTGGCAGCCACCCCAGCAGTTTAACTAGCCCAGGGTTTAAGACAGCACTGCACCAGTGTGTTCTGTAATTCATGATGCTAATGCATCTTTATCTATGTGAAGGATTAGGGAGACAAATATAAACTTAATAATCAAATTGGACTGGGAGCTTAAGAGGGGTGTTTCTGAGATGGAAGTGAGGTGTTTTGGGCTCGTGTAAACATTTTGCATTGAGAGGGTTTTTTAAGCAAGGCTTTAAGTTTTCACTATTAGTTGGAACAATGCAGGAGGCTGGATGATTTTCATGTGTGTGCTGTGGAATATAATTGTGCTGATGAAAGCAGAATATTGCATGAGGAAGGCAGGTATTTTCCACTTAAGGTTTAAAATATATTTGCAGCAAGAGAACCACTGATACTACAAGCAAAAATGTAGCATTTTGTACCTGAATTGGACATATTAATGCATTTTATATAGAAGGCTATCTCTAATTTTGATTGCCAAAAGAAAACATTCAATGAGTTGCTGATCAGGCCAGTTCCAAGGATGGTGTGGCAGGGGAGATACAAGACTGCAAAGAAGGATAAAATTGTTTCTCTACTACCCTCTGTATGAATTTTGTATGAATTCAGTGAGTTTTTCTAAAATCGGATAGAATCAAGTCCTTAATGCAATGCAGTGTTCTCATGTACCAGAATGTTTTCTGTGCAACAGGATGACCTTGCGTTGGGATCTGCATCATTTTCAAGGTAGGGGCAAAAGAAGTGGTTGTGAGTGTTAAACTGAAAGGTTTGGAGATTGCTCTCCTTGCCCAGCTCCATCAGAATCAGGTAAGATGCTTATCAGGTAGCTTTAGTTGCTGATAAAGGAGAGTTTTCGTAGTGAATTTCATCAGACTTCTCATGTTGGGATTATGCTATCCAAATATCATGCTAGTATGACATGTTATTGGATATTGGTGTCAAGTTAAGTGATTTTGTAGGTATTAAATAGAATTAGCTATCAAACAAATGTTGTTCTCCAGATGGAAGGTGACAAGAGAAGTATTTATTTTAGTGTTTTATGATACCAAAATATATGATTACTAATATGCAAAGAAAGGAAAAAAAATTGTGGCAATATGGAAGGATTTTGCTGAAATGCTTTTTAGGAAAAAGACTTCAGAATGGCTCAGTAGAATTATTTTGAATATCAACATATTTTCATGGGGTTTGTTTCAAGTATCCTTGGAGAGGAGGAAGGCAGCATTAGTAACAATAGGTCAAGGTAAGTGTATTACTACTAGTTACATAACAAACAAATTGTCAGTTGTGTGTGACAAACCATGCAGGGGCTAAGACTAGTGCTGAGATAAAGGAGTGTTTGATTTGGCAGCTGGGCATTACTTTATTGCCATCTTAATAAATCCAGTCAAACTTGATGCTTTGAGTGCATTTAAAAGTGATTTTAAACTTCTGTGCATAGCAGTGGAGTAATTTGCTTTAATTTTCTTCTTCCAGTATAACAACAAAAACATCTCATTTCACACTCTGGTCACTTGGTTGATTTTGTTGCCTTCCTGCATCTGCTTTTCTTTTACTTGGTGTCTGTGAAACTTTTGACTCCTGCAGAAGGAGGGACCAGAGGCAAGAATTAGCTTGCTATTCTGCAAAGTCATAATGTGACTGTGACCCATGGTCTTAAGTTTATACCTAGTCATTCTGTATATAAATAAATCCCTGATTAGTTGCTGCCTGCTTATCCTTCTGTCTTCAACCTCAGATCCCACACTACACAATCAGAATGCTTGGAACATCAGTCTTCTCTGAATAATACTTGTGTCCTTGCTGCAGCTCTGACACCTTAATTTCTCAGATGGTCAAGGCCTGAAATGAAGACTTTTTTGAAACTCTTTTGTATGGCCTGAAAGCTTAGCCTGGTGAACTTAATCAGGGTGGCATATGCAGTGTAAAATGTGCATTGCAGTGTTGCTGGGTTTCCTTGAGCAGCATCGAGTTTTATGATGGGACAGTTGGTTTTTGAAACCAGGGTTATGGGTGAAAATTAATGGGCTTTTTTAATATAAGGGATACAAATATTTTTCAACAGTTGTGTGGAGATTTTTGCCTTCACAAAAGGGTGTGATACAGAAGGGATTTCTGGGAGACAGTGTTAAAGGCACTGGGCTTTTTTCCAAGCTGTAGTGAGGACGCTGCTCTTGTGGAATCAGCGTAACTGAAGCTGCTGTGCCTGTGACTGCATCCTTAGGCCAAGCTAAAGGGCCTTGTTCTTGCTGATAACCCTCCTGTTTCTGACCAACTACCATAATAAAAAGGAGAATACTTTGTTCTTTTTTCCACTGTTTCCTGACAGAAGCCCTGTTGGCCATAGTTTGTGAATGGAAGGGAATGAGCATCATGATAGAAAGCCATATGTTGTTGACAGTTAAAGCTCAATATCCTGTGAGCAGATTTTTTCTCCCCACTTTTTATCCATTCTGAACTGTGATACTGGCTTTAATATGCCATGCAAAATAGTTGGTTATCTGGCCTGCATTTTTCTGTTTGTGTACTTTTCCTTTGTATTGTGAACTTTTCTTTCTCTAGGAAGTGCTGTTACTTTACCATGCATCAGTCTGTTCTCTGGCAGAATACAATCACTATGGCAAGAGGATAAAAAGAGAAATCGGATCTACTTAAGGAGTTATTATTCAAAATGCTTCTAAAAATGTAAGTTTCTGTTTATGTGGCTTGAGGAACAAGGGGAAATCCCATGGCACTACCTAACAGCTTGGCCTTTTTGGTTACAAGTCCCTCCTGTAAAGCCATTTATGGCTTTATTTTCCCATGTAGAATTGTAGAAAAAAAAAAAAACTCTGTACAAAGGTAGCATAGTAATAAGTGGGGAGACAGTGGCATCCAGCCATGCTATTTTTAGGTGATTGTGTTCTTAACTTGCTGATCTAAGTGTTCTGGACAGTGAGTGGGGGAGACATTGTACTAGAAATGTGTGTTCACATAGTGGAATCTTGTCTGGAAACAGAATGAATAGCAGACTTGGTTATCAGGAGGGCAGTTCAGAGTTGTAACTGGAGTATTTTGTAGGTAGAAAGGATGCCCTGGTGATTAAAGCACAGTGTTTGCAGTGCAGACTCTTACTCGAGAGCTGTCAGCTCTGGTTTTCTCCTCAGTTGAGAAACTGAAATATGTGCAGTCTGTTCTGTATGGGCTTAGGGAAGAAGTGTAAAACCTATTTTCTGTTCCATGATGGCAGTGGGGGAAGAAATGCCAGTTGTCCTCAATCACGTTGCTTCCCGTATTTTTTTAAGCTTTTCTTAAGCAGTGACCTCTCCATCGGAGCAAGTGGTGTACTTTTGGAAACCTTCAGAAAGGAGTGTGTCTCATTGCAAATTTCTGGTAATTCCTAACCCCTTATATGTTAACTTGACACTAAGATAGTTAAAGCTGACCCAAGGCCACTCTCACTAATTCATGCTCTGACCTCCTGGTGATGTGTGTCTTTCTCTTTGGCTTAAGCTGTGAGTGAGGCTATGCCTTAAATTTTAGTTCTGCTACTGTCTTGGTAGGTTCACCTTCCTCCTGCAGTGCAGTGTTAACTTTGACTCCTCTGGCACAGAGCTGCACCATAAACCAGATCCAAGAGCCAATCCAAGATTCTGAAGAATTAAGTCTTCAGGATAGATCAGTTCTTGTCCCAGCAATGCTGTGACAGAGGTATCTAAAGCCTCAAATTAC
>VWZP01001966.1:328920-384058 GCA_013396995.1 Dicaeum eximium
AGAATAGCATTGAGGTAAAAACAAAGTAATACCTTTGAGTCCCTTGACTAAATTTAAGTGTATTGCAAGAGATGAGGAATGCAGCTTTGCCACAGGGAACATCGTACTTACACCTCTTCTNGGTAGCATAGTAATAAGTGGGGAGACAGTGGCATCCAGCCATGCTATTTTTAGGTGATTGTGTTCTTAACTTGCTGATCTAAGTGTTCTGGACAGTGAGTGGGGGAGACATTGTACTAGAAATGTGTGTTCACATAGTGGAATCTTGTCTGGAAACAGAATGAATAGCAGACTTGGTTATCAGGAGGGCAGTTCAGAGTTGTAACTGGAGTATTTTGTAGGTAGAAAGGATGCCCTGGTGATTAAAGCACAGTGTTTGCAGTGCAGACTCTTACTCGAGAGCTGTCAGCTCTGGTTTTCTCCTCAGTTGAGAAACTGAAATATGTGCAGTCTGTTCTGTATGGGCTTAGGGAAGAAGTGTAAAACCTATTTTCTGTTCCATGATGGCAGTGGGGGAAGAAATGCCAGTTGTCCTCAATCACGTTGCTTCCCGTATTTTTTTAAGCTTTTCTTAAGCAGTGACCTCTCCATCGGAGCAAGTGGTGTACTTTTGGAAACCTTCAGAAAGGAGTGTGTCTCATTGCAAATTTCTGGTAATTCCTAACCCCTTATATGTTAACTTGACACTAAGATAGTTAAAGCTGACCCAAGGCCACTCTCACTAATTCATGCTCTGACCTCCTGGTGATGTGTGTCTTTCTCTTTGGCTTAAGCTGTGAGTGAGGCTATGCCTTAAATTTTAGTTCTGCTACTGTCTTGGTAGGTTCACCTTCCTCCTGCAGTGCAGTGTTAACTTTGACTCCTCTGGCACAGAGCTGCACCATAAACCAGATCCAAGAGCCAATCCAAGATTCTGAAGAATTAAGTCTTCAGGATAGATCAGTTCTTGTCCCAGCAATGCTGTGACAGAGGTATCTAAAGCCTCAAATTACCTGTATCATGAAACCATTGCATTAGTTGCATATGAAAAGATATTGCATGCATGTGTATAGGTTGCAGTTGGATGTTCATTTTCCATTGTTTCAGGGAGTGTAAAGCAACAGCTGAGAGGAAACTAAGGAAAGATGTAAAACTTCAGAGTGGGACCAGTTGGTCTATTCATATCTTCAGTGAAACTTGACAGTGTATTAAAGTGATGGATAAATACCAGTTGTCCAACATGGCAGCTGCTGATCACCTGTGTAGTATTTTCCTATGCTTTGTGCAGGGTAATAAGTTTTAGTATGTAGACATCTATGAAGTACATGTAATTTGCTTGGGATCATGTAAGCTGGCTTCCCCAGTGATTGAAATAATAATTAAGGGATAAAAAAAAGCAGCANTGCTGAGAACTTGTCCTTACGTACCCTCTGTATTTGGTCAGGCTTTAGCTTTAGGTTGAGCTGCCCATCAAACCACAGTAAGGGTATTGTGTAATTTTGCACACTTAAATTAGACATAGTGCATAATTCTAAATAGAACTACACATCGTGCATGATAATCACAGTGTTCTTGGAAGTTAAGCTGAATTCAAGATACCCTAGCAGAAATGATGATTGTTTTATTTATTAATGCGTAGGAACCCCGATATTAGAGCAGGAGCTCCCTTAGCATTAGGCCCATGTAGAACTATGGCATTATAAGCTAATTAAAATTCCACATAGTGCTGTTTATGAAAACAAATTATAATGTGTTTTGTGCTTACTGTCAGTTCTCAGCAACAGGTGCTTTGTTAACAAGAAGCTGTCTATTTTGGGAACTGGTGTTAAAGTGGCTTTTATCTCTTCTGGGTTTGATATGCTTAAAATAAGTGAAACTTATGCTGTATTGAGAGAAGATTACTTATTCACTGAAGCTCAAAAGAAGCGATTACTGAATCTGAATCTATTCTTTCAATAATTATGAAGGTAATCTTGTAAGTGTTTGAATCCTTCTTACAGATTATTTCTCATCAGTGTGTAAAGTCAAACCTGTTTTGAAATACAGCACCAAAGATAGCTTATGAAGTTGCTCTCCTGCATCCCTGTTGGCCTAGTATTCTAAAGGAATTTTAGAGACCTCTAGAATCTCCTGATGGTAATTTTATACAACCTCTGATTTCTGAAATGGCCAGCTTCAACACCTGATACCAGAGAAAGCAGAATTCAGCCCTGCCCGGTCTGTTTCACAGTAGCTTTCTTAGCTTTTGTAGAGCATTTTAAAAGAAGGCATTTCTGTACTCTCTGATTTCAAGTAAACCTTAAATTTATGGGACTGTGAAGGGCAACTCAAGGATTCCTGCAGCACCTGAATGCCAGAATACAGGTTGAGATGGCCCAAACTCCAGAGGAAAGAAAAGGGCTCCTCAAGCAATATCTGTGACTTGTACAGCTTGACACCAGTTCAGCCACACATGATGGAAACTGTGCAAGCTGACATAGCCAACCACTGATGAGCAATTACTGACATGGTTTGATTTTTCTAATGGGTGTAACTTCTGAATTTTTATTCCTCTTGAGCAGAGATGCCAGAGCAAGCACTCTCTAAAAGGGTGCTCTTTTAAAAGTAGCTACATGTTCTGTCATAAGTGTAACTTCATGTAAGGTTTCTGCATCAGTCTTGTCTCAGAGACAGCCATCTTCCAAAAATGGGCCTGCTCAGCCTGTCTGCTTTAAATCTTGGGTGAGCTGGGGAGGCTAAACTAAGTACAACTTCATATTTGAGGGGGAGGACACTCTTCTCTGGCTTGTGCATGGACATAGAGTGCCTTGGGTAGGACAGCATGACCAGTGCGGTGGCTGGCCAGTGTCCTCTCTGTGTTCTTCAGATATGCCTCTTGAATTTCTCTCACCGTGCCTCCCCCAGGGATGCCAGATCAAAAACAGCTTCCTGAAACACGATACTCTTCTCTCCTGTTCACTTTTCTTTGTAACTCACTTAGAAATTGTCTTTACTATGTAATGAACAAGTATAGTTACTGTGTTGCTCTCAGTGCTTTTAATGTTTAACTAGTTATCTCTATTGAAGGTCCCTGTCATGGCTCGCTGTAAACAAACATGTCTAGCTCCAAGGGTTATTTGCTGTTTTTTCTCTTGAACCCAAGAAATTAGTTGTGTTGTGTGGGGGGGTTTTGTTTTGTTGTTTTCACTTGCATTCAGGTTGACCTCTCCGAAAAGGCAGCTTGGTCAGCTTAGATTTTCTGATAGTCATCACTGGAGAGACAGAAACTTAGAACATGCTGGTGGTGCCTCTTTCTGAAAGCATTTCTGTGGTGTTGCTGTGGACTGGAGTTTGCTGGATGAACTGGGGTTGCCTACAAGGGTATTGTGCTACTGGGGAATTAGAGGCTTTAAAGTTTTCTAAGTCAAAGGCAAAAATGATGCTTCTTTGAATCTTAGGAAGTTTGGATGCTGTCATATGCAAGGGTCTAATTCTAGTGATGCTACAGTGTTAGTCTAGAACAGCTAGGAAGTCCCAATGTACAGGCTTAAATGTACAAACAGTGATAATCCTTGACATCCTGACTTGTATTTTGCTGCTTTAGACTTAAATTGAAATGCATGATAAGTAGGAGTGTTGAAAGGTTTACACAGAGTACTGCACTTAATCTTTTAGGTGTCTTAGCAGATGCTCCATGAAGTAGTGGTCATTCCTGCAAAAGCCCAGCATCACACCAGTAGCTCTGTGGGGCAGCTTTCTGCAATTCCAGTACAAATTCTTTTGTCCGTACTCTGCCTCTTTGAAATCCAAAATAGATAAAATACGATTCTTCCTACTGGGTTACAAAATGTACCTCTTATATTGCTTGTTAATTGTTGGGGGTTTTTTTAGAATTAATTTTCAGTAGAGTAATGACGTTCATGGAATTGGCCCTTTATTTGTTGTGTTACGATACTAGAAAGTTTGGAAATTAAGTATGAAAAATTTGGTTATACTTGTTTTTGTAGACTGAGTGGTTACTGTAAGGAATTAGATGCTTTTGCATGAGGTGAATGAGAGTCTGAGGTACCACTTTTACAGAAGTTAATCTTTGGGTCTGGTAATCCATGCTTTGCAAAGGTTAAGCATGGTCACAAGTAGTAATTACAGTTTCAAAGTAACATCTATTAATAGTGTATGTAGACAAGCATGGAAAGCTGAGTCCTTATTATCAGTGGTCTCCTTGATACCAGTATAGAATCTGTGCATCTTTGTTCTTGCTTAGCAAGAGTGGAGAGGTTGTAGTGAAATGTTCTCTTGTTCCTTGTGTAATCTTGAGTACAAGAGCAGTCAGCTGTACTTAGCAGCATACACCCTTTAACACTGGAGGCTTTGTCTATACCAGATGTTCCTGGGTTTATGATATTCTGGCTCAAATTAGTTACAAAAGTTGCTAATGTTCTGTCCCTTCCTAAGACCTGAACTGTCTCTTTTCTGTCCATCTGCCGCTTCTGAGTTTGCACTTTCTCTCATGTGTGTCTCTTTTCCACTAGTTTGATTCTTTCATAGTCTTTGACATCTTAAATCTGAGATACAGCTTTCTTTAGAGTTCCAATTTTATTTATATTTTAGTTCTTGTATGGAAGGATTTAAGCCTGCTAACTACTAAAAATTGGAAGTGAAGAAAAGACTTCTCTAACTCTTTACATCTTTTTGTAAAGTTTCTGCTAGGAGTGTCTAATATAAGTACTTGATTTTAGCCTAAATTAAGTCTGTGCATGAAACAAAAATAAAAAGCTGTTCAACAGGAATAGACAGGAACATAGTAGATATTAAATGACTTGTCAAGTGAGTTAAAAGAACATGTTTTGTAAGTCTTTGGTCACTAGCGTGAGTATTTTGTTTTTGTTATGAAGTCATATAAATTCTACTTCACATTGCAATTTAAAACTTTAGTTTGAGCAGGAAGAAAACTGGAGGCTCAGTGGTGTGAGTGGAAAGCTTTAAAATGTATGGATTCTCTTGGTGCTGAGAAGTTGGAACTCCTGTGTTTTGAAAAATGCAGCAGCTGTGTGTTCTGCTGCTACAGGAACAAAGAGGTCACTGCCCTTACAGATCTGCTTGCATAGCTGGTCCTTAACCATATTCACTTTTTTTAACTCAAAGCATTCTGATGAAACTGGGTCAGAGTGTAACTACACATGTAGCTGTGCTGGCAAATGTGAACCAGCTGCAGTGCTTTAGCAAGGGTGAGCTGTAAGATGAAATGACATGTCTGACTGCAACCAGCAAGCTGGGCTGAGCTCTAATGACTGAGGCCCCTATTCAAATCTGCCAGTTCTTCTTGGCTCCATGGCAAGTTGCTGGGACATGATAATGCCTTAAAACAGCTACAAATGACTGCTCAGTGAATGTAAATTGGAGCCTTTTGGGAGACAGCAATGGAGTAAAAAAACCCGGGACTGTTCTGTAACTTGCTATTAATTTGTGATTCTAGTGCTTTATACCCTGAGTAGTGTCCTCCTGGAAGCAGGACACCTGAGCAGCAAAATCCAATATGAACCACTATCCTCAATGACAACCAGTGCTTTGGGAGCTTCTGCAGCAAGATTCAACAGAACTTTGCTCTTGCGTTTTTGTTTGCCCTTTGTTTTGATAAGCCTGTAGAGAAGTGCATTTCTTATTTATTGCCTTTTGTACCAGCATGCCTTTTCATATGGTGGTACATGTGGTATTGGGTATCTGTGCCAGTACATAATACAGAGTGAAGTGTATTTTTGTGTGCCCAACTTAGTGTCTTATTTGTGCTTGGAATGAAGCTCTGTATGTCTAAGCAGCACACATTACCACTTCTGCAGTTTCTTCCTTGCTTCATTAGCACAAAGAGAAAATGACCATTAATGTTGGTGCTACTTCAGTCAGTGCTGAACTGCTTCATTATAAAGGTGATTATGACAGAGGAGGGAATATTTTAATCACTTGTTAAAATTGGATCTGTCATTCGAGGTGAGTGTCAGGTAGAACTGCCAGTGTGCTGATTTTGACAGTGAAGAGTAGCTCACACTCAGTGTTCTGCTTTCTCTTTGAGCAGCACTTTCAGAGCTGGCATCAGAGTGGTTCAAACTGTGTCTGCTGTGCTGCTGAGGCACAGTGCTGTTTGGGTGGTCTGAGCATTAGCTTTTGGGAGGGATCCTTCCCATACCAGTCACAGATTTTAGGAGTGTTTGCAGAACACAAGACTGTCCTGCAGGATGTGAGGATCTGCTTGTTTTCCTTACCAGAACTTGAAGTATGAGGGTAACTGCTATTCAAGAGACCTTTTTCTTCAGGGAAGACAGATGAAGAGAAAGCTGGCTTCTGTGCCAGATTTTTTTTTCTTGTCTAGAATGGTGAGGGGGGGAGGTTGTGTGTGAAAGAGATTATTCTTAAACCTTGTGTGTTTAATCCTGCTAAATGCTGCTCTCTCTGATCTTACTGATTAACATTTGAAGCCTATAAAGCTAGGGTATCAGTTATTTGAAACTAGTGGCATATAAACATTTTAATTAAAAAGGGGGGATGGGGGAGGAAGACTAGTGTCACAGTGCCTGCTCTGTGGGGAAGAAATGTCCACAAGTATTTTGTTGCTTGCTTTACAGAGTATTGGTAGATGTGTCTCTTTCTCCTCAGAACTTGATGTCCAGAAGATTTGCTCTGCTTTGGTGTTTCTGCACCTTCAACTCTATGCATTTTATAGGCCTGTCCTTTGCATATTTTTTGCTTAGTACAAAGAGGAATTTACTCTGAATATGTGCTGTGGTGAGGGAGGAAAGGTAGGACCTGTAGCAGCAGCAGCAGTAAGAGGGCATTATTAAATGAATGAAGTTGTGTATTGCAGGAGTAACAGGAACGGGTAGACTGTAAGCACCTTATTTGTAGGAAAAGGAGGAGTTAGCCTGCAGAGCTGTGTGCTGCCATGCTTCTAGTGGCAATACATATCTTTAAGAAAACAGAGGTAATTTCAGCTGAAGTTTAGCAATTTTTAGCTAATACAGAAAGAGGGTGTTTATTCCATAATCTTCAATGAAGTAGATGTTCTGGGGTTGCACTGAGAGGAGTTGTTTAAGGCTCTTGCACTTCCCTCTAGTCTGTTCCTTCTCATTAGTGCTTGTACAACTGGTTATACAACTATATTGTAAAGCAAAGCAGTGAATGTGCTTAAAATATCATAAAGAGCTCTGTTGTTTTGGGTTTTTTTAAGGTAAATCAATTCTGCATTCCGAATAACCTTCAGCATTCATAGCATTACCCTGTGAGTGCTATGCAGGCACAGCTCTGGGGGAACAGGCAGAACCCAGAGGCATTTCCAGAAGCTTGACAAGCTCCACGTTAGTTTTGTGACACCTCAAACCGAGGGGGACATACACGTAGTCATGTTGATCCAGAGACCTTGCTGTCACTTCAGCTATGCAGCTGCTTCAAGTGTCAGACTGAAGCCAAGCTATGGGAGGCCATTTTTGAAATTATGGATAGTGTATGCACTTGGGATTTATTTTACAGTAGGCTTGATGCTGAGCAAGGGCTTGCTGCCCCTGAAAAGGGTTGTCCTATTTTTAGCCATGTCACTTCCTGTGCAGTGTATGTCACTTCTCTGGAGTTGATCTTCTATCAGATCAGCAAGCTCTCCAGTGCACCAGAACAAATATTTGTGTTGTTTCCATGAGATGGCTGAGCTGATGTGGCTGCAGGCAGGGACCGGGGGCAGCCGTGGCCAGAGCTGTGGGAGCAGGCTGGTCCCTGTGACAGCGGCTTCAGCAGTGACTGCCCACCTCCACCGCTTTATGGGATCTTTGGGCTCGGTGATACTGCGGGTCTTCCTGCGTGAGGGTTACAGACAGTTTCGAAATAAAAATCGTCTGAAGCTGAGCCAAGAACTGGGCTGATGGGAGGTCCTTCCCTCCCCCGAAAACATCTGTTGGGTGATCTCTGGCTGCTCGTGTTGGCTGCCATGGGGCCAGAGTCCGGCTGCTCTGCTGGTGGCTGTTCGCTGGGGCCGGCCGAGGAGCAGCAGTCCCTGCGGCAGGGCTGTGTCAGCCGGCCCGGCCCTGGGGGACTGCGGGTGTGCAGGAGAGGCATGGCTCAAGTGCGGTGGCAGGAACTGCCAGTACTTGGGTCTCTTTCCTTCTGTTTTCAATGCCTGTTTTTTGGCTAGTGGTTCTCTTAATTCTTAAAACCTGCTCTGCTGCTGAAACGGGCATTTCCACATGTGTCTGCAGCTAGACCCTCTCTCCTGCCCGAGCAGCACACATGTGACAAATGAGCTCAGAAACCAGTCTGTGTTGAAATTAATTGGCAGAAGGTGGAGTGGTTGATTTTTTTTAAAGTTTGATCATTTCCTTTATTCGTTTTGGTACGTGTGAGCACTGAAAGGGAGGGCTAAGCATGGGAGAACTTATTATACTGGTTTGGCGTTCTGTGGCTTTAGGGTTCACATAGATGAGTTCAACCATCCCAGGTGCTTACAGGCTGCTAAAACATGTGTTGTCCCTCCCGGTCACATATCCTTCGTCACATCAATTCCAGTGTTGGACTTCCTAATTGTTGTGTTTTTGCATGTGAACTGATTGAGCTTGCTGAGCTGTTGGAAAACTTTGTGTTGGTGATGGTCCTTCCTTTTCCTGGTGGGTATTTTTGGTAGCTCACAGCAGTAGTTGTGTGGGTGGGGGGGATTGTACCCAATTGTCCCCTTCATACCCAACAGGCTGTTGTCTTGGTGCAAGTTCTCCTTTGACTTCATAACATTGCATCAGGTTGATCCTATCTCTTATTAATTGTATTTCTTGAATATTAGCAACCAATGAAAGATCTTCCGCTTCCTGTGGCCCTTATTAAAACCCTTCAGAAGAATCCCTGGCACTTCCCCTTGGAGATTGAAGTGTTCTGGAGCCTCATGCCAGTGGCTTGTGCTTTGACTGGTGACAGGATCCACAGGTTAATGAACTTGGGAACTGGCTTAGCTGGAACTCAGGCCAGCTTTTCTTGTTTTTTGTCTGGGCATCTTTGGGCACCTTTCACAGTTTGCTTATTGAATTGGAGCAGAACTTTTTTTTTTTTTAACATCCATGTTAGAGATTGTTATTGTGTTTGTGTTAGCACCTGGTCCCTTCAGCAGTGTTGTGTGGGGGAATATTAGCAGTGCCTGGTGCAGTTACTGAGGTCCTGTGTGCTGCTTGAAGCTAATATTGAACAGAAAGAAAATCATGGTACAGTCTGGAAGTTGTAGAGTTCTTTAATATGCTGCTGCCTGAAGTTAAAAGGATTAATACTTGTATTGTGACATTGAATCTCTATTAGCTCTTGAAATATTCAGTCGAAAGTGTTTTTAATTAGTCTTTCAATCTTAAACATTCTATGCCAAAAGTGACTTGCGTAAGGTTTCAGCTTTAAATTGGTTCTGGCTACCAAAGCACAGCAAACTCGTATTCATTTGCACTTCCCTGAAATGGCTTCTCTGAAATGTTGGGCCCAGCATAAGAATTAAATCCCACATGCACTACTTGCAGTTTCATTCTGAAAGACTGTCTGGAGAAAAGCAGGAATGAAAGTGCTCTTTCAGCTACAAGTGCAGTACTTCAGCAAAAATCAAATTTAGCTGTCGTGTGAGGTCAATGGGGGCTTTGTATGTCAAAAGCAAGTGCTTCTCTGTTGGGGTGGGGGAGCGTAGTCAACAGCTGAAATAAGCTTAATTGCAGGTTGAAGCTGAAAAAGATACCATCAGATTTTGGTTGTCTTCCTGCCTGTACATCTTCCGTGTCTTATATCTTGACTCCTTCCTCCTCCATAGAGTACCTTAGTGCTGTGAACAGAAGACTTGACTTGTTTCTGTGTTGCTGTTGGCTTTGCAACCCAGAGGTTTGCTCTTGGTATCAATTTCATATGTTTTGGGGAAATAAAAACAAAATGGAGTGGATGTGGGTGTGAGAGGTGATGAGGAGATTTCTCTGGAAACAAAAATAATGGGAAAGTTGTTTGTTTGGCTTCGAATACATCTTATGTAAAAGGAAATCTTTTACTGTGGCACTTCTTACTGTGGTTTAATCTAGTTTTATAACATGGCAATTGGTGAAATATTCAAGTATCTTGAAACCGCTTTCCCTCTGGATTTTTTTCTTTTTGCTGGAAATGTAAATTGATCTTACTTGCAAGACTGATTTTATTTTTTCAGTAATATTGCTTATCTTCGACTTGACTTGCAAGAACTAAAATTACCTATGCTTCAGCTTACTTTTTTATCAGGAAATTATAGACCTAAGTTGGTCTTGAACTAGATATAAACAATTTATACCTTGATATACCTAGTTTCTTAATGAAAAGCTTTTTTTATTTCAAAATGGGTAAAAAAAAGAAGTGCAAGTGTATATTTTTGGAGGGGGGAAAATGGAAAATTAATTTAACTTATTAAATGACATGTTTAAAATTATTTACAAGTTAGACTACTTGATAATAGTTGGGAGCCTCAGAACACTGATGGAAATTGTAATTTGTTTTAATTTTCTTGTAATGTCTTACAAATATCTGTAAACTTGATTAATACAAACCAGGGGAAAAAAAAGGTACAGTTTTTATGAAAACCAAATTTAAGGATGTTAAATAATGTGGCAACTCATGTAGCGTATATCTCTTACTTCTCATTTTTATTATATTTTCACACAATTTATAAATAGGACATTATGTGTATGTGGTCGAATATTTGACTGAAAGGGTGATTTTCTTAGTGTGTGAAAAATCATAATACAGGGTTTGTGGTAAGCAGTTGTGTTGTCTTTCACTAATGACACAGTGACTAAACAGTGACATGTGAATTCATGTGACTGTCGTTAATTATAATTACTATGCAGCAAGTAAGCCTGTGTTACCATGCTTATTTTACAGTCTCTTATTTTACAGTTCTCATGCACTGTGTCAGGTGTTCAGGTTTCAGTCTAAGTGTCCCCCCATCCCTATTCCCCTTACCTGACTGCCAGAAACAGTAATGCTTCCAATATTTGATAAAATCACTTTTCTTTGTGGGGTATATATTGAAAATACATTGATGGGTCTGGGAGGCTGCGTCATGCAAAGCCTATATATGACTGTGTTTGTGTTATTGGGCAGACTTTATAGACTTTTTGGGAAAGGGCACTGAGTTACCCACAAGGCATTTTTTCTGGATGATCTTTTTGCTGAGCTATAGGAAATTTCAGATTTTCAAATGTCAGTTGTAAAAGAAGGGTTTTCTCAGGCCTCTAAATACTGGGTTGTGTGTATCAATTTCAGGTTTATAGAAGAAGGGAGAATGGCTCAAGAAACCAACCGTAGCCAAGTGCCTATGCTTTGTTCCACTGGCTGCGGATTTTACGGGAACCCTCGCACAAACGGCATGTGCTCAGTGTGCTACAAAGAACACCTTCAAAGGCAGAACAGCAATGGTAGAATTAGCCCTCCTGGTAAGTAACCCCAGCACACTGTGTGTGACACAGCGGGCAGCAGCCTCCTGGCCATGTCCAGGTACTGATTGTTGGAGCATTAGTGCAAACATTTCATTCCTGCATCTTACCTTATGGAATGAGCTTGGATGGAAGGCTCATAATGTAATTGTGTGGCCACTAATCTGCTCAGAAGTAGATTCTCACTAATACCTTTTGTATTCATTTGAATGTTTCTGATTGAAATTATAAAAGTGCAGAAAAAACACTACACCAACGTATTTTTGCTGAAATTACTGACAGAGATAGGATTGAGTTTAAAGAATGTTTCTGAAAGCCATTTTAAGTACAGGTGTTTAATCTCTGTGGCCTCGTGCTGAAGGATTAACCTGTAAACACTTGATAGTGATGCCTTTTCCTTTTGAAGGCCTTCAGGGGCTTTTGTAGACATCTTTCCATAACTGCCCCTGAATGCCTTCAAAGAAAGACCTGCTCTTCTATTACCTCCTTACTAAAATTATCTCGAGTTCCATTTCCAGTTTGGGAAAAGGCAATTTCACATACTTTCTGTTCTTTTTGGCCCAGTGTCCTGTTGTCTTTCCTTCAGCCTGACCTTTCAAATAGGGTATCTTCTGTTGAAATCTGGGGATCTGGGTTGTACACCTTCAAAATGCATCTGGAGTTGGCATTAGGATGTTATAGTGGTGTTCTCACAGATCCATCTTGGTTTTTCAAACAAAACACCAGCTTCTCATGTCAGAGAGCTGTTCTCATGTCATGTTCTCATACAGCAGTTTATGCTGAGAAAGCTGTTTGTAGATGCTTTAGTTAGTAAAAAATAGTAACTGTTTTAAAACTCCAGCTTCAAAATTTTCTGCAGTGTAAGTTCTGGGGGCCTGGGGCTGGAACAAGATCAGAATATAGCCAAACGTAATTACTTTTTTGCAAAACTACATTTCATTATGGTGTAGGCAGAAATTCCATTACTTTCCTGGCTGGTGTCAGAGGGGTCAAAGAGTAAATGCTGTGTGTAACTGTTGTAATCCCAGGAAGCAGCATAACCCATTTTCCCTGGGTGTGTCTTGCAGCAGCCTCTGTCAGTAGTATCACCGAGTCCTTACCGGTCCAGTGCACAGAGGGCAGTGCCCAGGAAACCCAGTCCACTTTAGATTCTTCATCGACTCCATCTATGCAGCCAAGGTAAGGTGCTGGTCTGCTCTCTGTCTTCACAGAAAAATCTGTGTCAAAATGATTAAATGAAGTGTGCTGATTGTGCATAATTAAATGCTGGAACCAGGATTAGGAAAAGGTGTAAGATTTCAGTGCTAACTTTAAAGCATGGGATCTCAGGGTGAATGCTAGCAGATCTCTGTGCTTCATCTGGAATTCAAATGGAAATTTGTCTTCAGAATTTAGCCTCAAATAGAAGTTGTCAGCTTCTGTTCTACAGAGATTTGTCTGGCTGCTCTTCTGCTTCCACAACTTGTGGTTGTACATTTACCAAAGGAGAACTCTTTCATCCTAGAAATTTGAGGATTTTGTAAAATGGCAGGGAGCTATTTACTAGAGCTCTCATAAATAAATGTATGATAATGTGTTAACAAGCCAGTTGCTTTGCAAGGAGTGGAGAGTACTAGAACAGGGTAAAGACATGAGTCTTGGTACAAGTTGTGCTACTGAACTGATCTCTTATTAAACAAGTAATTTCCATCTGGATTATTCAAGGATACATAATGTCCTCTTATAAATCACTCAGACTTACTAAGTGTTCTCCATTTGTAAAAGCTAAATATTTGTTTATATTTAGTGGCTTCATTTCAGTTTAGAATGACACAACCAACAGCAACCTACGTGCTTTGGAAATTTTTTGAGTGAAAAGTGTTAGTGTGTTATACCGTGGAAGCTTAACTTGCAGTAATACTCATTTCAACTTTTCTTTAAAAAATGAATGTAGTAGAACAGGCTGAGAGTGATTTCATCAGTTACTGCTGACTGATTCTGCTCAGACTGTTTTCTGCTCCCTAGCTTTTTATAGGAGGTGTTATTTCATGCTTGGATCCTGCATATGAACTGAGAGCTAGGTGCCATGCTTGATGCTATATTTAGTGTTTCCATTCTGAGGTTTCTAGTTGGGGTAGAAAATACATATCTTACCCTGAAACAACTCTTCTGGTGTGTGTAAAAAAAAGTTCATCGAGGTCAATGCACAGATGTGAACCAATTACAGTGCCTTGCCTTTGTTCTCTCACAACTTCAGTAAAACCATGAAAGAATAAAAGTACCTCACTGATTACTGACTGCGGGAGAAAGGAGTGGATGGTTGCTCTTGGTCTTGCACTTCAAAAAAATCCGTGTCACTTGCTTGTGTGTTTGTTTTTTTTTTTCAAAATAAAAAAGCAGGAATTCAACTTCAGTCTCTGGAAATACCTCAGACTTATGATACTCTGAGGACAGATAAAATTAATTGACAATGCCCTTTTGTAGGTGGCCAGATGGGCAGTTCAAGACCTACATGCAGTTCTTGACAATTAGAATTGCTACTCCAGTGCTTTGGTTGTGCCATGGAGTGCTGGTTTATGGGCTACTGGATAATCAGGTTTTTGCCTTCAGAGTGAACCCCTCAGTGGAAAGGAAGAAAAAAAATGCAGATGAGACAATGCTACCTCTTGCTTGGGACCTGAGCTCTGTCTTCTTCCATAGGAGAGCTGCTGCATGAGCAGCTTGGCTGGGAGTCATGGCTCGTGTGGAATTGCTCTCTCTCAACTGCTCAGGGTGTTCAGCCATGCTGTCATTAAGCAATATGGCTGAAGGGTTGGGAAGTTTGGCCTGCACCACTTTACACTGTGAAAATCCAAGAGGTTCTGTGTGCAGCTGCTGCAGCTTTATTACTGGAAGAATTGACATGCTGCAATTTTCTTGTTTGTATCACCAGAACACTGAAACTATCTCCTCTACAATTATCTCTCTGACTTATGTTATACAGATTCTTGCATATTGAATGTTGCATTGTTGCTTCTGGGTGGAATGATGGTATGCAAACCACCCAAAATATTTTTCCTTTTTTATAGTGGAACTGTTTTGTTGCATTCAGTATGAATTTTTAAAAAAATGTTCACCTTTTGTGTCAGTTCAGACTGTAGCGGTTTTAAGTGGTTACAGAAACAACTTCAGAGTGAAAAGTTCTGGGATACCTTTTCATCAAGAGGAGCCCTAATGTATCTCTCTTCCTGGAAAAGAATGTGGAAATGCATCATTAAAATCATAACTTTCTTCTTCTGCCCCTCAGCCCTGTGTCAAGTCAGTCACTTTTAACAGAATCCGTAGCATCATCCCAACCGGACAGCACGGCTGTGGACAAAACAGTACCTGAGACAGAAGAGTTGCAAGGTTGGTGCCTAGTTTCCAGTGACAGAACTTATGAATAATGCTTTTTAAACTTTGACTGTTCTTAAACACTCCTGTTCAAGACATGGCTGATGCTCAAACCCAGATACTCTGTGAAATCAGAAGGCAAAATAAAGTTGAAGTTTATTTTCTTAAACAGCAAGTCAAACTGAAGGCTTATGTTTAATTGGTGATGTCTGCCATAAACAAGTGTTTTAATTGGTGTTGGAAATGCACGTCATAAATCAACATCTTGTTCTGTCTCTATGCCATGGCTGTTACATCTGAGTAGACACTTGAGTATCTGTTACTTCTCAGAGTAACCATTTACAGCACATAACAGAAGTTTATGAGCATATTTGTGATAGAGGGTGTTTGACAGAGCCACTGCAAGAACAGGGTCAGTATCTTTTATAAACAGGAAACACCTATAAAAGAACCTTTCACCTCTGATGTAAGATTTTGAGCTACTGAAATTCTCTTTATCAAGTATAAAATTACCAAACCACAGGCTATGATTGCTTGAAGGACAGTGGCTGAGTGGGTTGACTATATTGGCCTAAAATCCTTCTTGCTGGTACAATGTAAAGTTTCTTTTCACTTTTTTCTTGTTTTCTATGTGCGGACTTTCAGAGCTTAAAAAGGGTTTATAAGTATTTCTTAGGGAATGCAAAAATGCCAGGTAGTATATAAAATGTGCTCAGACTGGTAACCTATAGGCATTATAAAAGGTATCTCAAGGTAAGTTAGTAAGTATTCTGCTTTCTGCTGAGACAGTTTTGGTTTTAGTGGGGAGGATTATTTTTCTGTGGAGTAGTCTAAACATAGAAGTGTGGGTTTTTTACAGATACAACTTGTCATTCCACTTAAACATTTTAAATACTAGTTCTTTGACTTTACCTCTGGTATCAAAGTTTTACTTCTCAGATACTTTTCTGAACTGACCTGTCCCTTTCTGTAGGATGGAATGTAAGAGTCATTAATCATCTACTGTGCTGAGTAAGGCCATCTCCTTGGCTAATGAACTTGGGAGAAAAGCTTTTAATTCCATTTTTTTACCACTTTTACTAACCTTTGAGGTGTCAGTTATTAGAAACATGTTTACTTGTGAAAGATACATTCCAGAGATACACTCTAAAGCCTGTTAGGAAGTTTGTGTTCTGGAGCTGGAGCTCTTGTCTCAGTTTTGACAATGCATCTACTGGGTTTTCACTGGAAGGCAGAGGGAGTACTTTACTTTATTGACCCTGGCACTGTGTGGTGACTTGGGCCTGTGCAAAGACTTTTCCCAGCAAGTTTTCAGAGTCTCTCTTCTTATACACTTGGATAAATTTGTGCTGCTTCTAATTCTCCACCTTTCAAGCTCATTCTCCTTATGAGAAGATAAGAGGTTTCTCAACCAGAGGCTTTGAATTTAGGGATGCATCTGCATTTTACAGTATGTTTTTCAACGATCAACATATATCAGGTGTTTAGGTTACTCAGCTGTGTCCTCTGTCCTTTTCTTTGTACCCTTGTTTCTAAACTAGGAACATCACCAGCATGTAGTTGCAGTTCTAAATTACCATCCCTATTTATAACTCTCTGGCAGGGTCAGCCTTATTTCCTTAAGAGTTCCTTCTGTGTTGTCCCTTAACTGAAAATCATAGGAAATGTAGTGTTTTCAGTTTTAAAGCATTTTGATTTGAAAATGTAAGTTTGGAAGGAAAGCAGCTTAGAATGGACGCTCAGAGGGATTTCATTGAATTGCTGTCACAGTTGTGCATCCTGAAGTTTCTTTTTTTTTTATTATTTGAATTTTAGGTTGCTGACAAGCATGTAATACAAACATGTGAATCCAAGGGGGGTTTTTTTTTAGCATTGCCTAAGTTTCTAACATTTAGAAAAAGATAAGGTCACATCAATGTGCTAGTTGGTCCCAGAGTGAAGTGTGTCTAATAGTACTTCTGTTGATGCAGGGGAACAGGAGAAATAATGTCAGTATTTATTTTGATAAAATCTTGCCTTGTGGGAATGTCTGTTCTGGGGTGAATTGTTCTATACTGCTG
Organism: Dicaeum eximium; assembly: GCA_013396995.1. Taxonomy (NCBI): domain Eukaryota; kingdom Metazoa; phylum Chordata; class Aves; order Passeriformes; family Dicaeidae; genus Dicaeum; species Dicaeum eximium. Next base: position 345,734 of record VWZP01001966.1, read on the forward strand.
GTGTAAGTTAATGTATTGTGTTCAGCTGAGATCCCCTTAACTTGCCATTTAACAAAAATGACCAGGCTACAACAACATTGAATGAAAGACTGGGTGAATAATTAAGCTTTCTTAGATTACTATTATTACTTTTCTAAAGCAGACAGATAAATGAGACTTGAGCTTTGTGCTACACAGTCCTTGCTGTTTGCAGTCAAGCTAAAACTACAAAGGGATAAAATTACCAAAGAGCGGTTTAGATTTGTCTTTGTTGGATTTATGCGCTGCAGAAGAATTAGAGAAAAACTCTAGAATATGTTAATAAGTGTAGACTTCAGAGCTGGTGTTTGTATGATGATTCTTGTGGAACAGTGCAAAAGCCCAGATGCTCTAAGATAGGGACTAATAGAAATTTTTTTAACTTTAATGTTCTTAAATACCATGAACATACCATTAAAGCTGACCTAAAATGAAACTCATTAAGCACAGTCCAGTTTTTCTATCAGCTTTCCTCTATTCTGAGCATCTCTCCAAGTCATTTTAATTACCTCCTTGGCTACTGTGCCTTTTGCTCAGCATGATGGCCCTGTTAGGATTAGCCAGTCAGGATTCCTGATTTGTTAACAGGGTTGCCTCCAGGCAAGCCTGCAAGCAGGTGAAGAGGTGCTTCACTTCCATGGAGTAAACAAGTTAAAACCATCCAGGTGAGGATTTATGCTTGTAGTTCAGGAGAATTTTAAAGGTAAATGAAGCTTGTCATGGAAGGCTGGAAGACTCCACCACAAACATTATGGAGCTCCTACAACTGAAGAACATGGGGCTAAAAGTATAAATCCAACTAATGGATGGACTCTCAGTCCCTCTGAGGCTGAAAACTTGTGAGAATGAAAACAGCTTCTGTGATTTTCATACTCGTGAATTGGAGAGGAGCATGTACTATTAGCATTGCAAAACGACATCATTCGTGTCATGTGGTGGGGTTGTTATTTGAAAAACCAAAGTACAAAGTTAGGTTGGATTAACTGTCTAAAAGACACATGGCTGTTCTGAATGAAGTCACCTGATTTCGTGCATATCTGGATTTTAGTGAGGTAAAACAGTAAAGTTCAAACTAAGTTTAGAAAACTTGATCTTAAAATAATTAGGTTGCTACAGAATTTTATGTGGAGGTAACTTGGACCTAAAGTGAATGCAGTTGTACTAATGGCTTCAACTTCAGTGGCCCTTATCAGGGTTGGCTCAGTAGACAGTACTGGAAAGGAATTGATGGATGCTTCTCACTTCTGTGATAGTACCAGGGACTCAGAGGTAGAATATGATTATGATACAAGTGTATAAAATAATACAGGATATCCTGATACACTGGGTGAATGCTCCAGGAAGAGAGGAAGCAACAGAATGATTGAAAACTAAATTCTGTGGGTGAGTGTTCTTACTTAATTTGCCACTTCCTAACACTGAAACAGTGTATTTTAGGATAATTATGTCAGTTTAAAATGTTCACAAGTAGTGATAGTCTCCTTTGGATGAACTTCACATTTCACTCCTCTGGAGGAGTGGGTGTTCTTCTTCCTAGGCCTAGTGAAATGCCCTTAAGAAGTAAATGTAGTTGTTCATGCTCTTCTGTAGGAATGAGAAACCTTTTTCTTTTAAAATCTCTGCCCAGTAATGCAGGGGTGACAAATGTAAAACATCAAGAGAGAACAGGTGAGGCATTGGGTGTCTTGCTGCACACACAGAGCTGTGTTGTGCCTGCAGGGGTGCAGAGGCTGGATTGCATTTTGCCATGTAGATGCTGTTTTTGTAGTCAGTCAGAGCACACTGAAGCTCAGGCAGGAATTTGCACAAGCAAAGCAATAGGAAAAGCTTGTGCCTTTAGGAGGAAATCCAGGCTCTGCTTGTTTTGGTCAGCTAGGAACTTGTTCTGTAAATCAGGGAACTTCTGGTGGCCAGCCCGACTTGTCAACTCCAGAAATATATGACTGTGTTCATACCTTACTCCTTTTTGGTTAGTTGGCAGCTTGTACTGGTGCTGCCAGAGTTTCTGTTCTTCAGCTGCAGGCAGGGCTGGAGCTGGGAGAAGGGGTGATTTGGTTCAAGGAAAGCAGGCAGCAGTATCCTGGAATCCAGATAAAGTCCAGCAGCTGGGAGTGGCTGTAACATATTTCCTGCAAGCTCCAAGCTGGGCAGTATTGCATCTCACCTGGCTTTGTTCTGCTGTGGTCATCACAGGCAGCTTATAGACTGAACAGTGGCACTTGGCCATCTGAAGTGGTGGGGATATTTGTGATTATCATAGAGGATTTTGGTTCAAATCTCTGGCTTCTATTCAAAAGCAAATTGAGACCTAAAATTTATGGTTACTACAGTAGATACAAAGTGACTTGTGGTACAGTAGAGGAATCTTCCCACTCTGTTCTTCTCTGAGCAGCAGCTCTTAAATATTTTTAAACCTTTTTAATGTGAGAGCCATACGCACAAAGAAAATATAAGTAGGGGTGTATGAGAGCCTTGTTATGCAGGGACGAGTGCCAGTTTTTCCTAAATTTAGCTAATAGTTACAGAGGCTCTTAGTGAAACCTACATGGAGGTAGCTGGATTTTGCTACAACAGGAAATGCAAGCTGAAGAATGTTGGCCCACGGCATGAATATGTCTTAATTAATTAATAAACACTGCAATGTCTGTTTTGTGTAAAACTATAGAAGTTCATTTGAATAAGTCTTACCCCTTCTGGTACTTACCTCACCGCTTCTAGTCCTTGCAGATTTTGCTTCTGAGGTTAAAATCCTTTTGATATTATGCCCACTTAGAAATGTGCCCTTTAACAGCCATTTTAAGCCATTGAACCTTTTTTTTCCTTCTTTTTTTGCAAACTATGAATTTTATAAATTTCAGGACAAAGGGAAGCTCTGCTTTTAACATAGATGGTGACTGAGAAGGATTTAATAGACCATGTATAATAGTGTCTTTGCTAGATTAACCTGTTGAATATACTGTCCCCTCAGGCAAAATCTTTGCTGGTGATCTGGTATCTTGCTGTCCATTGATGTTGCTTAGTACAATGTCTTGATACATAGCAAAAGTGATGAGTGCCCTTTCCTTAAAAAAAAAAAAAGATCAGAATAGCAGCACATGAAAAACCCCACTGGATTTGTCATGTAGAAGAGCTGTCAGTTGGTGAAGAGCTAGCACAGAACTGCATCTGACAGTCTGACAAACAGAAGTCCAGCTGCACAGAATGCCTGCAGTTTTTCCCCTGACACATGTCTGAGCTTGCTGTTGTATTCCCTTCCTTACAGCACTGGTTCTAGCTCTGCTTCCATCCACACTCCTCCCAGCTGGAACTTGCTTTTATTCTTTGCTGCAAATACTCCCAACTTCTGTGTATATTACTCACTGGAGACTTGTCCTGCTGTGGTCTAGCTATGTCTGGTAGGCAGAGGTTGGCTCTTAGCCCTTCTCAAAATGAAGTTGGGTTTTTTTTTTGTTTCTATTTCTGATTTGTAATGTAAGGAATGTGCAAATACTTGAGGAAAACCAGCCAACTTCTATTTTTGCCTGACTCAGGCAAATACTACTATTACTTGTTCATGCTCTCCCACACAACCTGTAACCTGTTTCTTTTAGATGTGAAAGAATGTTAAAGTAGGTTGAAAGATGCCTTAGGAGAAATGTCTTTAAAATCAGGTTTTTACCTGCTTCCTTCTGGTCTCCAGAGCAGTGTAGTTCCACCCTGTAGGTCTGGGTCTCTCGAGCTGGTGTTTCTCACCCCAGGTAGTGACTTATGTCCTGTGTGGGCTTTTTCCAGGTGTGCAAGAGCAGCAGCATCACAGTGGTGGAGATTGTTCTGAAACACAGTGTTTTGTGTGGCCTCCGTGTTGCAGTCTTCAGCAAAAATAATGTTGATTCAGGATTTGAAAGAGGGTTTTTGGCTCAGCTGATCCTGTTACATAGAGTGCTTCTTGCAAGCAGATTTTGGGAACTGGGCGAGTAACACTCTGGGGAAACACGTGGCTGTTGGATTTTCTTCCCGGATCTGACAGTGCTGAATCTTGCTCTTAAACCTAATGTTGGTTTTGGTTGTTTTTGTGGCGTTTTCAAGCATTTGGTGAGTTCTTTTCTTAAATTATATTGAAGGCTAGAAGGAGGGAGTTCCAGTTGCTGAGGAGAGACCAAGGCACTTCAGACATGAAAGCTGCAAAATGGCCAAATGTACAACGTGGGCTTTAGATTATTGTAGGACTTGAAAGGGGAGAGACATACTTCTTTTCTCCACTGTTCTTACTACCTTTTTTAATGTCAGCTTCAGTGTCAGAGAATGCAGAGCCTACACCTGAAGAACAGGACAAGTCGCTTGACAAACCAAAACAGAAAAAGAATCGTTGTTTCATGTGCAGGAAGAAGGTTGGACTGACTGGTAAGAAATACTGATTTCAGTTTCCTTAGGTTTGTTTAGGCTTTGGCCCTCTGAAATGTTATCTTAAAGGGAAAATGGGGCATGGTCATTTGATATTGATTTAAAATAACAGTCAAAGGTGCTTTCAGCTGACTCTCACTAGATTAGACATTCATGTATCATCTTGTTTTTCAGCCTCCTGTCTTAAAGTGAAGTTCATCATTCCAAACACTTCCTTTTGGAAATCTGCTTAGATAAGGAAATGGATGATAGTTTGCTGCCATTCACTAGCCAGCTTTGCAGTGGTCCAGTGAAATGGCCTGAATTCTGGAGGGTGAAGATTGATAAACTTACCAAAAGAGCAGGAGTTCTCTAAAAATGTTCTGTGCTAGAGTGTCATGCAAAAAGAAGGAATGGTCAAGTCAAATCTTGCTGTAATCACTTAAAAATGTATTACTTGTGATTCTTATGCTTTCTGCAGCAGAGGCTCTTTGGCTGATTGATTGACACTGATGACTGAGATTTATTGCTAGTGAGTGAACACATTCAGGATTTAAAGCAAACCAGTGTAATTAAGAATGTTGAAATGTCTAAGCTGCTGTTTCTGTCCACAGGGTTTGAATGTCGGTGTGGGAACGTTTACTGTGGAATGCACCGTTACTCAGATGTACACAGTTGCTCTTACAATTACAAAGCTGATGCTGCTGAGAAAATCAGAAAAGAGAATCCTGTAGTTGTTGGGGAAAAGATCCAGAAGATCTGAACTGCTGCTTCTGCTGGAATACAAAAATCTTCTGACCATCTGCAGATTAAATTGACTTGAGCTTTTTTCCTTAGTCATCAGGAACGTAGAGCAGTGTATCTTGCCTAGACCTTTTAATCATGCATGTCATCAGATGAATAGATTTTTCGTTTTCGTTTTTTTTTTTGTTTTGAAAATGGCTCTGAACATTATTTTCATTGCAGTTTTCTGTGGCTGAAGACTTAAGTAAACTTTACAAGTATTATCCTTTAAGATCATTTTAATTTTAGTTGAGTGCAGAGGGCTTTTATAACAAACATGGAGAAAATATTGGAGGGCTGTGCTTTTCCAGGATAAAACATGCATGCGTTAACTTTGCAGTTTATTTTCTTGTTGTATATAGCTTTTCTCTGCAGCACAATTTCCTTTTTTTTTTTTTTTATTGATAATGCCTTGTATGGCACAACTAGTTATCAGTAACTGAATGTATTTTAATCATTATGGCTGCTTCTGGTTTTTTTTTCCCATTAACGAGAGGTTATACATGTTCGCATATTAGCTTGTTTGCACCCTCTACCTATTTATGTATGAATCATTTGTAATGAGAGTGTGTGCTGAGATTGTGTGGGTTTTTTTGTTGTTTTCTTTTTTTTTTTAATTGGGGTTTGTTTTTGTGTGTGTGGGGGGAAGGCTGTATGCACTTCATTGACTGCAGTTTTCATTGGGATTACATCCATCAGTTTGTCTGTACACAAATATGAAGAATGATCTGAAGTACCTGTGCTGTATTTATGTTTATCCACGTCTTAACTTTGATTAAATAAAATTTAAAAAAATCCGAGCCCCTGTGGCTGTCACTGGCATATAGAAGTTGGATTTCTCTTTCTTTATTTTAATGGGGACCTTCCATTGGTGGTTCCTTTACTTAAAGTGTATTTATTCATGGCTACCATGTGTGTCCCAATGCCAGCTAACTTCTGATGGGTTTTTTTATCTTTTCACCTGTAACTACCAAAGACACTGCAGTTTCCAGACCTTGTCTGTTGATTCTGCCCAGGGAGCTCTCCATGCTTCCTGTGCAGCACATCCCTCATGTGCAGGAGTTTGGGGCATTTGTGACATGGTGACAATGTACTTCAGTTGGGCCAGACCTAAAGGCAAGACTGATTTGGTCGTGAGGAGGCGGTGGAGTCATGTGTGATTGTAGGAAATGGTGCTGTGGGGTTTGTGATCCACTGTCTGACAGATGGCACTGCTGGAGGAATTGTTCTTGTCTTTGTGGGGGTGCTCAGGAAGTTTCTTTCTTCGAGGCTGCTTGTCCTGAGATCAAGGTCTATGCCTCAGCCCAGGTCATCTCCATAACTTAAAGGTGTTTTATGTAGCACCATGAAAACTTCAGCCAGTGCTGCTTGCCACCAAACCTAACAGTACACTAATAAAGTAGCACCAACTCCTCTCCAGATGGTCCTGATCTGCAGTTGAAATCTCACTGGGTGACTTGCTGCTGCTTTGTAGTATTGTGAAACAAATGTGATTGCACAGCTTTATTTAAAACATTAAATTTTTAATCAAAGCTGGCCTCATCCTTTAAAATTCAGAATGCTCTTAAAAAGCTATGGCTGGCAGTTAGCACATAAAGCACTACATTTAGGATATAAACTGTGCAGCAGGAGGAGCTTTCTCGGGTAGTTACAGAAAGTGATCTGCAAGACCAAATAATAAATGAAATAGCTTGTGCTTGCAGAAATGGCCTAACCACAATCTACGAAGCACATGGAGTTTGTAGTGAAGGAAGGAAGGAATAACTTACTGGCAAGTTTCAGTAATGGTCTGCCTTATCATGGGTCAGAGATCCTGTATTTCCTCAAAGCATTTGCTAAACTTCCTCTTACACAGCACGGAGCATGGAAGAGCAGCAGTGTCACCTTTGGTGGGTGCTTCTGTTTGCTTTCCTGTTTGCTGCTACTTCCCTATTCTCTAATCCTTCTCACTTTGATTCCTCCCTCTTCCCTATTTCTGGTCTCTCTCTTCCTTTTCTCTCTGCTATCTGCCCTCCTGACCGATCTGCCTTTCACCTGACAGTGATGCTTCTGGGCCAGGCAGAGAGAAAACACCACAGATTTCACAAGGTGGGGAAATCCTGTTTTGTTTGTGTTTTATGGTGCCTGAAAGAAGGAAAGGTACAAGAAAAGTATTCACATACTTCCTTTACCACACCAGTTAAGAAGCATCTGCTCCTCTGGTTCTTGATTGCACAGTAGCATCCTCACCTGGCAGAACCCACAGTGAGGCAGAACCACAGTGGGGAGTTCTGCTTCCACTCCTGTCCTTCTCCAAGCCTCCTAATAAACCTCCTCTGGCCTGGCTTGTGCAGGGGGCTCAGAGTTAATGTTGAAGCAGTTTATGGTCCTGTTGTATAAGCTTACATTCAGACTGGATGTCCACCTTTCCGTGACACCTGAGAATTGTGTGTCATGTTTGTTTGCTTTGGCAACAGCCCTTCATTATCCTGGTGGTCGATCTGCACTTCAGTCTGTGTTTTGTGTCATCACTTTGAGGTTAGCAGATTAGGATTTTAATTAACACCGGCACATTCACAGCAATACAAAATGCTTGAGTCTGTCTCCTCACATTGGTTGCTGTGTTGGAACAGGTCTTCAACATGGTTTTGGAATAAGCAGGTTCTATAGCCCAGATCCTATAATCTGTCCACAAAACATCTTCACTATGTTTAAAACATTTCCAACAGTCTGGGGAAATTTTGCAGGAAATCTTCCACAATCTAGGCATTGTGATGTTTAAATAAGACCCCTTTTCAAACAGCACCTTCTGAGCTTGTGTCTCAATGAGTGAGCAGCTGTCACCGATGATGCTGTTATATCATCTTGCACTGAATCTCTGGCTGTACCATTTGCTGCATTTCTTCTAATGACTCCTCTGCCAAAAAAAAAAAAAAAAAAAGGTTGAGCAGCAAACCAGTTCTTTGGCTTGGCAATCACAAGCATCTTCCTGTTTTTATTGGAAAGATGTGACCTTTGCTATTTAGTTCTAATTTCAAGGATGTTCCCTCGTTAGTTTCTACTTCTGACAATGAGTGAATTTTCTCCTGCAGATGGGAGAATGCTCGGACTGGGAGCAGAAGCACCAGCCTCCCTGTTCTTTATGGTTGGCTACACATACGGCTCTGGTTTTAAGATGATGGAACTATCCAGAGAAAATGGAAGAACTCAACAAGGTGCAGCAGCATTGCAAAACTAAAAACCACAAAAGGTGCAGTTTCAGGTGTAAATTGTGCAACTTCCCAAGGGCTGCTGAGCTTGTGGTGGGAGAACCAGTGTGATATAATCATTTCACTGGGGCCCTGGCACGTGAATGACCTCTCCAAAGTTAAACCAGGGCAGTTACCTCTGGTCTCAGAGCTGCTGGATCCTTCACCCCCAGTGAGTTACCTGTTACAGGAAGGCCTCAGTTTCATGTGAGAGTTTGTAAAATCATGGAAGTGTTAAGGCTGAAAAAGACCTCCAAGAACATCAAGCCCGACTGCTAACCCAGTCCTGCTGCCAAGTCCACCCCTAAATTAAGTGCCACATCTACACATCTTCCAAATACCTCCAGGAAAGGTAACTGAGCAGGAAGAGCCCATTTCACCAGGGTCACTGCCTGGCTGGGAACAATTAACAGCTGCTGACTCAGGCCAAGCTCTGGCACTGATTAACCACTGCCAGGGCCCAGGCAGGGGTTGGGATGTTGACAGAGCAGCGATTGGTTTCTGTCTGAGGGTGGGATTTGATGCTCCTCTGCTCTGGGGTACAGCACCTGGAGAGGATCTTCCTCCACAGCAGCACCTGGGAGGTGGGAGCTGTGCCCAAGCAGGGGCTGCTCGGGGTTCAGCATGTCTTTCATCCAGGTAGACGAGGACTCCGATTTTCCTCTCCAAAACCTCCCCTATGGGGTTTTCTCCACAAAGGAGGAGGTGAGTAACAGCAAACTTTGTTCTTGGGCTGTTGTAATTGTTCCAGGGCTATGAGAGAGCAGAATTTCCCAGCAATGTGGGATAAAGGAAGGCTTCCCAGCCTGAGACACTCATGGGCTTCCTGACCTGATGGCAAAGCTGCAGCTGCCACATCGTCTGTTTCCTTAGTATGGTTATTTTGATTACAGCTTCTTTGAAGCTGCACAAAAAAAAATCAGAAGTGTTAATACTGGTGAGAAGTACTTTGGCTAATATGTACAGTAGTTCTTGTGTGGTTTTGATCATTTCTGTGACATCATTAAATCTATGTTTGACCCTTCCACTCCCTGTGTAGAGGCCGGGCATATTTTGCACTCAACTTTTTGTTTTTAACTCAGTCTTTCATTTTCTTTGTGACTGTAATCACACCATCACCCTTAAGAAGCCCCATTAACTACTGCTCTTGGGCAGTTTTGTTGGTGACTGCCAAAGCATTAAACCAGAGCACCAAATGTGTGGTTTACCTGTTTTTGCAGCTGATCCATTGTGTTCTGTTGGGTGTATATTTATGCAGTGCTGCATTAAATGTGTGCTAATGTGTCATATTTAAAGCTGGGCCTGAAGCCTGCAAGTTGAGCCAGCTCCAGGCCTTCTATTTCATGATGATCACATAAGAAAATGTGGCTCAACCTTTCTGCCAAGGAGGTAGCTCACAATTCCCAATTTTCATGAGAACTGAGCCCAGCTAGGCTGAACCTCACACCTCTGAGAGTCTGACAGGATGGAGCTGCAGAGATGTGTCCTCCTGGAGAAAGGGGAAACAAGCCAAGAGCTGCTTCTCAGAAGGAAAAAGTGGAGAATTTATTTGTCATTGCTTATGGAAACTTCATGATTATTTTCTGGTTTCTGCTAGTTATCCATGTAGGTTTAAAAAAAAATTAAACCAGAAATTGTATTTTCTGATGTGGTATTTTCCAAGGATAAAATGAGATGGTGTGTTTAATCTCTTCCGAGACGTGTGTGCTGTTATCTAGCAAGTTTGGATTATTTTTCTGCCTTCCTCAGTAACTGTTCTCTGGAAAAAATCATCTTCACTCAAACCCTATGAAATGACAGGCAAGACTTACAGAAATTATTTAGTAGAATAATGTTCTGATAATAGCTGAATGTTTTAATGATTTCAGGCTAAAACAACTGCTGTCATTCCTGACTATCCCAGTTACAAATTAACCTGACATGACCTTTAGGTTTGTTTTTTTTTTTTTTTTTTCTGCAGGAATGTTAGCTGAATAAATGCCTACCACCACATTTGGAATCTTGTTTGGAAATTAAAGGTTGAAAAATAGGTTTAATAGCATGGATCTTTGAAGATGGTTATTTTGGTGAGCTGCTTTTCAGAGTGGCTGCAATAGTTGGTGTCTATTTGCCCCAAGACAGAGATGAAGGAGGCTGTGGTGTGTTCTTGTGCAGCTGCCGAGGGTCTGTCCGTGCTGCTGCCCCGCTGTCGCCGCGGCTCCGCACGCGCCCGGGGCATCAACAGGAGCTTTGTCTCCTGGGCTGCATCTGTCACACTTCCCCATGTGTGGGATGCTGTTCCTGCAGCGAGGATCCAGCAGGGATCCAGGCGTGCGGGCCCTGAGCTCCTGGTGTGGTGGGAGGACGGGCGGTGCAGGGCGTCGTGTGGAATGAAATCGTGTGCCCGATGTGCTTCCTGGTGTCACCAGGGGAGCCCAGAGCACCTCGGTCCTCTGGGGAGCAGCTGGGGGGCAGGAATGCCTGCTTCTCCAATGGCACACCCACAGGGATGGAATCCATCCTGCCCGTGCCCTCTCTGTGCTTCTGTTCCCCACTGGTAGAAGGAGCAGCAGTGTTTTCCTACTTCACAGCATATTCCAGATGTGTGGACTCATTCTGCAATGCTTGTCATTAATGAGGGGTGTTAATGAGCAAGTCAGCCTCTTTCTGGGGGAACGAGGGCAGGGAGAGAAACCTCTGCTTGTTGTGCTATCCTTTGGCCAAAAGATGGGGATGGGGCTCTTTTCCACCCCTCAAGGTCTGCAGGGAGTCTGCAGGGATGCTCTGCCCACAGGGCTTAACTGGCTCTTGATGGTCATTGCTGTGGTACCAGACCTTTGCCCTGGATGGGTTAAACTCTCTGTGGTCACTGTCTTCCCCTATGCCCTCTTTAGGGCATTTTTGGGTACAAGCATAAACTCTTCTTCTCTTCCCCCATCCTCTTGCTGCTTTGCAGCCTCGGCACAGGCTTGGGGTAGCAATTGGAGACCAGATTTTGGATCTCAGCGTCATTAAACACCTTTTCAATGGACCAGCTCTTGCCAAACACCAGCACGTCTTTGACCAGGTATTTATCAGAGTCTGTTCTAATTTCCACAAGCATTTAAAAAGTATTCCATAAGGCATTTCAGCAACTTGTGGTGAGATAATGAACATGAACTGGAAGTACATTGTCAGGCAGGTTCTGGTAGAGCAAAAACCATCACAGGTGTGATAGGAAGGAAAGCAGGGGCATCAGGGGTCCAAAGATCATTTTCCAGGATGGTGTCATCAGCCTTTGGCAATGCAGGTGTCTGACACAAAGCCTAAATGTTAATTCACTCCTGCTTGTGCCCTCAGCCCTCTATGGATGGGGTATTAATGACAGGGAGATTGTGTTAAGGATAAAGATAAATACAAACAACTTCTGTCTACAGCTGGTTGAGATATCAAAGCCAGCATGGCCTGCAGTGGTGTGTAAGGATGGGGTGGTGCAAACATGCAGCAGGTCCTGCTGCAGAGGACTTGTGGGGTGTGGATGGGGTGTGGGCAGGGGACAGGTGATCTGGGCAGCCACGGGCACATAACCCTGGGCACGGGCATCCAGCACCTGGATGAGTGTGTGGGACATCTTCCTGCATGTGAAGGATAAACAAAATGTGGTCTTCTCTTTGTCCCCACACCTCTGTGTCCCTGCCAGCCTACCCTGAATGCCTTCATGGGGCTGGGCTGGCCGGCGTGGAGCGAGGCCAGGGCTTTCCTCCAAAAGCTGCTGTCAGCTGCAGAGCCCACCCTGAGGGACAGCTCGGAGCTGCGGAGAAGGTGAGGGAGCAGCGAGTGGCCGCGGGCACAGTGAGGTGTCACCTGAGTGACAGGACACCAAAACCAACAGTCTGACGTGGCCACCTGCCTCCTACGTGGGAATTAACTGGGGTTTGTGCACATCGAGTGCTTCCTTCTCTTAATTACGTAAAGATTAACCTCTGATTAATCCCGTGACTGCCCGCAGGTCCAGGGTGTCACCCTGCGCCTGGAACAGCGAGCTCTGCCCTGGGGTGTGTCCGGAGCTGCTGCCTCTCTGTGGGGCTGAGCAGGGCTGGGCTGCTGCTCTGACCACGGCCCCTCCACCATGGGGACACAGCTTCAAGGGTCTCCACCTCTCCCACCTCCCCCGGTGCCTCCCTCCCTGCCTGTCACACCTGGCATGGGGACACCCCCAGTGTGTCCTCGGCAACCTCTCCACTTTGCTAAAACTGAATATGTGGTCACAGATTGGCTTCAGGTTTGGGGCCATGCAGTGGTGTAGGGGCAGGAGGGGAGGAATGTGCTCTGTTCTGTGCTGTGCTGATGGGAAAAGTGGGTGTCCATCAATCCCACACCTCTCGTTTGTCTGGAGTGATGCTTCAAGCACCACAAGTGCCTGCCCTGGCACTGAGCAGGAGCTGTTCCTCCCTGTCCTGCCAGGGGGATTGGGAGGATTTAGGCTCTCATGAGCAGCAGAGGGGTTGAACTGCTGCTTGCCACGTAGATCTTCCCTGAACAGGGCCAGCAGTTCGAATGAGATGCCCCAGGAGCCACATGCCATGAGCTCACCCTTCCCACTCACAGAGGCACTGGTGTCCTGGGCACGGGCACTGGGGGTTTCTCTGTGTCCCTTGGGAATCCAGCCAGCCCCAGGGATGCCCCCTCCCTTGCACACCCTGACAGCTGCTCCTTTTGGTGTAGCCATCCCAGTCACAGCAGCCTGTGCAGTCACCAGCTTTTCTGCCAGGTTCTTTTTTTCTGCAAGGCTTTGCAAACCAAATTAAGGCAGGAGCTGGGGGAGCAAGTCAGCCTCTTCTACGCTTCTTACGGGTGGGAGCTGCAAGTTAGTTCTGTGATCTGAGGGCATCCTTTTTCATTTCAGAGCGTTTGTACCTCAAGCTTCTGCGAGGATGCACCTGCCCGCCCACATCGGTGAGTCCCGGGGCTCCTCCCGCTGCCCTCCGCTCCCGCTCGGAGCTGCTGCTTCATTTCCAGCCTGCTCAGACAGACACATCATGGCTGTGACAGGCAATGGGCTCTGCAGCAGCCACAAGTAGATTATTGTACATAATGAAAGGTAGGTGCTGTCTGTGGCACAAGAATAAAAGCCTGGGGAAGCTCAATAGCAGCCAGAGCACTCCTGGATGCAATTTCCACTAAATCAGGGGTGTCTGGTGGTACATAACTCCTGTCATCAGATTGGCACCAACGAAGGCCTTTGTGACTAGAGCCAGGAAAGAAACACTTGCTCACTTTCCAACAATTTCCTTTTTGCCATCAGAAAATAATTCAGGTGTTGCAAAGTTTCCAAGGCAGATATTCCAGCACAGCCTCGTGAACAAGTGTGAGTTTCCACTCCCAGACCATTACTCTGCATCCCAGATCTTGCTTGCACTCCCATGAGGCCACGTACTGCTTTGGGATTACTAAATTCATGTGGATATACAAGCATTTCCTGGGTTTAGCAGGAGTTTGTATTTGGACCCAAAACCAGCTTAATCAAAGCCACTTGAGGGCATGACCTTCACAGGAACAGGGATGTGAACGTGCCCATTTTCTATCCAAACTCTGTTCTGGGCTGGCTTTTGCCTTCCATGGGGCACATTCCTGGTTTGGGACAAAGTCTGGCCTGTCCCAGAGGAATCATGAGGAGTTCCCATAGGTGTGATACCTTCCTGAAAATAGTTTCAGGTTGAACATGTCCTGTCAGAAAATTGCTAGGTCCTGGCTCCCATGAGTGCTGGGAACAGAGCACTGCCCTGGTGTGACCGAACTGTATCCCACAGACAGACACAAGGCATTCAGGATTCCACAGCACTTACAACAGCTCTGTCCTGTGTGGTTCCTGCTTCTCCTGAGTGGCTGGATTTTGGATTTTGTGTTGGATTTTGTCTTTTTTTGACTTAGAGGTGGGGTAACAGAGAGGCGTTTAAAAAAACTTTTTATTTTATTTTGTAGATTTATATGAAGCGTGTAATAATAAAGATGTTACAATTCACACCACAATCAGAAGCTAATCATTTCTTAATTACAAAATGCTATAAGCATTTTTTTGGCTTATTAGCCTTTTGTTACACTATGCTGTAGATGCCTTAAAGCTAATTATCTAAAACTACCCCTCGTGGGTCTTGTTACAATGTATCTTTCATAGTTCTATTTTTCTAAAGTATTTAGTCTTATTTGTAGGGTTATCTTTCAAAACTTTTTCCTGGTTCTCCACCTAGAGAACTTCAATCTATTTCTCGCGGTTGGGTCCTCCTCTGGGAGGCTGGAACTGCAGGGATAAAAGTGCAGGATCCTCCTGGAGCTGCTGGGTAACTTTCTGGGCTCACTAACACAATGCAAGCAGACCCTCCCAAGTTGTGTTTTCCCGTGGTTTTCCCGGGAATCCGGAGGGCGGGAGCTGTTTGCCGGGATGGCAGCAGAGGGCAGCAGATGTCCTGAGAATCGCCCGAGTCCCCGCGCCGGGCACCGCCGGCTGGGGGAGAGAGAACAGCGGGAATTGCCTTGTCTCTGGAAAGGGAGCTGCTGCTTCATGTCCTGCCTTTTCCCTCCTCTTCTCTCCCGGAGACTTAAAAAAAAAAAAAAAAAATCCATTTTTGTCTGCATAATTTATAGGTGAACTGTTAATCACCCCTTTATGCTATTAATGACATCCCCCGAGCGCTCTCACTGCTCCTTTTCTTCCTTTTCCTCCTTTTAAAGACCTTTCCTTGCCAGCAGCATACGGTGTGCTTTAGCCCCCACAGATGAGGGACTTTGCTGCCCCTGATCCTCATTTTATGGCTTTTTTCCTCGTGCAGGAGATTACACTGACTTCTACTCTTCACGCCAACATGCCACGAACGTCGGGATCATGTTCAGGGGGAAGGAGAACGCTCTGATGCCGAACTGGTGGGTGGCTTGCATTGCTCTCTAGTGCAGCACCATTTTGCAGGCTTATCTGTGCATACATGATGTTTTAAAGGTCTGAGCAGCTCTTCAGGGTCACACTGGTTTCAGTTCATAGCAGATGAGCATCAGGGCTGTCCAGAGTTCAATACCAGAACCAAACTTCACACGTCCCCAGCCTCAGCTGAATCTGCACTGCAATGGCCACACCAGTTACTGTGCAGTCCCCCCAAGTTCAAAGACAAATATACCTAAAAGATTAGGTTTTGCTGAGTGACAAGAGAGCAGAATTTAAGATCCAAAGAATTAATTGGAGCAGTGGCACAGAAGTGCAGCATGGCCAGGATTATATTTCACTTCCCTCCTTATATCAGAGTAAGGTGCTGAGGTCTGTGCCTATGCACAAAGAGCTCCTTCTCCTTGTACCTCACACTCCCGTGTGCTTCCACCCCAAGAAGCTGCTCTGGCACCCAGCTAACCCAGGTGCTCTTTCTCGAGGCTGCACTTACCTGTGGGTTACCACGGCCGGGCCTCGTCTGTCGTGGTGTCTGGGACGCCCATCCGGAGACCCCTGGGACAAACCCAACCCGACAATGGTGAGCCTGGGAGCGTTTCAATGTGGGTTCTTACTTCTTTTATTCTATAATTTTGCTCCACATCATAGAGTAGTGGTGTGGAAGGGTGTGGGATGCCTTGCCTAAGGCCCAGTCTGGGGTCAGGGCAAGAGAAAGCCCTGTTTTAAGTCCATTTTCTGTTCCATGCCAAGCAGCACCAGCTGCTGTTTCTTTTGACCATTATTTCTATTTTCCTAGCTGCCTCTGTTGTAAAATATTCTCGCTTCTACCCACAGATAAACCTCCAGTGTTTGGTGCTTGTAAACGTCTGGATATTGAGTTAGAAATGGTGAGAGGGTTTTTTTCTCCTTATGACTGGAAAGATATTAAAATATAAACAGGGAAGAAAGCGTGGGTTTAGCTTCTTCTAAAGTGAATGTCCCATAAGGTCCATTCCTGTGTTCCTCTCTGAGCTGTCTGTGCTGCAGGCACTAAAGGTTTCTATGGAACAAACCTTTGCTTTGGGTGAGGAGCAGGGTGCCTTACCCCATTGGGAGGTTTGCTGGAAAAAGCTCACCTGGCCAAAGCTGAGCACCAGTGGTGCAGTTAGGCAGCAGAATTCTTTTCACCAGCCACCACAGCCTGTTTCCTGGTCAGCAGTTACCTCTGCACTGCAGCCAGGATCTGTCAGTGGACACTGGGGATAGCCCAGACTGTCTGCACCTTGTGCCAGAGCAGAGAAAGCCCTGGGTTCTTGGCAGTGGGATTCAAACTCCTGATTCTCCTGCCTGGAAAGTTGAAACCTGTGCTGTGGGTGTTGTAAAAAAACATAGTGGGAAGGCACATCATGCTATGGCTGAGTGTAGTCCAGAAGGGAGGGTTTCATAGGATCCTATTAAGATTTATGTTGTTTTCATGGCTTATATAATTTTTGTATGTTTTATTCTCAATCTATTCCCTTAAAAAAAAATAAAAGTAGTGTAAGAAGTGTAATATTGATGGAAATGGTTATAAAAATGTAGTGAAAGTCTTCAGTGCTGTGTGCTTTGCCAATCAGTGCTGTAAGGGGAGATGCAGTCTCATAAAGTGGGGTTCCCATGGTGCTGCCATAGCTTTGCTTTCCACCCTGCTGCAAGAACAGAAGGGAAATCTTCCATATTGCAGACAGAAAGAGACAGCTGAGTTTTCCTGTAAGATCCTCTGCATGTGCAGGCACCCAGTTCATGGCCTGCTTTACTTAGTGGGCACATTTCTCCACCTGCCTGCTCTTCCCCACTGTCTCATCAGGCTCCAGCCTCGTTCAGTAATCCCTTGGATGACTTCAAACTCCTTCCTGTTCACTGTCTGCAGCAAACAGTCCCTTCAGTGGGAAAACCTGTTCTGCATCCGGGCTGAAATTAGGAGGGACCATTTTTCCTCCTGCATTTTGACAACATCATGCCCTTGTTTAATGCCTGTCTCTTAGCAACACAGAGCTCTTAAGTAATTGAAGCCTGCCAGCTTCATGGAGGGGAAGAAAAGGGGAGCAGGCCATGGGTTTTGTCCAAATGTGTATGAGAAATGGTGCAAAACTCATCCTGTCCAGCCTCTGTTGCTGCTGTCCACAATTCTCAGTGCAGCAAAGATTTTTAGCTTCAAAAACATAACCAGAGTGTTGCATTTTGATTGCAGGCATTCTTTGTAGGTCCTGGAAACAAGCATGGGGAGCCCATTCCCATCAGCAGGGCCCAGGAGCACATCTTTGGGATGGTCCTGATGAACGACTGGAGCGGTAACGGCGCTGTGGGAATCTGCCTGGAGAGGGGGTCACAGCACCACGGGAAACCCGCAGGGGGATAAATCACACATTTTAATAGTAGAGTGCTGATCACTGAATCCACTGGGTACGACTGAAAGGCATGGAAGTGAAGTGTTGCCTGTATTTTTCAGTGCCTGTATCAATCCGTCTTTGATCAATTAGTAGAACCAGAAATTGCTGCCTAATGAAGATTTATTTACTTATGGAAGAGCTAATATCAGTCTAGTTTCTTCTGGGCTGGGATGGAGGAGTCCTAAGAACGGTGATGCCAAGGATGATGATTGATTTCAGTGTCAGGAAAAGGAAGATGATTTGGCAATCACAAATCCCTGAGTCTCTGCAAAGATTTAACTTGTTGAAATTCTCCCTATGGCTAGCAGAGACCATTAGCTGGGTATAAAAGGAATAATTAAAGTGGGGGTAAAAATACTGGTTACATAGGGATGATCTGGTTTGTTTTACTTACTGCTGATTTATCATCCTAATCTAGCTGATCTAGGAAAATTGGGTTGAAAATGGATGGATTTAAATTAGGATTTGGGCACAACAGCTAGAAAAGGCTGGGGACGGCAATTTCAATTCATGTTACTCTTTCAGGGGTCTGATGGATATACAATTCCAAGGATGTGTTTAACTGCATTGCTTTGAATGTTCTCTTCCCAGCCCGTGACATCCAGAAGTGGGAATATGTTCCTCTGGGTCCTTTCCTGAGCAAAAGCCTTGGCACAACCATCTCCCCGTGGGTTGTCACCATGGAAGCTCTCATGCCATTTGTGTTGCCAAACCCTGTCCAGGTCAGCAAGAGAAAAGGTTGAAATCAAGGAAAAGCAGTGCTAGAAAAATGTCAGCAGAGCTGGAAGGTCCCATCCACAGGAATCACTGAGCTGCATCCGTGCCAAGGATTGTCTCATGGAATTTCTAATTGTGATTCTGCTTCTGAGCAGATGAAGGCAAACAGGGCCCTCTGAGTTCAAGTGCTCATTGATGTCACTGGCCTTGGCACATGTTGTGCTGCCATTCTGCTTGAGCAGGGCAGGAAAATCATCTTTAAAACACCTGGAAAATAAACTAATCAGAGCTTTTACTGGGTCTTTGGTAGCACTTGACATCCAGCAAGTGGTGGAGAGAGGGTGGAGTCAAGCCAGAACACTTTGTTCAAGCATTTCCAGTTGTCTACATTGTGTAGGTGGTTAAAACTGGAAAAGATAACAGAGTCTTGCAGAGGTGTGCTGGCACTCTGTTTGTGCTGGATTAACATCCACGCTGAAATGATGGGCATGGCTTTTGCAAACCTTGTGCAGAAAAAGGAATTGGATTATATGGATATCGTGTCTGTTCAGAAAGATCTTTAGAAGTTTGTGCATGAGACCAAGAAAAGTGATAATCTGAGCACTAACAATGGTGAAGTGAATGTGCAGCATGGGCTGGGTACACCAATACTCATGGAATATCTTGTGGATTTTTAAATTTCTTTTTGTTTAGGCTATGATGTGTTTTATGTGCTTTTAGGATCCTAAGCCACTGCCCTACCTCCAGGATAAAGAGCCCTACACTTTTGACATCAAGCTCTTTGTTGCTATTAAAGGTAAGGCAAAGCTGAGTGGGTTGCAAAGCTGAAATTGCCAATTAAATGTTGTGGCACCACCACAACTTTCAGGCACTTTGCTCTGGGCTCTGTGCTCCTTCTTTTCCTGCTTTGCCCAGATTGCTTCTGTCAGAGCAAGAGGCAGAACTCCTCCTGCTCCCTGCTGGCTGGGCAGCAATGTGCCAAGCAGGGAATTCCCCCAGCTGCTCAGCTTGCCTTGAGGGAGCTTCCCTTGGGCATGGAATGAGCAGATTCATGTGGGATCCAGATGCTAACCCAGCTCAGCGCCCACCTTATGGCCCTGCTGACCCCTAAGTCCAGGTGTTTCTCCTGTAGGAGAGCAGAGAGTAGGAAATGGGCAGCTTGATGCTACTCCAGTGCAATCCACACACTTGTTTTCTATGAAATCCCAGCCTTCCTAGCCATGGAAAATGTTATTACTGCTTTCTCGCTAGGGATTACAGTGATAAAAGAAGCCTCCATCCATCTGTAAAATAAAAAGACTCCAACATCATTCATCCAACACAAACAAATTTCTTCTCTCTTTTTTATCCTTTATTTTCTGCAGGAGAAGGAATGAGCACGCCAACTACTATATGCAGATCCAATTTCAAGGTAAGGCTCCAGTATCTTTTGCTTATTTGCAATCCTGCTGATGCCATCAGCTCCAGCCCAGGCAATTTCAAACACTGCTTTTTTACATAAGACCCATAGAATAGGATCATAGAACCACTAAGGTTGGAAAAGACCTCCAAGATCATCGAGTCCAGGACTGCCAGGCCCAAAACTAAACCATGTCCCTCACTTCCACACACCTTTTGAACACTTCCAGGGATGGTGAATCCACCCTGAACAGTCCAAAATTTTCAAAAAAATGAAAAACATTCAGGTGTTTCCACCTCACAGGGAGGATGGTGCTGGTTCCCCCCTGTGAGGTGGAAACACCTGAATGCTTGATGAAGGGGACAGCTCTTTCTGCTGCTTGCCTTGGGGTGCTCAGAGCATCCCTAGCTCTGCCCCCATTTGGCAGGGAGCCATGAGAACAGAGGACTGCAGGAAGAGAGAATTTCCTTTTGCAATCCATCTCTGCAGTCACAGCTCTCATTTGGATGCCACTCACTGCTGCCAGCCTGGGTCTGCCCCATCCCCTCTGTGGGCAGCGTGGTGGCTCTGCCTCCACCCACCAATTGAAGCCAGGAGATTCATGTGCCAGCTGCAGCAATTCTCAATCAATTTCATATTCACATTTGGCTCTTTGCATAGTAATTACCTTAATCAGTAAATCAGTAGTCAGCAAATCAGTAATAAGTAGATTTTTCTACAAGGCTGTTAAAATACTGGGTGTAATCATGGAGCTTGGGTCAGTAGTACTGGTCTTAAAGAGTAAGAAGATGAAAAAATGAAATCCAGCTGAAATAAGAAAAGTTTTAAGGGACTAAATTGCGTGTTAAAGTGTGGGTTTTATGGATGCCATAGGCCAGGCCACATGGCTCCATTCTGCATAGCCTAAGGCCCACCAGAGAAGTTTGTCCTTCCCTGCTTCCTTGAAAATGTCATTGCTGCTTTGTCTTGCCCCTCTTCCTCCTTCCTCCAGCACATGTACTGGACCATGAAGCAGCAGCTGGCTCATCATTCCATCAATGGCTGCAACCTCAGACCTGGAGATCTCCTGGCCTCTGGCACCATCAGCGGGCCCGTGAGTGCTGGGGCAATGGCAGCCGCTGGTCAGCAGCTCAGAGCCTCAGAGCAGGGCTGGGGCTGAGCCCCTCCTGATCTGAGCACCACAAAACCATCTCCAGCTCCTTCCCAGGCACGCTGGGCTGCTGCTTTGGTAGCCCCAAATTCACACTGAGAAGTGGTTTGGTTTGGGTAGGGGTTTTGGCTGTTTTTTAATGCTGAGTTTTGGGGTTTTGATCTCTCCTGTGTTTCTTTCCCTAAGAACTATCTTACAACAGATGCAAGTTAATTTCTGTGTGGAAGCATCCTCACAATCCATTTACCCTCTGTGAAATGCAGCTTTTTATTTCTGAAAAGAATGTAAAAGGTGCCTGGGTAGAGCTTTTAGTTTCTCCAGTGAAGCTGGAGCCAGCTCCACAAGCTGTTCCTCCCCTTGAGCTGCCATTTGGGCAGTGGCTGCAATACAAGGGCAACTCTCACTTTCTGAACCACCAAACACAAGTCCTGTACCTGCTGTCACAAAGACAGCCTCAGGTAAATTGTTTGCAAGCTGGATGCCTGTACTTCACTTTTGAGCATTTCTGAGGTCCTTTTTGAATCTTCACATCATTGTACTGCAGAATGACATTAAAGGCTCACAAACACCAGCTTTGCTCTTCTGAAGAACAAATGTAATTAAAAATCTGAAACGTGACTACATAAAAGCACTGGATTTGTAGAAGTCTCCTCCACTTGTTTCCATTCTTGCTGTGGCAGACCCAAACTGCTTTAACAGGTTGAACACTATGTTAAATACACCAGATAACAGCAGTAAGCATCACTGCTAATAGCCAGCAAGAAATTAAAATGCAAAGTCAGGGAAAGGACCCAATGTATCAATGAATTAAATCAACTCTGTTCTGTAGAGATACCGTACTTGTGTGTCTGCTCCCAGCAGCAAGAAACTGAACAGCAGGAAGGATACTAAAAAATTGTTTATTTGTTTATGAACTCTTGCTGCAGGAGCCAGAGAGCTTTGGCTCCATGCTGGAGCTGTCCTGGAATGGAACAAAAGAAATCCCTCTTGGCAGTGGGCAGTCTCGTAAATTCCTGCAGGATGGAGATGAAGTAATTTTGACAGGTAATGGCTGGAAGCTGCTCTTACACTGCAGCAAGGACACACTTCCATAGGTGGGTCCCAGCAGGACAAACACCTGGTGTGCAGCTGGGCTATTCTGTACACACCTGCCATGCAAGCACACCTGTTTCCATCCTACCTGTGAGGAGACTAAAGCAGGTGAATGGGAATTTCCCTGCCATAAATGCTTTCTAGGTTAGATTATTTGCTTTGCTGAGTCTTTAGCACTCTTGCTGTGCCACTGTGTGAGCACCAAGGAGATGATGGAAGTAGCTTTGCCTTTATGGGTAAAAATACCCCAGGACTAGGAGCCATTGATGAATTGTTTCCACCACAGTACAAGTTTAGATGCCATGTTAATTGATCTGCTGGGCTGTTCCACACAGGGGCTGCTGGGGCTCTCTGCTGGGGCTGTTTGGGAGCTGCTCCTATTTATTTATGATGTATGGCAGGTCCAGGGCCCTAAGGCACCCTTGGGGCAGGGCTGGTGCTATTCCATCCTCTCCCAAGGCGCTGTCATTAGCTCTTGCCAAGTGCTCAACACATAATTTCTGGTTTCCTGTTTCAACTTTGTATTCTTAGTACCCATGTGGGACCTATTTCAGAGACCTAACACATAAAATGAGAGAAATTTATTTCTCCCAAGAAGTGTTTCAGGGAGGGAGCATGGCAGGGCAGGGCTCCTGGTGGTGTTGGCAGCTCCCTGCAAAAACTCCTCAGGAGCTCCTTGGCACACACAGAGATCAGGCCAGGGCTGCTGGCAGCACCGGGCTGGCTTTGTTCAGTGTGCTGCTCCTTGGTGCTGCTCTAAATTGTGCCTGACAGCAGGGAGAGCCAAACTGGACTGAAATAATCAGCTGCTGCTCAAAGGAAAGCTGGCAATGAAGCCTAATGAGTCACATGGAAGCTGAGCTGAGCCTTACAGTGCCTTACTCCACTGCTGCGTAAGGATGAGGATCACCTGGCAGAACCAGGATGGTGTCTGTGCTTTACACAAGCACTCAGAGGCACCACTGTCCTTGGAAAACTTAATTTCAGCCTGGCTGTGACAGCTGCACTGTGGGTTAGGGCTGGCAGGATCTCTCTTTGTGCTGCAGTAACTTTGGCCACCCTGCAGCCTGAGCCCACCCTTTCTCTTCCTCAGGGGAGTTTTCCACTGATCTGTGCTAAGGGTGGGAATCAGAGTCTGTTCTGCTGAGCTCCTTCTTGGCTTCTTGAAGGCACCTGTTTTTTTTCACATGCAGGTGATGTATTACATCAGGAAAATCCATCTCTAACTAGGAAATCAGTCCTTAAAATGCAGCATATGCCACCTGTCCTTCCTTTGATCAGCTGCTGTGGCAGAAGGCTGCAGTAGATCTCCTCAGCTGTTCTTCCCAGAACAGACTTCTCAGATGGGCCACAAGGCCTTGGCTGTGTCCCCTCCCCTCTTTGCCTGCAGCTTTGCTGGTCCCATGGTTTTGAGTGGTCCCACAGTCAGGGGTGCTGTCACAGCCCCATGGAAGCCAGCAGAGCTTCCACACCCTCTTACATAACAGAGGATCAATGAGAACTTGGAGTCAGATGCTGAATTTCTCATGGAACTAAACCACTTGCCTTTAGCAAGTGAAACAGCTTCTGCAAGGGTAGGTCCTGCTCTTTGGGGGGGTTTAATGACTGCCTTTCTGCCTGTCAGCATCCTGATGTCTCAAGAGCAGTCCTGATGCTGCAGAAAGAGAATCCAGATTTATTTGATTAATTGCAGGGCTGGGCCAGGCAGTGAATCAGTTTGCCAGGTAGATTGATGGTGCTGCAGGTTAGGTTTGAAAACAGAAATATTGCTGGCACATCTTGTTTGTTCTTTGATCAATTCACTGAACTTGCATAATGCTGTGTTTAACAGTTTGGACTTCTTTTTTTCCTCATATTCCTGGGCTACTTGAACTTTTCCAGGTGCTTTTTTTCTACCCCTCATTGCATATCTGAAATGTTTTCTCTTGGTTTTGGTCTCTTTATGCCTTTATTCACTTTTATTCCTGGCAAAATCCTGCTGTCCTTACAGAACAAGCTGTGTGTTGTTTTCTGTCCCTAGGTTACTGCCAGGGCAACGGCTTCCGTGTGGGATTTGGCCAATGCTCGGGAAAAATCCTTCCAGCCCTCTCGAATCCATGAGGACTGGAGTAATGTGACATCCAAGGAGGAGCCATCCTCCCACCTCTACCAGCCATTCTGCTTTATTCAGATTTATTATTTTTATATAAGTGATTGTAATCTTACTATTTTTAATTATCAATAAATATCTTAAGGGTGAGTGTGGCTCTCTGGTGTGGTAAGAAAAGGATTTCAATTCGAGCTTAAAATTCTCAGAATATAAATGAGATGATTGAAATGGAAAGTGAGATTCTTAACTCTTCTGCCATATTAATGTGGTTTTTTGTAATTATAAAAAGAGGCTTTCAAGTAAGCTTAAATATTCAGAGTACTAGGCTGATGATAAGAGCTGAGATTCCATGCTGACTTCCTTTTTCCACAGTGTTAATATGCTGGAGGTGAAATCCTGAAGGCAAGTTGTACATGGTTGTTAAAACTTGTAGACCTTCTTGAGGAAGAGTTACGTGACTGTGCCCTAAAATAATTTGCAACAAAGCAATTTGGAAATGTGATAATCAGCACAACTGAAGGCAACAGGCAGGATGCCCCTGCTCCTCCTGCCCTTACACAACCAGAGGCCACTCTCCTGCCCCAGAAGGAGATTGATTCCAGCCCAGAGATGGGGGACTGTGCTGGGGCATCCCTCAAAAGGTCAGAAGATCACCCTTGTGCCTCCTGCCCTGGTTTAGAGAAGGGAATTCCCTGTTTCTCTCTCACCCTGTGCACCAGCATCCCTGGGGTTGAGGAGGGAGGGGAATTTACATCACTGGGGTGATCCTCAGGCACTCACTGGTGGCAGTCACACCCTGCCACTCGGCAGGGACAGGGACAGAGGACACCAAGGGGGCCAACCCCCTTCTGCACCCCCGAAAGGCATCTTGTGCCACAGCATTCCCTCAGGAGCCAGTAAACACAGCCACATGCCACTTCCCTCAAGTGTAAAGGGCATCTGCTGTCTCCTGCTGGCCCACAAATCAATTTAACATCATGGCCAAGTGCCAAATCACATCAATTAGAGGATATTACTGACTGGAGGAGCTCGGGAGACCGGATAATGAACTGTGGTGTAGTACAAGGGGAACTTGTTAAATATTTGCTTGGTCCTCAAAGTGAAGAACCTGATGAGGCTGCTGGCTCCACGTGGTGACAGCAGGATGAGCCCATGCTGCTGCTTTTCCAGGCTGTCCCATTGCTGCTCAAAAGCTCTGCCAGGTGGTTTTGCTGATGTGGGCCATGAGGCCATTTGGTGTCATCCTGCGGACCCCCTGGGGCTGACCAGGAACTTGAACCTT
Source organism: Dicaeum eximium (assembly GCA_013396995.1). Taxonomy (NCBI): domain Eukaryota; kingdom Metazoa; phylum Chordata; class Aves; order Passeriformes; family Dicaeidae; genus Dicaeum; species Dicaeum eximium. The sequence goes on from VWZP01001966.1 coordinate 371,147, forward strand.
ATGGCCACACAGAAGAGGAAAATGAATTTGAAACAACATTAAAGAAAAAATGTGGCAGTGCATATAAATCATTGCTAATGGGGCATGTGCATTGTAATGGGCTCTCTTCTGGTGTGCAACAATAACAGTTCTTTAACTACTTGGAGGTTCATGCCCAAATCAAGGATGAACTGGCCAGGAAAACATTGGCTCATTGTTGTTTGTCAAGGAAAAGCTATTTTTGCCTTCAGGCTCTTGGAGCTGAACTAATAGGCAGATATTTATTTAATGTACTCTGACTGGATCATCAATTTATAGGTGCTTTGTGCTCTGTTTTGACCTCAAAGGACAATTGTGAGTTGACACCTTCCTTCTTGGATTTAGAAATAACCCATCCTGTTCCTCTGAGCACAGCCTGGCTTTGCTCCTGGCAGCAGCAGGAGGACACACAAAGCATTTATCCAGGAGAGAAATTTCTCTGCAGAAGCAACATCCAAGGTGCACCTTGGCCTATCTGATGTTCTGGAAGTGCAATGTCTGAGCAGAGAGACAGAGAGCTGCTCTTGGGGCAGTGCCATTAGTCATCAGCTGTGACCTTGATGGAGGACACTGCACAGCCAAGAAGAACTGTGGTGTCAAGGCTTTCTGGGTGCAGGAATACTTAGGGGAACTGTAAATCCATAGGGCTCTTCCCTAACTCTGAGCAAGGCAAAGGCGAGTCCTGTACTCCCCCAGTGAATTCCATTTCCAAAGATCCAGGTGGGTGCTGCAGGTTCTGCCAGCGAGTGGGAATGGGGCTTGTTGCCTGGTCAGGCAGAAGGTCAGTGGTGCTGAGACCCCAAACCCAGCCAGGATGGAGGCACCCAGCCACAGATCCTTCCCAGCTGGCTCGTGCCCAGAGCCAGCCCCAGCCCTGAGGGAGGAGGGTGGCTTTGAGTGGCCACTCTGTACATCCCCAGCCAAGCTCCCTTGCACCTCCCTGGGGATGGGTGGGAGGAGGGAAGGGCCCCCTGTGGCCCCAAGGTGACTGAGCTGAGCTTCTCTAGCCTGGGGACATCTGGAGAAGCTCCAGATTCCCAGAAGGTGGGTAATTTCTGGAAAGGACCTCAGGCACAGCAGGTTTCAGAGGTGAGCTGGACAAAATCCAAAACCTCTCTCAGGACAGAGCTCAGAGTCATCTGCTACATGGATGGGGGCCAAAATGCCAGGAGATAGAAAAGGGGACAAACTTTTCTGTGTGCCCAAGACCACTTTCTTCCCCCCCAGAAGAAGGCAGTGAGCTTTTTTTGGGTGGGCATTGTGGAGAAGGGGGGCCCATGGCCACGATGCCCTTGCCCACCAGCACTGCTGATTGTCACCCCTGCCAGGGTGCCCTGTGCCAAGGAGAGGGTGAAGGGCACATCTGTGCTGCAATGTGCAGGGCTGCCCACGAAATAGCTTTGGCCTGGGACAGCAGCACCCCCTGCCTGGGGGGAAAGCAGCCTCTGAGCCAAATTTTGGGAAACACACAGGTGTTACGGGCATCTCCCGCTTGCTCCACCTCCCCTGGGGCAGCTGGGACCAGTTTGCACCCTTGTCCTTTAAAATGAAGATCGTGGAGCTTTCTTCTGCCTTTGTGGAGGGGGGCTGAACACAGGTGAAAAGGTCAGGCTCTTGGAACAAGAGGGTGTTTCAGCCTGGGTGCTCCCAGTTCAACAGGCTGAGTGGCTGCTTGGAAAAAGTTTATTTCTGAAGAGCCAGTTTCAACTGGGTTGATTGCCCCTACAAAGAGCTTCCAATGCACTTCTGGAAGATTTTGTTTCAGTTACGGTTAAGCATGGCTGTCTCTGCTTCTAGAGGTTAGTAATTTTCCTTTTATTTAGATGTATTTTTCTTAGTTTGCTTATAATCTGGCTTTGAACAAAAGTGGGAAAAGCCCACAAACAAACTCAGAGCTCCTTTTTCCCTGCCCTGTCACAGCACCAGGTTTGTGGGTTTGTAACCTGTGTGTAGAACAAGAAAATCCTTCTTGGACCTTCAGAAACCTGGAGGAAAAAATAAAACCTTTCTGCTGTGTCAGCCACCTGAGAGGCCTCATTCAGGGTCATCCAACGCTGTGTGGGGAGACAGAGCCCGAGCTCATGACCAGAGGAAATAGAAATGTGTGTCCAAGTGGAAACCACAGCTCCTGTGCTGGCCTGGAGCATCCTTCTCCTGCCTGGTGTTTCGAGCTCAGCAGATCCCAGCAGCAATCCATGCTGGAGCACAGAGATCCCAGGGATGTTGGGTGGGAGCTCTTGGAGGGGTGCAGGAGCTGCTTCTGGGTTGTGCTGCTTTTTCACAGGGTGGGCATAGAGGCAATAAATCATCCTGCCCGAGACTATTCCACCTCATTTTGTTATTTGGCTGGTAGAAAAATTAAAGGCAGCCACTGTTTAGTACTTTGAGATGCATTTTCTTACAGATCAAAGCGTTGTCTGGTTGGTGCATAACGAAAAAGCTGGGTGTAATTTATTATAGTGCTGTTGGTATAATTAAATGTCAAAAAAAAAAAAAAAAAAAAGAAAGCACACAATAAACCCCTAAAATATATTTTGGAATTTAAAGGAACCAATGGCTTTTTGCTGCAAAATCAGGCACTCTTCCCCTGAAGTAGTTTTCTGCAGAGATTCTAATGAGAAATGAATGCAATATCTTGGAAAAAAAAATTAGTTTTGATGTAAGCGTTTGGGTCAGCAATATTCATAATTCTTTCATTACCCAGGCAGCAATAACTCAAAGTAAAACACTCTCTCAGTAGCTCTCAGTTCAGGGTCAAGGTAGTGACTTTGAGAAGGGGATCAGAGCTGGTGGGTGATATTCAGGAGGCTTTTGGTGCTAAGCAGTGAGGCAGGAGACCATTTCTCAGGTTTGATTGCTGCCTCTGTTCAGAATGCCCACACAGTTGCTGCTTAGTGAGAAAGATGGAGATCATTTCTGGGATTTTAAAATTGATTGAAGGCTTTGGAAGTACGTGAGGGACATGCTGAGGTACTGGCACCACGCTGCTCCATACAAATCTGCCGTGAGCTGCTCCTCCTTCTCAGCTTCCCCCATTCCCAAGAACTTCTTCACCTCAACTCTTTCTGTGTTATACAAGTGCTTGGTTTTCCATGGAGTTTTAACCACAGAAGTGAAGCTTTAGCACAGTTCTAACCTGTGCTTTCTGATTTTACTCTGTTTGCTGCATTAGCAGCTGAGGCAGAGCTGGTGTTACCAGAGTTAATGAACATCCAAGGGAAGTGCTGCAGGAGCAGAGGTCCCTGGTGGCAGCTGGGCTTCCCTGGGCTCAGCCTGGAGGATCCACACCTGGGCCCAGGAATACTGAGGGGCTGGCTGGGAGCTGCAGGCACAGGGAGGGTTTCTTGTCCCTGGATCCAGGGCAGGTGTGCTCAGGGCTCAGCATTTCCAGTGCCCTGCACAGTGCTGGATGCCCTGGAGCTGCCGTGTCCTGGGACCCTGTCTGGGGCTCTGGGATCTGCTGAAGTGTGCCCAGCTCTGCTGCCTGCTCACCCTGCCAGGCACTGCCTTTGATCTGCAGAGGCAACACAGCAGCTGCTGGAGAAATCCACTCAATCTTAAATATAAAATAAGTTTTGAAAAACTTTGCACTCCTTATGGCTTTGGCACACTTAATGCAGTTTTAATACATTTTTTGATTTCCCTGTGTGGGCTGCCTGGCTGGGTTCCAGTATGAGACATGGAGCTTTGTAACTAAGAACTGTCGTTCAATGTTTCTTAACACTGTTGTGAATTGAATTATGTATGATGACCTGAGAACAAATGCAGCCAGGATTTTCAAACTGTTTATTGCTTTAAAGATGTGTGGGTGAGCAGAGTTTTCCTCCTGGTTACCAAGGTATTGCCCATTTTTAATGAAAATTGTTTTAAAAAAAATTAAAAAGTGAAGGAGATGGCTGAAGTCTGAGCACAACATTTCCCCATCTGAGTCCTGTGCTGGCTTCTGAGCTGAGGCAATTTGTGCTGAAGCTGCCTGCTGAGGCTGTAATGACCCAGCAAGCTGGGGACACTTTTGGCCAGACCAGGCTGCAGCAGCATCGCTCATGTGGGTCTCTGGCTTGCCATCAGTCCCTGTTTCCTCCAGAAAAACATTTCCAGGGTGTCTGCTCAAATTCAGCTGCTGCTGGCCTCAGTTCAGGTCTGCTCTTACCTTAGCCGGAGTAGCTGTGCTGAAAACAGTGTAAAGACTCCAGCCCCTGCTTCTGACTGGGAGAGAAGTCAGGATTTATCAGTGAGGTTCAGCCTTTGTGGCAAACTGGGTTCCAGGCACAGAGATCCCTCTGCCAGAGGACTTGCTGCAGGGACAGCAGATCTATAAAGCACCCAGCTCTCAGGCAGCAGAGCCCTTTTTCAAGATGAAAGAATCAGCAATTCATCTCTTCATCTTTTTCAAGAGGAGGAGTTCCCCAGGTGCTTTTTACCCTGCATATCCCATACTCTGGAGCTTCTTCAAAGAGACCCCCACAGACGCTCCATGCTCTTCATTTTAAGCAGGAGGGATTCTGGTCTCAGTGGCCCTTTTCTTTTGGTATGCAATTTGTTACTGATAATGAATTGCTGAAATACAGATGCTACAGTCCCCCCCTGAGCTGTCTCAGCTGAGTGCTCTTCCTGGCCAAGGGAGTCACCTGAAATAGCCCCTTGGCAAGGCTGACCTTCTGCAGAGCCACAGGAGCACCTGGGGCTCCACCAGCTCTGCCCTGAGCTCCAAAAATCCCTATGGTGCAGCTACACAGGGAGCTGCTCTCTGCTCTCACTCTCCAAGGAGGGCTGTCATGAATGTGTGCCCTTCTTGTAAATCATGTTGTGTTGTGAGTATTCCTAAAGATGTCCTGGCAACTGTAAGAGAACCACGACAGAGACAGCAAGGAGGTTTTCCATGTCAAAGCTGTTTATTATGTTAGATAAATACACTTGCAACAAGTGTGACTCATTTCCTCTGAGTGCAGTTGCTGGTAGTATGGCACAATGATTAAAAAAGAACCAAAACTAGCAGAGGCACTTGTTGCATGCAGCTGAAATTACTACCAAGCCCAGTGATGCAGCACCTGGGGTGGGAGAGTCCTGGCTCCAGGGCAAGGAGCATAAAATGTCTGGTTTGGCATGATGTTCAGTATTGCTTTTGGTTAAAGAGGAGTGAGGTTGTGTGATTGTAACCAGTGGGGAAAGGCAGGAATTAGAATGAATCCTAGAACAGGCTTAGATGGGAGGGACCCACAAGGATCACTGAGTCCAGCTCCTGGCCTGGCACAGGACATCCCAAAAATGCCACCATGTGCCTGAGAGTGCTGTCCAAAGCCTCCTTGAACTCAGACAGGCTTGAGTCCTGTCACTGGTCACAAGAGTGAAGAGGTCAATGCATTTACGTTTTCTCTATAAAGACAATCTTGTTGACTTTTATGCAGTCATGTATATGAATATCCAGATTTTTATAAAGATTTTCTGTCAACAGAAGAATGGACTTGACAGGCTATGCCAGGAGGACAAGTGCCTTTTGCTTAGAAAATAGAGCTACCCAGAGGGGTCTTTTCATTATGATTTTCAGGAAAACCCATAAAATGGTTTGTTCAGCTGGACAAAGAGAGGAAAAAAAGTGGCAACCATCCTTGCAAAGCGAATTTGTCAGTGTGCTTCCCCAGCATTTGTAACCCTTCATTCTCAGACAGGCTTTGCTCCTGAAGGACTGAGTGCTGCTGTCCCTGCCCTGCCAGGAGCGCGCCACAGGACTGGCCCTGGTCTCTGTGGCTGGGCAGCCTGCTCAGAGGCTTAAACCTGAGCACCTGAATAAGTCCTTATGTGACATGGGACAGTGCCAAAGAGTCCTGCATGCAGATAAACACCAAGGGAGTATTGGCACTGAGGGGTGTGAGGACAAGCTCTGTCCTTGCTCTGCATCAGCTCTGAACTCGGCCAGGTGACCTGCAAACTGAAAGTTTGTAATTTTGTTATTTTGCTTATTTTGTAAATAGCCCCACTAGAGGGGTACAAGATTTAATGACAAAAAACAGGTTCCAAACTTTAGCCCAGGGAACAGAAGGTTGTTCTTTGAGCTAGGACATCCATTCCTATGGCACAGATAGAGACCATGAATAAGAGAGAGCTGTGGGTTTGCTCCAAGTACGATGAACATTTAACATTCAAGCCTGAAAAAGTGCTCTGTTACTGGTGATTACCTGGCTAGCAGAAGCTGAGGCTAAATAACAGCCTGAGGAGCAATCTGCAGTGGGTAATGGAAGCAGTGGAGGTCTCTTGCTAGAGGACATCAGGAGAAAAGGTAATCTTTGAATTTCCTGCCTCAGGAACGGGATCTCCTACAACAGAGATCAGCAAAAATTGTGTGGTTCAAAAGATCCATGCATAAGTGTCCACATTCCTCACAGCCTGCTGTTTTGAGATCTGTGTTTGCAGTGTTGAGCACCTTGCACCCTCAGAAATCACTGGGCCATGTAAAAAAGCCAGATGCTGTTTGGCTTGGCTCAAAATACTGCAGTGAGAGAGTAAATGGGGTCTGGACATGTCCTGTGCCTGGGGAGAACAAGGAGAACATCCCTGCAGGGTGACAAGACCAAGACCCTCCCTATTGGCAGGAAGAGATGTAAGAACCTCATTTCTGTGTCCCTATCTAAGGCTCTCCAGGTGCTTTCTGGTATTATTTGACAGACAAAATGAGGTGTGACAAGATGAAGTTGTTACACCCATTTCACTGATGAGTAGACTGAGGAACATAAAAATTGACTTGTGTGATCATCCAACAAATCTGTCGGAGCTAGAACAGTGCCTAACAAAGTCTGTGTCCCAATTTTCTTGTCACAGCCTCTGCTTCCACCTTTCCCACACACTGTGCATTGTCTTATGGCAAGAACCTGGGGGTCAGGTAGGATGGGGAGGAGGAGAAATGGAAAAATGACCTGCATGAAGTTTTGTGCTTTCAAGCCTTGTCTGTTCATGGTGCTTGCTGTGGTTGCAGTCCCTGCTCTGAATTGCTTCCTTTCAATCCCATAGACTGAATATGTAGTCATGAAAGAAAAGGCAGGCATGGGCAAACCTTAGAATTTGAGGAATAGGGAACTTTGGAATGCTGCAGTCCCTACTCTTCAAAGGTAAATAATAAATTTCCAGTGCTCCCATGTTCACTTATGCCTTCTTGCATAATAGCTGTCTTAATGAATTGAGAGAAGGAAGTGTACCTTACCAATTCGTGGGGGAAATCTTCCTTTGAAGGAGCTGAACTTCTCTGAGGTAGAATGCTTATTACTGTGTGTTACTGTAAATGTTATGCTGAGGAGTCTGAATGACAAAGCTGGGAGAAAAGTCTCTCTGGCTATTGTCCTTGTCATTCCAGTCCTGTCTCATGCCACTGAAGTACACCTGAAGCAAAAGATGGGTGAAATTGCATGTGGAATCCCTCTGAAAATCTCAGCAAGTCCCATGTAGTTGACACCAGCAGTGTCCAGGCTCTGCTCCAGGGAGTTTTGGTGCCCACCAAGCTCAGAATCAGTGGCCTGACTAATCCAAAGGCCCCTGACAGAGGATATGCCTGGTTTTTGCATGACTAGGATAGGACAAGGTGGTGCTATGGGGTCCACAGCAGTCCAGGACCCCTAAGTCTGAGTGTTTCTGCATCCTGGTCACTCACTGGAAATGTGGCTGCAGTGGGGTAGGGAGTGCATGTGCAGAACCAGGTGAGTCAAGAATAAATCTGTTCATATAATTCTACTTAGCCAGAGGTACTTCAGCACTTCTACTCAGTGATGCCCTGGTATGTGAAATCTGGGCCTCTCCTAAAATGCACCCATAATGACCGAGGAAGCAATCAACATTTGAATATTCAATACAAGAATATTCTTGTTGCTTTTTCATGGTATTGATGCTTACCCTGTTTTTTGGGGTGATATTGAGGGTGGGACAAACTGTGCTAGACCAAGAGTTACATTAGGAAAATCTGGAGGATCTTGTGCTACTTGAGTTAAAATGACAACTGTAAAATAAGAGTTGCTGCATAGTAGTAAACTCTGCTGCCAGAATGGCTTGCTGATATCTTGACCTGTTGAGCAAAAATAACTTACACTATGTGCTGTTGGAATCATTTCCTTTGCCCTGCATATCCCAAAGTGGCTGTTGGTGTGGCAGCCTTCCTCCCCCTGGGAAAAGGCCTCCTGGGCCACAGCACCCCGTGGCTGTGCTGGGGAATCCCTGTCAGTCATCCAGGTGCTGCTCCTCCCACGTGGAGGTGGGGATGGCGCTGTAGGGGTCCATGATGACTTTTGCACAGCGAATGATCATGACGATCAGGAAGAGGCAGAGGAACACAAAACACGCCAGCGTCAGCCCCTTGTCCACGTCGACGTACACGGGCTCGGGGGTTGGCACCTCCATGGCTTGGGCCGCTCTTCATCTGGCTTTGGATTTGCTCCTAACATCATCAAACACCTGCAAAACAAACGGCGTCAGGCATGAGGGATTGCTGCTCCTGGGCAGGGGGAACATCAGGGTTGTATTGGATACAGATACTTGGTATAGGTATGATCAATTCTTGCAGGGAAATAAACCCAGTGGAAATGTTGTAGCTCAGCTGACTGAGAGCTGTGAGAAGGAGAAACCTCGTCTCCACCTTAATTTAGCCCACAAATGCTTCTTGCTAAAATATTAGACAATAAAAAGAGATGTTAACAAAGAAAAGAGAAGCAATAGTGAATGAGCACTATCCGCTTGAAAGATCATCTCCTAAAAGAGGCACAGACACTGTTCTTGTCTCACCATTTCCTAATCATAAAAATATTTCCATTCCTCTGCTAGTGTGAAAGATCAGACAAATGGCAGAGCAGACTGTTTCTATCCCAATTTTCCTCTCTGTCCAAACATTCTCTGTCTCTCACTGGCACAAAGCAAAGTGAAAATTATGCATACTTATTTTCCATAATCTTTTAATCTCTGGTACTCAAGGTTCTCCAGGCAGTAGAAGATTTTTTTAGGAGCAATATAATTTTTAAGTGGATATTTTATCAACCAGAGAGGTACAGGTGATGATGTGATTAGAGCAAGGATTATTTTATTCACTGCAGATGTCTGCATAGTTGAAGGTCTCCTTTGGCCTCCTCACCTGAATCCATAACCAAAATTAGTTCAGGAGTGATTGAATCCCTCTGAAAGTTTGATTCTGGACAGTTCATCAGCTGATAACACAAACTGCTTTGCACAATTGTGCTGAAGGAGAGGAAGTGACCTTACATGGAACTGAGTCACTGGCCAGGGATGGGGAAATTCTGACATTCATGATTGGCCAGGGTGGGAGGGAGAAATGTTGGGGATTAGAATGTAGAAGATCAGGAATATGGAATGCCTCTTTACAGCAAACAAACCAACAAATGCAAAAATCAATCTGAGAGCAGTCCCTGCTTTAGCTGGAGAGATGGGAACAAGAAGATATTGAGCTCTAGAGAGGCCCTGGTGAAACTGGGGTACCAAAGAGCCCAGCTGCTCTCTATTACTACATTAACACAGTGAGGAGATGCCAGGTTCCAATACACAGACAAGTTTGCCTGGTTTTGTTTCCAGTGAGCTGGTGCTGCTGGCAGGGCTGTTGCAGTGGTGGTTCACATCTGGCTGCAGCATTTTGTTCCTGCAGCATCCAGCTGTGCCAGCTCCAGTGGGTGTCCCAGAGACTCCTGAACTCCTGTGCCCTGCAAATCTTCCTCAGGGTGAACTGAAGACCTTTTATTTTTAAAAGCTCACAGTTTCTTCCCTGACTCATAATTTGCTCCTTTTCAGGTGGTTTTGCAGCCTCACAACCTCCTAGATCCCACAAGGCAAGTACAAATCAGCTGGGCTCTTGAGTCTATTTTAAGCACAAGGATGTCAGATTTTTCTTTTTTAATTTCCTGAAAGCGTAGAAATGACTGCAACAGTCAGTCCTGCAGGAGGGAAATGAAAGGAGCTGATGACACAAAGGGAATGAAACCAAGCAGACATCTCATGATCTCATGCATTTGCCAGTCACATCCTTAGGAGCTCATGAAGAAATCTCTGAGGAGTGAGGTCAGGCTGGTAATGCTCACCTTGCCTGGTCAGAGGTCTAATATTCCCAATTAATTGTGCTACCACTCTATTTCACCAGCCAAGAGATCTTACATTGCAGTTTATAACTTCATTTGATGAAAAAAAGGTTTGTCAGCAAAGCTGAGTATTAAGTATGAATACATTATGGATACAAAAGAAAAAAAATGTTATCAAAACTGCTAATATATCCCAGTCTTTTCCTGCAATGCTCTTGTGAAAGTCCAACAAGGATGGGGGTGATTTTTAATTTTTTTTTCCCTTCCTGACATTCTGGCTGTTGTACCATGTGGGGTTATTTCACCCTAAGTTACCTCCTGCAGAATAGCAGAACTCCTTGGTAATTTCCATCAGTACTGATCTTGGAGGGAAAACAGCATTTTCACTCAAATTTACTTTCTTTGGAAAGATGAATAATTTACTCAGAAAATGATCAGAGGCTTCCAAGTAGAGATCTATCCCTTGGAGATTTTTCTCTTCAAAATGGCATCACTCAGTCTCGTAGGAGTCTGGTTTAAGTGCTGCATCCCTCTGCTCCCTCTGCCCCCAGGACTGAGCCTGGAGGATGCTTCTCTCCTGCTGGAAGGGAAAAGCACATTTTGGAAAGAACAGGCCAGGCAGAAGGCAGAGTGAAAGGCTGTGGCATCTGAGCTGTAGTTTGCACAGTAAATTACGGTGACAGCTTGAACCTAATGATTTCAGCTTTATATTGATCTGTTTTGACAAAAGTAGACATTTTCAGTAGGACTAGAAATATTTCTTTCCAAAAAAGCTGCATCCTTGGGGTTGTATAAATCATGTTTCCTCTCCTTCTGGTCTCCCCACAAACCTGGTAACGTTTTGATGCTGAGCACTGTTGTGCATGAAGTCACTGCTGGTGGTCAGTGTGATTTTGGGGCTGGCCAGAAGGATCTGGCTTTGGCTGTCCTCCCTCTCAGATGCTGCCCTGCCTCTGCCAGAGTGGAGCCCTCCCCTGCAGGCCTGGCTTGTCAAGGGGCTCCTGTGAGCCACGGGAGGTTGGTGGAGCAGGCACTGGTGGAATTCCATGCTGTTGGTCCCTGCAGCTGCATCCCAGCAGGATTGGCAGGGCAGGAGCCCTTGGAGCTGAGCAGAGCTGGTGCTGGAGTGGGGCTGGGCCTGAGGCAGCTGTCCCCAGGTTAATTTATTGTGGCTGGAACTCGCTGCTGTTCTAGATCAGCAAGAGGCAGTCCCCACATGCAAAAGGAGTTATTGCATGTGTTCACCAGGACTGTTTCCTCCTGGGAAAGTCCAGCTCCAAAATAATACCATGGACATGCTGTGTCCTGCTGTCTGCCAGGTGCTTGTGGTCCTCTGTAGTTATAATATTTTATAAGTTTCTTGGATGTAAACTTGCTGAATTTTTCCTTCCATGGGAAAGCTCACTTCTAAGCACAGATTTCTGCAAACATCTCTCTTTGTGTGTGTGTTCAAGGACACAGGATGGTGTTTGGCTGCCCTGTCTCACACATGGGGGATGGGAGCCTTCCTTTTCTCAACCCATGATATAGAGAATTGTTATCTCTCTGGCTTTGTAAGCATCTTCTGGCATTCTGGCAATTTGGGTGCTGAGCATGATGAAGAAAGATGTTAGCTTGGAACCTGGGCACATATAGCCCAAACTCCTTCTGAGCAATGGAGTAATTTTAATAAATCATACAACCCTTCTGATATTGGAGTCAAAGAGCCCTGTTTCACCCTTTGGGCACGACAACAATTGGTGACCCCGACCTCTGAGTGGGACACCAACAACAACAGAGCTCCATCACTGTAAAAGCTGCACAACGTGTCCTGCTTAACTCCCATCCCCTTGGCCAGTGCCTCCACTCCCCTTTCTCACTTCCCTGGTGCCCAGCAGCACAGCCAGGTTTGCATGGGCTGTGGAAGTGTGTCCCAGGTTGGAGCAGATTGCTGGATGCTCAGCCTGCCCATCCTGCCCTCCATCCCAGCCCTGGGGGATGTGCTCTGCAGGTGAGCAGAAGGGCTCTGCAGTCAGTTTTTCTTGGTCTGGCATGTGAAATCCATCAGAGCTGTTGAAATTAGCTCTCTCTCCAGCCACAGACTTGTTGGCTGGATGTTTTGCTCTTGTTTACTAGCAGGGTTGATGTTGACAGCATTGTGTGTGTGGGGGGGAAAAATCAGCGGAAACAATTATAAAGTTTCACACTTGAATGATCAAGTTTTCTCTGAATAGCTCAATTGTAGAAAATTACTTTTTTTTTTTCTCCAGCTTGACAGCAATGAGCTGTAGAATTGTGGTTTGTTACATTTCTTTGGATTTGTTGGACATGGCTTGTTTCTGTGTCTCTGCTCTGGCAGTCAGGAGCTGGGGCAGGGATGTGGCCCAGGGATCAGAGCCTTGTACCTCACTGCAGACTCCAGCCTGAGCATTTGGTCTTTGCTGGTTGTTTTGTTTCCCAGTGCCCTTTTCATGAGGGATTGCCACAGCAGAGAGATTATATTTAATTTTTATGACCTTATGCAGGATGTTGGCATCCTCCTTAGTGTTCTAGCTGTGTTAGAGGCTCTCTGTAACACTAGTGCTCATCAGTGTGCCTGAATTTTGCAATCAGCCCTACCTATGTAAGACACTTTAAAAGATAAATTTTTGGTTTTTTTCCCCTGACCTGACAATTTTGGTACTGTCATTTTAAATATAAACTAATAATGTACCACATACATTGCTGAGAGCTGGTTCCTATGCTGATTAATCATGTTTCAACTCATCTCAACCCTTAGGATTTATTTCAAAACAGTCTCTGGTTTTTGGTTTGTTGGGGTTTTTTTTTTTTTTTTTTTTTTTATTTTCTTTTTCAAAAACAA
>VWZP01001966.1:384063-399119 GCA_013396995.1 Dicaeum eximium
TTTCAAAACGTCTTTTGTTTTTTTTTTTTTTGGTTTTTTTTTTTTTTTTTACTTCTATACTCCTTTATCAAAACAAGAGATGTACAGGGAGGGAAGAGAAGGGAAGTGATGAGATGTATGCAAGCAGATCCATACCTTCCAGACCTGGGTAGGAAGTCTGTCACATCCCAGCATAGCAGCATTGTGGAGAGAAAATCCTCCCTGGAGTCATATTTTAAAAGTTTTGTCAGCCAGCGGGGCTTTCACGGCGTCCGGGCTCTGCTCGGGTTCACCTCCACCCAGACCTGGAAGCAGTTCTCACCGGGGTGTTCTGGAAAAAGAGCAATAATTGGCAATAGCTGCTGAGGCGGGATGTGCGTGACGGAGCGCTGGGATCCGCTTCAGCGCAGCCCCAGGCACTGGGATGTGCTCGTGCACAGGATGCTGTCACTTGTCAGACATTCCCCACAAGAGCATTTATGATAGGAAGAGCAATGTTCAAGCCTAAAGTCACATCAATAATTCTTCTTAAACGAGCAGAAAATCCTGTTTTTAAATCGCGGTGAAAGATCAGCCAGGTTTGAATTGATCCTGCTCAGGAGTCTGAGTATTTATTTAGGGCTTGGATGGTTTGTTTGAACAGAACTACTTGATTTATCTGAACTATTAATTATTTGCTTTTTTTTAAAATTCAGCCTGGTTTGGGATAATATTCTTTTTTACATGCACACGAAATAATTTCAACCAGCAACACTTGCTGGATGACAAACCTGGCTTTTTACACAGTGCTGTGGAAAGGAGTTCTAAGGTGTAGGATGGGAAGGCTGAGAAGAAGAAGCCAAAAGATGAGCCCCAATCCCCTGTGAGGGGACTCAGCAGGACAGGGTGTTGCTCAGGCTGGGGACCAGAGGTGAGTGGCCAGGAAGGAAGGTGAAATGCTGCTCCAGATAGGTATTGTGTGTGTTTGTCAAAAGAAGTCACCTTCAGTTTGAAGTTCAAATCTCTACAGGAATGGCCTGGACACTTGATCACACTCTAATATTCCTAACAATCCAGTTTCGATTAAGAACTCACTGCCTCTGAGCACAGGAGTCAAATGCTATAGATAGATACAGACAGATGAGTTTCTTGCTACACCCAGAGAGCAATAATATGACTGTTAGCTTAGTCTAAAAATTAATTGTCCTTTTATACTTACAATTCTTTCAGCAGAAAATCAATACTTCATTTCAGTAACTCTGCCTTCCTATAAGCATGGTTTTTCCTGTGTAGCTAAAGGCAGGTTTAATCTTTGTTTTTAACTCACTCTTTGGCATTTTGTTTTGGTTGTTGGACTATTTTATTTCTTGCTTTAGATAATGACTTTAATCTTTATGCTTAGCTTAGTTTATGCAAGCTCCTTTATTTGATCTAGCCCTCAGTTACGGTCAAGAGACAGATAATCTTCCCCCTACTCCCTTGCTTTTAGCCAGTTGTAAATCACTGGATGCCAGTATTTCATCAGAAGACTAAAGACATCATTTACAAGAGCCCAAAAGTTGAAAACAAATAAACACATAAATCAATCTGGGGAAAGTTTAAAAATTGCTGTTGCACAAATGTTTCTTTCCTACATTGCCCCATGGCAAGAATAACATTAATCTTCATTGAGAAAGAGATGCAGCATACACTTAAGATAACTATGGGCTGCCTATAATTTGAGAGCATCCTAAATCAAATCATCATTTCTCACTCACTTCAAGGAGCATGTGGAATTCCTCATTAACAAAAGATTAAAAAATAGACGGTTGTGCTTGGGAACAAGCCTCTGCTCAGAACTGTTGAGTGAACTGATGGACACTTGGCATCTGGAATAAAAAGTGTTTCCAGCCTCCCAAACCTCAACTTTTGTGAAAAATCCTTGATTAAACTTTGCTGGGGTGAGAACATCTGGGAATCTTTCTCAGAGACTGGCAGTGGGTATTCAGAGGTGAAAAAGAGGGCAGGATCAGTGATGCCCTTTGTGGGCTGCTGGCTGGACACAAGAGTGGGAAGTGATAGGACCCAGTTACCACGAGCAAGGGCAGGTCATGCAGGGTGATGTTGTGATGTTGTCTTTGTGTGATTGCTTTACAGTCCAGAGGGGAGCCGGAGGAGAAAAAATCCCAGTGTTCCCTCAGACCCAGAGCAGGGATTGTGCTCCCCCTCCCTGGTACTGTCCTGGGCTGGGCAGGCTCATCCCTGGGGAAGGGAGCTCTGAGACTCCTGTGTGTGCTGAAGGGACGTCCCTTTGGTTCCCTGTTTATGTTTCTGCCGTGGTGAGAGAGCTGCAGGGACTGTCCAGCGTGGTGCAGCCCATCCTCCTTGCAGCTTCCACCCCGGCGTGTTGGGAGCATTGATTCATCCTTCAGTAGATAATGCCCAGAAAATGCAAAGCAATACCTGTGATATGAAAAGTTTAGATGAGCTTGGGAAGGAACATCTGTCTGAGCAGGACCATCCTTCATTCCTTGTGTATTTTGATAAGGGGGCTGAAGCTGCTTTCCTTATCCCTGCTGTGATGCACTGAGTGCATCCTCTTTCATCAAGGCAAGAGACAAATGTAAAGGAGTCTTGGAGAAACAAATGGATGAGGCTTTTAAGCCAAGGCTTGTAAGGTCTGAATAGATATGATATAAACTCATTTTAATGGAGTATCTGCTTTTTAAACACTCTGCTGTTTAAACCCTCTGAAAGGAGACAAACCTGCCTGTAGGTGCTGGCAGTTATTTTATAAATTAAACAATGACTGTTAGCCAGGAGAATTATAAGCAAAACTATGGAGAAATTTTTCACTGCAGCACAGCTGACAAGGAGGAAAAACGACCCATATTTTTCTGTACTGCTCTGAATTTTTTTATTACTTTTTTGTTACAAAAACAAAAGGCTCACTCCAAGGTAGAACAGCAACTCTTTTGTACATAAATATTACCTTGTGGTGATGCCCAGTATTCTCTAACTTGCAGAATACCTCTCAGAGACACATCTTTTGTCCTTTCATCTTGAAAAGCTACATACAGATCAGACTGAGGCTAAATCAATATTTTTCCAACTGAGGTAAAGTATTGTGGATGAATTCTCAGCAAAAATAGCTGGGTTATGCCTGTAGAACTGCCACAAATACAGGCAGAAAGAAATCATATAGCCCTGCTTCATCTCTGAATCACTTATTTCAAATCAAAAGTTGAATTCTTGCTAGTGAAGGTAACTCCTAGTCAAGAAAGTTTTAATAAATGAGCAGCAAAAGATCCAAAATAGTTCCAGGTGGCTTTGCCATTGTAATAGCTGCAGGTACTCTTTAATCCATACCGATAATTGATTCATACTTTTTTTTTTTTAATGCAGGCCTTTCTCAGATACTTCTGAAATTTGTGGGGAGAGGGATTTGATCAATTAAACATAAAGAAAAATAAAGCTCCAAGTCCAAGAGTGTGTTTTGGCTCAAAACAAGCCAAACTGACCCAGGCTTTACCCAGGGCTCCCATCAAAGGCACTGCTCCTGTCTGTTCCTTCTCTGAGCCAGTTTGGTCTGCAGGGGATGGTGAGGATGGATGTTTGTAGCTTGTGCTCATGCACAAAACCTCCTGTGCTGCTGCTCTGATTCTTCGTGGTGATCTAACCAGGGCTGTGATGCCAGCTGAACCACATCCTATCTTAAACTGGGAAGAAAAATCTTGCAAAGGAGTCAAAAACTGAATGAATAAGCCTGAAATGTAGTAGAAATATGGACCTGCAAAGGACATAAAGTTAAACCCTGTCAGCACCTGTTGCCAGGTCACTGGGCAGAAATGAACCCCGAGGAGGAGCAGCCCCAGAGCCCAGAAATGTTGTTGGGTAGGGATGAGAAACCCTTAGAGAGCAATGGCAAAACCAGCCCTACTTACACAGATTTATCTCTCCTTGCTGGTATGAGGAATAGGAGGAAAGAATAGTTGAAGATGTGAAATGAAAAGTTAGGGGTCCCAGGCGAGCCAAAGGAGTTTGGGTTAGGGCTGTTTCAGGGGGCAGAGCCTTGTGCTGCGTGGGACACCCACAGCAGCTCGCTGCTTCCCTCCCTCTCCAGCTGGAGAGCCAGGATTGTTGCAGCATGTTATCTAATTTCAGCTATAATTTGCCAACAGGAGAAGCAGAAATATCATTACTAGTTTTTCCCTGTTTTCTTTTCTCAAGAGGACAGTTTTTCTCCTGCTACTATAAGAACTGGGAGAATGAAAGTTGGCCTGTTTTCAGAGGCACTGAGTGCCTCCAGCACCATCTGGAACCAGTGTGAGCAGCCAAACAGCTCAACAGCACAGAAAATCTTCCTGTTTTCAGATCCCCTCCCCTTTCTGCACAGCTCTGCACATGAGCACTGCACAAAAGATTCTTTCTGATGAGGATCCAGTTGGCACCCACATAAACTATATTTTCCACTGTCTCCCAAAAGGGATGGATTGCATCTTCCTTCAGAGAGAGGCCAGATGATTTTTATTACAAATGAACCAAAACCTTGAGTCAGGACATGCATTACATTTTCCATGACAGCCCTGGCCAGAGTGAAGGATCCTGATAAGAATTTAGGGATAATTGAGCTCTGGTGTATAGCTCTGTAGGTAGGTAACAAATATAGCAGCCTCCAAATTTGGCATGTCACCAGGAGAGGCTGGGTGAAAGGATAAATGGCCCATTGCTGAGATGAGTGAGGATCAATCAGGATCCTGAGTCTGAGCCCCAGCTGTTCATGGTCTCTGTCCCTTGTCCTTCCCAGGACATGTGGGCAATATCTATTGCAGTAAATCAAATGTGCCCAAGGCTGGTTTTGGCATCAAGGCTGGCTGCCTGTGCAAATGGGGACAAACTTCTTAGCAGAGGCTGTTGTGTTAGGATAAGGGGCAATGGTTTTAAACTAAAACAGGATCTATTTAGATCTAAGGAAGAAGATTTTTACAAGGAGGGTGGTAAAACATTGCAGGGTAGTGGGTGCCCCATCTCTGGAAATATTCAAGGTGAGGTTGAACAGGGCTCTGAGCAACTTGATCTAATTAAAGATCTCCCAACTCATTGCAGGGGGCTTACAGCTGGATGACCTACAAAGGCCCCTTCCAACCCAAGCCATTCTGTGATTCTCTGAAATCCTCTGTGGCCTCTGTCACAGGTTGTTATAATGTGGTATTACAGAGGGATGACAAATTAAACTTGTAAACTTTGAGTATCTCTTAGTTGTGGAATGTATTCATTAGAAGTGCCAGATGGATGGGTATAAAATGCAGTTTGGTTTAATCAAATACAAGAACAGTCAGAAATGATCTCTCAGAATGGTGAAACAATGGGCCTGTTTCTGGCTGGGTTTGGGGCCAGGGGGTGGGCAGAACACCAATTTAGTGATCACCAGCACAGCCTGACATTGGAGACTGTCCAAGAAGAGAAAAGCCACCCCAGGATTATCACCCTGGTTGTCGTTCTAATTTCTGGGGAATGTTCCCTGGATCACCTTTAGGTGAATCCTCAGGTACCCATGCCCTGGGGGGCTGCTCCAGGCCAGGCTCTAATTCAACTTCCCTGCAGCAGCTCTGATCCATGCTAATGATGGCTTTGGCCATAGCTTTGTTTGTGCTTGGGGTTTAGGGGGTGACTGATGCTTTTTCATGCCCTTCTTCCCTCTCTTCCCAACCTGTATTGAAGATATTCCCGAGTATAACCCATGGCCTGAGTGCTACCTGTGTTTCTCCATGGGTTTTTTCTGATCATGTACCTCATGTACACTCTCTAAGTATACCTGCAGCCTTTTCATCACATCAAGAAAGGTCCTTTCCTCAGCTGGAAGCTCATTGACTTTTCTATAAAACTTGTAGTCAGAAACACTCTTTAATTAAGCGTGTACAGAAAGGAGCTTTGATTCCAGACGTGTGTTACAGCCTGATGTTGTTTCCCCTGTCACTGCAGCAGATACTGGAAGTGTAGTCCTTGGTTAAGAAGATTGTGGGCAATTACATTCCATCTCCACATCTTCAGCTAGGTCAGTGGCTTGTCAGTGGGTCACTGGGAATCAGACTGCCAGAGCCTTTGTGTATGTTCAATTTATAAAGGACTGGTTCTGGCACAGCACCCCACAGTCCCAGACAGCCAATACCTCATTAATGCACCATTAGTCACAAGGAACATTTTTAAGTGAACCTAATGTACAGGGAGCCACGAGGGCTTGCCTGAACTGACTCAGCAGTTTGGAAAGTCTTTTCTCCCTTGTAGGGATCACACTGACTTCTGAATGTGCCCAGATGTCCCAAACCTAAGTGTTCTTTACCCTTTGTAGCCATCTCTTATTTTGGTTTTTATGGACTGGTATCACTGTGGTTTGAAAGCAGAGAACAGAGAAGTGGGCTGAGGAATAGATACCTGCCATAAGGGAGCTCTCTTTAGGATAACTAAAATTATCAAAGAGATGATCAGTTGCTTTACAAGTGTCTGAAGAAGATGGGGAAAAGGTGGCTGAGGAATCATGTTTGAGCTATACAAAAATCACAGATCAGATAAGTGGGAAATTGTTTCCTCCCAATTAAAAAAAAAAAAATCACCAGTTTTCAAAACAGGTGAACTTGGGGGCATTCAATATGAACTGGCAGACAACCAGCTTGTTACTGAAAAAAGGGTTTCTTTATTCAGCAGGTAGTGACTTCCCAAAACTTGCCACAACAGAGAACTGGAGACAGTACCAGCAGGCTTTTTGAACAGGATGAATTACAGACAACAGGACCAGAAATAGACTCTGAAACCACTAATCAGAGTCTTCCCTATGACTCCCCAAACCAGCAGCTGTGGGTGTTGGAGGATGGTGACACAGTGTCCCTAATGAGCATCCCCTCAGACCACTGGGCTGCCCCAGCAACAGGTGTTTTATGTTCTTATTTCTTGGATGGCCAATGCACTCTGGAAAGTCCCTTCAAGAGAAGCGAAGATATTCAAGATCTGATCCAATTTCAGCTTCAATCTCTATTTGTATCTATAAGTAATATAGCTCTAATACTCTAAAAACCCAGCACTGATCTTTGCTTCTAGTTTAACTCTGTCTCTTTATATTTGCTGAATATATTTATATTCAGTGCAATAATGAGATTCCTCAAAAGCTCTTCATGCATGAAAAGAAACTAAACTCAAACAGCTCAGTCCTATGAATAATAAGGTGAGATGTGTCCCAGGGGGTCTCTGCCTGTCCATGGCTGGCATTTCTTTATTGTCACAGGCTCGTTTTATGCCCATGCTCCTGGAAGTTTAATTAATTGCAAATGCAGGCAATGGAGAGTTGCTTTGCAGTACAGGTGACTTTGGGCCAGAAGCAGGTATAGATCTAACTTATGGAATTACATCCCCACATCTGTTTGTGCTGAAGAAGAGACAATTACCTTGGAGCACCAGACACGTAGAGAGCATCCAGCCAATGATCTTTAAAACTGTGCAGGGAGCATGGCAGGATGGCACCATTAGGATTAACTATATTTTCCTACCTCATTTGGTGTACTTCTGTGTGGAGATTTATGTTAGGACAGGAACTAACAGGACTGCAGTCATGACTCATACAGAACTAGATTTTTCTAAGGCAAATTTTTATATATGTGCAAATGCAGTCTGGAACTATTTTTTTTTTTTTCCCACTAAGTATTCTTTGTTTCTCCTTGGACTGCTTTCCCTGCAAGGTCTTCTAGATGATCCTAGTGCTGAGCCTCATGGTAGGGAATGACTCCAGATCTCCCACAGGTTCAATGTGCTGCAGCTGAGCCTGGAGCATCTGGAAGGACAGGACACTGAGCTCAAAAGCAGCCCTTGCTTTTCAGCTGCTCAGCTGCAATTCTGCTGGTGCTGTTCCATCAGTGCTGTTCCATCAGTGCTGTGCTCAGAAGCTGCTCCTGCTCATGTGCCAGCAACAGTCAGACTTCTTAAAGCAGGGGTTTGATTGAGGAGGGAGAGAGTGAAGTGGCAGAAGATTTATAACTCCATCGTGGTTCAGCATAGGTCTTCTCTTAGAAGGCAAACAAGGGCAACTGGTTTTGCCCAGTTCTGCAGTGTTTCTGATTCACAGAGAAAATAGCCTCAAATCTTCTCCCATGTCACTGCAGATTAACACAAAGAATTATCTGGATGCTGCGGCTGGGGGAAAATAGTTCCCTCTACACTAAAATACACATTCCCTTTTGGGTGGAAGGCTCTGTGTAGGTACAGCTGGCATGCAGGGGTGTGTGAGATGCTCAGGGTTTGTGCAGGGGCAGCTAACACAGGGATTATCTATGGCAGGACAAGGCAAGGGGGATGTTCTGTTTCAAATTGTCTGTTTGGAGCAGGATTGTTCAAGTCACCTGTAACAGCAAAGCACAGACCTCAATTCTAGCTGAGTTTATGAGTCAACACTTCCAAAGGAATGCAAATAAAATCTTATTACTTCTATTTTTCTGAATTACTGAAACTAATTATTAAGTGAGAAGACGTTAAGCAAAGATACAAGGAAGCTTTTTTAACAGCAGAAACCTCCAACACTGCCCTCCAGTCTGTAAATCTGGGCTTTGCCTCCTCTCTGTCTGCTCTGCAAAGTGGAGATTTCCTCCAGCATCTCTGTCCATGTCCATGACTGCCCCAGCTGCATCCCCAGCTCCGAGGGGGGCAGCAATGGAAAGTGGCCTGAGAGTGCTGTAAAAATCAGTTCTTGTAAATATGCCAAGCCTTAAGAAGGAAAGTCATGTGTAGGCTGGTGGCTGAAGTAGGTGGGGTGTGGGAGGAGGCTGGGGAGGCTGCTCAAACACAGCCTGATGCACCCCCTGTTACCCAGGGCAGCACCTGGGGGGAAACACAGAGTAAATGACAAATAACAGAGCCTCAGGCACCCTTCCCGGGCTGAAGGAACTCTGCAACTGCAAACCTCTCAAAGGCAGGGAGATATACAGCACTCAGCTAGAAAATAGCTATTTATGGCCATGCTAAAATATGTCCTGCACATGGCTGGGTACTGCTCTTTGAATGACTTTCCCCTAGCAGAGAAAAATGTCTGGCTTCTATTTACATGACTGCCAGCACCCTTGAACTAAATCAGTTTTGTAAATGTTGGACTGGCAGTGGGAGGGTTGATTCCCAGAGATATTATTTTAATAATAAATAATTTTAATAATTAAGAAATTATTTTTAATAATTTTAAAAAATAAAACTTATTTTAAGAATTTTTACTTCAACCAGGCAGACGGTGGGTAGCTAGAAACTTCTGACTGCTTCACTTTAACCCAGTGCTTTGAGGCTGAGCAAAACACAAATGCCATCATGGCTGTGGTAAATGTCCCTCATGAGCAGGAAAATCAAGGGCAGCACTATTTACTGGTGGGTCGGGGCTGAGGAGAGTGTGACACTCAGTGAGTAAACTTTGTGCTTTCAAGACACCTCCATGTGTCAGTGGGATGTACAGGCTGGCAGCCTACACTTGGCATTTCCCACACTGTGCTATGGCAAACACAAACTTTAGACCTCCTCCTCCTCAACTTTTTATTCCATGCACTGACTCACTACTGACTTTGCAGTGGGGTTTGTCATTGCTGGGTTCAAATGTCTGGAGGTACCATCTCAGCATCTTCCAAGGCCTCCATAAAATCAGGTCTGAGAGCTAAACAGTCTCGGGAAACCCTGCTGAATTTTCTCTCTCAGGAAAGCCTTATACTGCCAGGAAGGATGGGAACACTGCATTCCCAAGCCAAATTGCCCTTGGAATCACTTCCCCTTGTCTGCCAGCTAATAAAACCCTAATTTTCTAAAAGGGAAGTTCAAGCAGAGTTTTGACTTTGAAAAATAAGTGCCAGCAATTATCTGTCATTTGATATAGCCAGTTCTATTGATATGCAATATTTAATAGGAAGTGTTTAAATGTTATAGAAGCAGCATAAAAACCTGCACTTGACCACAAAGAACAGTGTCCAAATTATTCCTTTGGCATCTACTGAAGGTACAGTTTAAAGTAAGCCTTCCAGAATTCTGATAGACTGTCTTGTCACAACTTAAAACTTCTCTTATGGAGTAGTTTCCTGAATGCTGCCCTGGAGAGGGTTTGTTTGATTTTTTTTTTCCATGGTGACCTACTGCAGTGGACACCAATTAAAGCATTTGGCAGGTTTCTCATAAATATAACCTTGAAACTGTGGAGCAATCCACTGGTGAAACGTGGCCAGCCTGTGCATTTCTGCCCACCCAGTGACCCTGTAAATGGTACTGGGGGTATCCTCTCCACACCCCACCCTGGCACCTTGGCCCCATCAGTTTGTGCTGCAGGGACTCCTCTCCACCCCCTTCTATTTCAAGACTTCTGATAAAGCTAATTATGGCAGCAAGGGACTTGCATCAATGACATTCAGGGAACACAAGCATTTGTGGGCTTGGGAGCTCTTGAGGCGTTGCTCTGTCTGCAAATTTTTCTTCTTCCAGTGAAAGTGTAATGGTTTGCTATTTATATATGTTTAGGAAAACTCCTTTGCTGTACATTCACCTTTTTACTTTACCACCAGTCTTGGATGATTAATAGCCTCAGAGACCTGCTCTGTTACAGGCAGGGACTCTAAAAACTGTCTTCCCTTCTGTCATATTTTTCTAAGCTTGAGAAGCAACCTTGCTTTTCTAACCCTAAAAACACAGCCTGGGAACTGGATCTGGGTTCTTTGCTCACCTCATGAATCACTACACAGGGAATGATTCTGCACTGGAACTTGGAACAGCCTAATAATTCAGGAGCCAGGAGACATCCTAGCTCCCCCACACACCCTGGCCTTACATATGGCCTTGCTGCATTGCTCCTGGATATAAAAAGCCTACAGGATCTGTTTCAGTCAGGAAGCAGCTGGGACTGTGCTTGCAGACGAGAATCAGACTCAGTTCACTCAAGGAAAACGAGGCCAATAGAAAACGAACATTGTTTTCCTGTCTGTAATTGCATTTTAAGTGCATAATAAGTAGATGATGGTAACTATGTGCTAAAGGGTCCAACTGTTCTTAATTGATTAAAATAGCTTCTGAAGGCTGTTCTGTTGTGGATCTAACACAACATGGCATTGTACCATTGCACCAGGGTGAGTTTGTAGTTAGCTACGTGTCTCTCCTCTGGGTCAGAGGGCTTTGCACAGCTCAGAGAGCTCAGAGAGTGCTGACAGTCACCTGTCTCTGGCCACTGACCTCAACAGAGGGGCAACTGCAATATATCAGCACCAAAACCCTGCTGGCTCCCACACAAGCTGGAAGAGTCTTTCCCAGTGGTCAATACAGCCTTCATCTTCTAAAACAAGCAGAGGTTGGTGGTCAGAGCTGCTGAGCTGGGGGCATTGTGCCCAGATGTTCTTTTCTTTGTTTCTTTCCCTCTACCCCAATGGCAAATCTGTGATATAAAACTCTGGGGTGTTTCAGTTTGAATGTGTTAATAAACTTCCCCCTCAATAACCCAGCAGAGGCCTGGGAGTGAGCACAGAGGGAAACTGCAGGGAGGGGAAGGGACAGAGGGTTTGGGATGGACAGGTGGGAAAAAATCATTTATCCCAGGCCAGCAGGGTGAGGGGGACCATGCCTGGCTCTATCCTGGTAAATATTGCATTGAGGTAAAGAAGCATGGTGAGACAGGAACTGAGTTTCTCCTCTGTGGGAACTTCAGACTTGGGATGGTATCTATTTCTGAGTTTTATATTTCATATCTCAGAGACAGGGGAAAAAAGGTGAGTATTTTCACTGTAAGATGAGGTGGGAAAATCAAGAGTCTCTTTTCTCTGTGCAAGGAAGACACTAGGAAAAGTAGTTTTCTGTAGAATCCTTGAATGAAAACATTATTTATCTTACCAAGGCTTTTGTTCTCCAGCCAGAGAATGAGTAGTGCCACTCTGAAGTGTCTTGAAGTTGGCTGCAGTACAGGTTGCTCAATATTAATTAAAAAGAAATAACAACAGCATAATCATTATGGCCAGCTCAGTGTTTTATTCCACTTTCTTTAAATAGGCTAAATAAATCACTGACTTAATAAATATTTTCCATGAAGAAGCATGGCAACTGCTCCAGTTCACTGGCAGGTGTGCAGACAGCAGAGTCCTGGCAGAACCTGAACACTCCCATTTGAAAGGCAGCATCTCTGGGCCTTGTCTTTAATTGCAGAGCCTTAAATCACACAGCCCATCTTGCTCCAGGCTCTATGTCTCATCTGTGTCTTATGCTAACCTGTTGTCAAAACAAATTTGATTTGCAAATACACAAGGGCTGGGCTGGTACTTTAATTTTAGGTCACTTATCTGAATGCAGTTTTCACACAAGGATTTAAGCACATGCCTGGCTTTTAATAGGTACTAAGGGCAGAGCTGAGAATGAAGCAGTGAGGACAAGATATATAATTGCACTTAGGTTCCTAATTTCTTTTAGACTTGCTTAACACCTAATGGATTCACAGAATGTTCTGAGCTGGAGGGGACCATGAGGATAATTGAGTCCAGCTCTTGAGCAAAGGTTCATTTGGGGATTGAGCCCAAACCTTGGTGTTATCAGCACCCTGCTCGAACCAACTGAGCTAACACTTGAATGAGAACAGGGGTTTCTAGGAAGGATTCAACAACCAATTTATTCCTGTGCCTTTGACTTTTAACCTAAGTCCAACTAATACTGTCAGATTTAAAATATGTGCTTGGTTTGCTGGATGGCTTCTGGAATTGCCTGTACATTGCAGTCTCTGTGCTGGACATGGCACTCCTCCCAGTCTCCACCTTTATTACTGAATGTTGAGGCAAAAAATTGAAGCTTATTAAAGTAGGCAGGAACTTTTCCACTTCAAAAATGAATGCATTTATCTGGAATCCTCCCTGGAATTCCGATGGTTTCCTCAAGAAACAGTAACCATCTCTTTCCTGTAGGTTAATGTGTATGAATTAATTTTAATTCATGTGATAAGTGATATGAGATTGAGCTGAAAAAAAAAATCATAAATCTATGCTGACTGTGCACATTACTTAAAAAAAGGCTCAAAATAACTAGCTCAGTAAATGAGTACAAAGCCTTTGACATCATGGGTGATTCAGACTAGCATCCACACAGCTGCTAAAATGGAAGTTTGTCATCCCAAGCACTAAATGGAAGGAAGGTCAGAAAAATTAATTAAACCAATATATAGGAAGCCTGTCCTAGCAGTCACTAGTAACTCAAATCAATGGGTATTTGTCTTGCAGAACAAAACCATTACTGCTTACAGAAACATTAAAGAACCATGGACTTGGACCAAGTAAATAGAAATCCATTTTTGAAGGCTTTTCTTCCTAGCACAGGATGTTTTCAAGAGCATTTAATTGCACTTTTTAATTTTGGAACTGAATGGTAAATCCTATAGCACATTGACTGAGACCACAGCCTCATATAACCCCTGCAGCAGCTTTTGCCCTGAACAACAGCAAATTTGTCAATGCCTGACTTCATTAATATGAAAGCAAGAGCTCTTGTAGCAAAAAGAGAACTCCCTGTGATAAGTCTTTGGCCAGGGTTGTAGCAAGCTCCATTTTAAATTTCAAACTGCAGTGATGTTAGCAAATGACAAAAACAGCCTTGGCTCCTGGGATGTGCTGAAGTTCATGAAGGGCCGTTCTGTCACTGTCAGGACTCAGCAGACAGCAGAGGCCAGACCTCTGGGAAACACCCTCTGCATATCTGGAGCTCCTGATTCTTATTTGGGAGACATGCAGTAAATAACTCCAACACATATTCATTTTTAGCCTTATTTTGCATGCTGGGGAGAGGTTTCTGCCAGTCTCAATCATGTTAGGATCACGTCTCCAGTGTCTCTGAACCCTTTCCAAGAATGGCAGCAGTGATTTCCAGGCCGCTGGAAGGGCTGGATATCCCATGTTATTGCTCATTGTATCACAGGCTGCTCTTGGAGCTGGATATCCCATGTTATTGCTCATTGTATCACAGGCTGCTCTTGGAGCTGGATATCCCATGTTATTGCTCATTGTATCACAGGCTGCTCTTGGAGCTCTGAGTGATTTCTTTCTTTGTATTTCACAGGACACAACATCTGTAACTGCAGTTAGATGTTTCAAGTGCTAATCTTTTAAGAAGAAAAACTATTTAGCTTTCAGATTTATTTGCTTATGGCCTGCATGTTGCCAGACTCTAATTGTAGGTAACGTTCACCAAATGCTGGACTTGGTGACAGTGACATAATCTGGGAGTGTTTCACTGAAGCTCTGAGCAGTGACTGGGAATAAAACTTCTCCCTGGTTGATGTGGTTCAGCTGTAGATAAATAAGCACTATGTGCTTTGGTACGTTCCCTGTTCATTCTGCTGCAGTGGTTCACTTCCTCTTATTTTGATTTATTTTTTTTTCCCCGGCACAAACTTAACATAAGACAGAGCTGTGCAAACTTGATAACCTTAAGGAATTATTTGGGACACTGTGATCTAGGCATAATTCTCTCCTCTTTTATCCCCATAAACAATGAAGACCATAAATCACCTTCCATCTGCTCTGGCATGCAGTGGCACTCAGGAAATGCTTTGCAGAGCTCTCCATCATGCAGATCCAGGTGGGACCCTGGGGCCAGTGAAGTCAGCAATGTGAAGACTTGCTTCCACACAGCAAGCAAAGAAAACCATAAGACTAAATTCTGATTCCTCATTCCTTTCCTGGTTTTTTGTTTGTTTGGATCTTTGGGGGGGAGGTTTATGTTCTTTTTTGTTTCTTTGCATGTTTTGGTTTTTTTTGTTGGTTTTTGTTTGGTTGGTTTTTCAGGGGTTTTTTTTTGTTTGTTGTTGTTGTTGTTTTTTGAGGGGTCTTGGTTTTGTGGGGGTTTTTTGTTTTGTTTTTTTTGGGGTTTTTTTTTTGGTTTGTTGGCTTTTTTGTGTGTATAGAAAAGAAACAACCCAAATCGCACAAAACAATGCACGCACATAATACAGCACCTATCTATTGGTCTGCCTTTACCTTAAAAACATCCTTTTCCTCATGGAAAAGGCAACCTCTGAACTTGGTGAATTTTATGAATCCTGTTTTAAAATATGGGAGAATTGAGCTATGTATAATGCCAGGTGGATTTTTTGAGGGGGGGTG
>VWZP01001966.1:399994-436154 GCA_013396995.1 Dicaeum eximium
TAAGAGGAAAGCTTCTTTTTAAGGCTTTGACTCCAGATACCTAAAGTGATTCTCCACTCTGTCTGAAAATGTACACTCAGAAACTTTAAACTACAAACTGCAATATTCAGTTGTTAATTCAGCAGCAAATTATGTGAGCAGGGTGTTTTACTGCTGTGATTCGAACACCTTGGAAATGCTGAGGCATATTAAAATATTTTGAAGGCATTTAATGAATAATAAATGTATTTATTATTGCTATGCCAATCAAGCAGGGAAAACAACATCAGCTTGCATGAAAATACGTCGGCAGCAGCTCTGCAGAAAACAGAAGTTGATTACACACAAATCCTTCCTGTGGCTGGGGTAGAAGTATTTTGTTGAATGTCTTTTACACATCATTCCTTCCTTTTTGCAAAGGAGAATTGTGGTTTTCTCTGTTTGCATGCGCTTGCACTTCCTCGCCTTTTTTCATTCCAGTAACTGGAAACTATTTCTTCCTTCTCCTTCTTTGTGACCTGGTGAAAAAGTGCTTTTATTCCTTCACAAATTCCTTTTCCAAACAGTAGCCAGCAAGGACTTTACGGGGCAGTGATTTTCACAGCACCCTTGCAGCATCCCCAGAGTTGTTCTGCTGTACAAGCAAATGCAGCGTATTTTTGAGAAGGGCTGAAAGTAAATTACTTCAGATTTTCTGCTCTGTATTCACACCAGTGCTTCAAGCACAGCTTCTCAGAAAGATACGGAGATCTACAAAAATATCTAAAAAAAGAGGTGTATAGAATCATCTTTGATGTTTTGATGTGTTTGTTATTCATTCAAACACATCCTCGCCTGCTGAATGTATTTCTACAAGACCTTTAGTAATTATTTAACACCCTGCATGTTAATTTGTTTATGGGCCCAATAAGCAACATGTTAATGCAAGTTTATATTAGCCAGAGCTGTGTGGGAAAAAAAAAAAAAAAAAAGAAAGTGCTAATACAATAAGCAACTGTAAGAACAGAAATCAGAAAATTTTTCTGAGTAAATCTGTTTAGAAATAGAATTCATCCTTTGTATTCAGTTCTTCAAATAAAGTGGGAGGAAACTCCTTAAGATAGCCTTACAAAGAGATCAAGTGGGAAAAAAAAATTCAGTAGTTAGCCCATGTTATGTGATAAAGTAAAATATTGTAGAAACTTGATTGTTCCTCTCCTTTTTACTCTGACATAAATTGCAATTAGAGCATTTGCTGATTTTTATTTCATGATATCACAAATACGGGAAAGAATATAGCAAGTACTGGACCAGATCCCACTTTCCTCACCTCTACATGTTTGATCTTCTAATTTTGTTCCTTATTTTAAAATTCTCTTTGATTTGGCTTTCAAGGTGAGGAATATTCTTGACAGCAGCAGTGACATGGCACAGCAGCAGGACTGGCACAGCCATCTGAACCTTTTTTGGAGCTGCTCCTGCTTTCTCCTCTGTCTTACAGTAGCATTTTGCAAAAATCCATTCTTTTAGAGAGTAATGCTTTAATAATGGACAAAAACAAAGGTTTAAAATAGACTGTTGTTTGCTGCTATGAAGTAAGGTGGGAGATTAAATAATAGATCATGTGTAGGAAAGGTTGAAAATTAGTCTAATCACTCAAAAATTCTGAAGGAACAGCTATTCTTATTTTCCCCTGCTGGTTACTACTCTGTTTTATGGTTTAAACTGTTTTAAAAAATGCTGACTTTCCCTATGCCATAGAACTTCAAAATATTTCAGAGAAGTGCCATTGGGCAGTTGTGTAATAAAATTACTGTCTGCTTGCAATCATATATTCTGCTGCTGTCCAAAGATCATCTTCTCTCAGGACACCCACAGAATTTAATAGAGCTGGGGGAGAAATTTTTCTTTTCCTGATCAAACTTACCACATTTCCCAGACAGTCAGTGGGTGAGACAATTTGTGGGATCCTGTGGTGAAGAGGGGAAAAAGCAAGGAAAATGTCCTAGCCAAGGAGCTGGGGCTCTGGTTTGGTGCTTTAGAATTATTCCTTCCACAAGCTTTAGAATTATTCCTTCCTCTCCTCCCTGGAGAACTGAGCACCTCGGTGGTGCTGCTCTGGCTCTGGGTGAGGCAGTCCTGATTTTCTGGCAGAAAAGAGATTTGAAGTACTGTATCTGCTGTGCTGGTTATGGACCATGATCTTGTCTCAGAGAAGCAGTGATGGCAGTGCTGCTCTCTGGGAGGTTCCCGGAGCTCCTCTGCCTCTCCTGCCCCCTTTCCTGAGCAGGGTGACCTGGAATCACCTGCTGTGTGATTTTTGAGTCAGGCTTTGGTAACACCACACACCTTGCACTTGGAGAAGATGCTTTCAGCTGATGCTGAGCCATTTTGAGGAGCTCCATGAGTCCCTAGACAAGGTCAGTGGGCCCATCTCAAATCCTGCCCCTTCACTGCCCTGGATGTGCTCAGACTCTCGGTGTCCTCATGACGCAGCTCCTGTGCTTGCCACTGATTAAAACCCATCATTATCTCCTTAGAACAGACCTAACCATGCTGCAAACTATTCTGCACATTCTGTAACTTGCAAATACAGGAAGAAAGATGTTGTTGCAGGAAACTTTTTTTTTTTTTAAAAGAAGGAATAAAAAGTAGGTGAGGCAGCACAGATTTCTGTTGTTCACTGTTTTTCTCTCTTTGTGGGGTGACTTGTCCCATTGCCTGCTGTTCTGTTTACTAATGCATAGCTTAAATTGTCAGTTAAGCTACCTCTCAATTTGGCCAAAGGTTTTAATGTAGGAACATAAGGAGATTACAGGAGCAAATTGTCAAGAGAAAAGAAAGCTAAAGACAACGGTTCTGATCCCTACGCAAATAAGGAAACAAGACTTTCTTTACACAGAGTATCCTGTTCTTACCAAATCCAGCAGAAAAAATTCTGCTAGACTGCCAGTGTTATTTCCTTCTCTGCTATTAATTTTAAAAATGCTGCAGGCGTGAATGTCTTTCAGATACTTGCTTTAAGATACAAATACTTGTCCAAATGCAAATAGGAAAACACAATTTTTTTTTTTCCTGAGAGATGGAAAATCACTTGGAAAATTCTTCTGCACTGTGTACAAAATCTCAGCAAGCCATTTGTGCACTTCAGTGTCCCAAGGCAATGTTCTGAGAATGATGCCAACCATCATTGATTTCCATTTCGGAAAGATTCGTTTAAAAAAGTGTTTTGGTTTGAACAACGAAAAGTAGGCATAAATTATTTATTTTCTCAACATTCCCTTGCTCATTCCCTGACAACTATCCACATAAAAGCTTTGTCTTTGGTGGGTGGGTAGTAGGGAATGCAGAAAATCACAGGTTAGTACGAAAAGGGTGGGGTGTTTATTTTGCACGTGTGTGTTTGCTGACAGTGTCCAGCACTCCCCTGCCCACACAGGCTGTCACTTCAGCATCACTTCAGCCCTACACCTGAGAAGGGTGGCCTTCAAGACCACGACAAGTTCAGCTGGCTCAGAGTTAGACCTGGGATTACCCCTTTGTGACATTAAAATGTCAATAATGTATGCACCAACCTTGCCAAATCTCTCTCTGTCCTCTGCTTAGAAAGCGTTGACTCCACAAAACCTCCTTTTAGATGCCAAATTCATTTATTTCCATTCCTGTGCTGGAGTCAGCTTCCAAACAGGCTCCCCAGCAGTTTGCTACAGCTCCTGCTTCCAGCTGGCCAAGCTTCCAAGTGCACTAGACAGGCTCATATGTTCTTGGAGATGAAAAGTTTCTCTTTACTTCATTCACCTGAAAAAATGGCTTTCAAAGCTGTGCTAGAGCTATTTCCAGCAAGGTTCATGTTGATGTGTTTCTGTTATTACAGTGGCATAGCACATAACATGGCCATAACTGCAAATGGGGTAGGGAACCAATAAAAAGTATCACTTCCAATGTGGTAGGGTTATTATTATGTTTCCAAGACACCAAGAAGCCAAGGTCATGCATCTTTAGAAGTTACCTCTTGTCAGCCAAGACAGAGTAATACACTGCCTATGAGCTCTAGACCATCTCAGAAAACCAAATAAATTTAAATCACTAAATCAGAGTGGATAAAAAGCCTCAGCCTTGGTAGGTTGCTCCTGTGGTTCCCTTACACAGTCGGTCTGTCCCTTTCAGTTAAACTATAACTCCTGTGAATTTTAACTAAGAAAATTTCAATGTGGCCCTCTGCTGTCAAACTGCCCAGTGAAGTCACTGGAGCACATAGAAATGGTTTTGAGGGCAGCAGGCTGGCATACACACTTAAACTTTGAATATTTGGGGCCAAGTTGCTATGACAGCAATGGTAACTGCAGGGTACAGGGTGATGCTGATCCCTTTTATCTGCGGTCTGTGGGCTCCAAGTTTCACCTACCACACATGCAGCATGTCCAGACATTTGAAACCCAGGCAAGCATCACAGAAAAGTTTGTTCCATGATCAGTAGAAGGACACTTCAGTGCTAACCAAAGGGGAAAAAAAAGCCTAGCAGTCAGCTGAGGTGTTTTCTTATGGATGGTGACTGATTAAATATCACCTGAAAGCATAAAATGAGTTTTAAAGCAAGATCCCAGGTGCAGGGGAACCAGAAAGGGGTTCTGTTGAGGCAGGCAACACATTTAGCTTCATCTCTGCTGTATTTAATCTGTACCTCCCTTGCCCATGGGCAGGGAGCAGTTCCTGTAAGGTGCTACTCCTTCAGGTCTACAGGGAGGAAACTCAGAGTGTTAAAATTAAAAAGAGGAATAGAAAAGCTCTGAGCTTCTTTTGTTTCATGAGAAACTTAGTATATTGTCTTCATAACGTAGACAAATGCTACAAAAATCTTGTGTTTGTGGGCTCCAGTGACTCCCAAGTCCTTCTTAGCAGCTCTTTTTCCTGAGCAGCTGGTGAAACCCCAAAACGAGCCCTAAGGTTTGCATCTGTGTGTGTGTACTTGTACACAATTATAAATTAAATGCCCTCTCTGTATTTTACCACTACTCAGCCTCTCCCTTTTACAGACAGTGATGGTTTCTGTGCAGACTGTGGTTCCTAATTGCTTGATAATGTCCTTTTAAGTCAATCCCAGTGTCACAGGGTAGTTTTGGAGACAAATATTGATGTCAGAAACCCTGACAGGTTGCTCTACAAGTCTGTCCAGTGAGCTTGAAATGAAGCAGCACATGAACATCCCCCTTCCATGGCTGCTTGCTGAAACTTTTGGCTGCTTTGTCAGGAGAGACCAGCGTACCCAGCTGGGACCCGCTGCCTTTGCTCTTACACTGGAGACAGAAAATGCCTCAGCACTGAATACTGCTTAAGGAAACTTACTGTGGAATATATGCTGCTTGCATTTTCTTTCCACATCTCGATTTATTTGGTGGTTTTTTGGGGTTTTGCTTCTTTCAGAGAATCTGCTTCATTTGTATGCACTTGTTATTTCTCACCAAAATCTCGGTTTTACAAGGATTATATGAAGGAAATGCTTAAAATATAAAAAAGAGAGACACATTCCATTGCTGGTTTTCTCTAAATTTTGAGATCTAAGGGTGTCCAAAAGGCTTTTAAAATCAAATCCCAAGCTATGGAATATTATACAAAACACCCTCCCTAGGTGCAGTATTTCTTCACAAGAAAAGTTACTCCATCTACTTTAATTCTGTCTGTAACCAAATTTTATTTGTGCCTGTATTTTGCTTTCATTCCTCTTCTAAAATATTATTTCCTCTGTTCTGCACATAATTTAAATCAAGACAATATTAGAAAACGAGAGGATGGAACAAAACTTTATTGTCTGTAACAGCCCAGCTATGAATGTTTAATGTCTGTGGGACTTAGGCAAATAAAGGCCCTGAGGGGAGCTGGGTGTTTGCCAGGAGGGGCTGCTCACCATGGCCAGGGTTTGCAAGGTCACAAGCTCCTGCACTTCTTTTTTTCTGCATCATAAACATCACTAAAAATACTCCCAATATACCTCCCATGGAAATCTTTTAGGTTCTGATGCAGAGTCAGTGGCAGTCTTCTCACTGCCTGCCATGGATATGGGATCAAATCCCAAAGCAGAAAGCAGCTGGGGAAAAACTCCTTCA
Organism: Dicaeum eximium; assembly: GCA_013396995.1. NCBI lineage: Eukaryota > Metazoa > Chordata > Aves > Passeriformes > Dicaeidae > Dicaeum > Dicaeum eximium. Next base: position 406,054 of record VWZP01001966.1, read on the forward strand.
GAGATGCAATTCTGAGTTTCTTTTGGTGGCTTTTTTCCTTGCTATTACCAACCTGTTCCCATTCTCCAGGCAATTTTTAAAAGAGCTCATTACTAAGATGTGGCAGAAGGAAAATGATATGAAGTGAAAGCAGGAGTTTCCAAACAGGAGAATGTGCTTCTTCCCAGAAAACACCCATAGTGAACATGGAGATGAGAACTGTCAGTGCTGTAATGGTGTGACAGAGTCTGAATGGGAGGGAATATAATGGGAGTCAACTTCAGTGTGCTGACCAAATATAGCACAAGAAAAGAGTAAGGAGAGATATTTCTGAATACTTTTGCAGCTGAACAAGAATTGGATCAGCTTTACTTGGGTATTTCCTTTCTGGCTGCCTTTTGCTTGCAACTTGCAAAACTGCAGTGATGATACAGTGAACTCAGAGGCAGAATATAATCCAGAAAACACCATTTTCTGGTGGTTTGCTGATGCAGATGGTAGAAAATCTCTCAATTTTTCTTCCTGGGAAACATTTCTGCTGGCTGCAAGACACGAAGATGATCATGTAGTGTTGTAAAAAATAAAAACAAAACAGAAGCAAGTAATGTTTGGTAAAGTGATTCTCAATATAGGGATTGCCTGAATTTTAACCTTGTGTGATTTTCATATGCAGCAATGCTTTTGAAGCTCTGCTGAGGTTACTGTGCAAGGATATAAAATTCTTTATTCTAAAATGCTCTCGTATGCTTGAAGATGAAAGCTTTGAAGCACAAATCCTTAAGAATACCCCCAAATGGAAGACAAAATGAATGCAATGTTTATTTTTTCAGAGTTCAGTCTTTTTTTGTTTGGTTACTTTGAGTTTCTTGACTTTGAGCAATTATGACTTATCAGTATTTGGGCTTCTAATAATGGGAGACACTTTCCTGACAAGATCTTACTGACAAAAATTGGCTCCCTCTGTCACTCTTCTTTTCATTCCCACTATTTTTTGTAGTATCTGATGTGGCTTTCAGCTCATGGCTCTCACCAGACTTTTTAAAAATTCGACTTCCACTGGAAGTGTTCTAGGAGAGGCTGGATGGAGCTCTGAGCATCCTGGTCTAGTGAAGATTGCTTGCCCATAGCAGGGAGTTGGAATGAGATGAGCTTTAAGGCCCCTTCCAGCCCAAACCACTCTGTGATTCTATAATTGACCTCCTCCCAGCTGAATTATGCTCAGACTGAGGGCTGAATTCTAAACTGAACTGGTGAAAATACAAAACAATTCTGTAACATATGGTGTGATATGGTTATTTGGTAAGAAATCATAGATTTATTGGTGATGCTGACAGAGAAAGTGGGAGCTGGAATTTGAATATGGAAACAAAATTGGATGGGTGACATCAGCTGCCTTGGACTGGTTTATAAGACTAACTAAATGTGTGAGGCAGCAGATTCTTCAGTAATCATGAAATCAATCAGATGAGACAGGGAGAGAAATGGAAGGCTTTTCCACAAGGTAGTTTAGATTTGCTTGGGCATGTGATTCTTTACAGCCATCAGCACTGATTGAAAGTCTAAAGCAAAGCCTTGAAGGAAAAGCTGTGATTTATGATAAAAAGAAATAAATCATTCCCTGTTCCACGCAGAAGAAATGTGAGCATCTGTGCTTTCAGCAACCTTCTGTCTCATTTCCTCATCTTTCCCTCTGAACAAAGTCCTGACTGACACTGGGGAAATACAATGTTCTTCCAGTCTAGGAATCTCTCTGGCTGACTACTATGAATTCTGAGTATCATGAACAGGATCCCTAGAGGCTTAGTCTCCCCAGGGCAGGATGAAATAGATTTGAAACTCAAATGCTAAAATAATGCTGGGAAGAGGTGTGTGTCTCTGCAGCCATCGTTCAAGCAAACCTTTCTTTAGTTCACATGCTGTTTCCTTTGTATTTGTGTCCAAGAGGAAAGAAAAGATCATTAAGGGTTCCATGAACTCATGAAGATTCAGAGCTGAGCACGCGCCATTTGGAGTTTCTTCCAGATGTTTCAGTGAAAATCAGATCCTGATTTGCAGTTTGTTGCTCATGACTCAGTTTGTTAGAATACAGACTTTTTCAGCCTTCTTTTAAATTTCAGTGTCTTGGATTATCCTCCAAAAAGCCAGATGCCAGAATTCTTGCCTAAAGCTTTAAGGAATAGATGCAGAAAGTGATGGAATCGTGGGCCAGTTCTCCTGCACCTTCTGAAGGTCGCCCTGCCTTGCCAGGTGCACTTTGAGGATACTTTGCCAAACAGAGCGTGTGATCCTTCTAATTCTGCATGGTTTTTGTGTGCATAGCTACACCTTTTGAATAGCACTTGGGAAAGGCAGGTACATCATTTTTGCTCATTTTTAAATGACAGCTCAGGCTGCAGGCTTTAGGAAGTACTCAATCTTAGTCCTTTAATCCTCCTTGAGTGCTACTGCACTGCTGCTTTAGTCACAGTAGGGTCTGGGTGTGGAAAGTGAGGAGAGTCACTGTGGCAAACGAAGTATCCTAAATTGTAGCTATTACAGAGTATTAAGTAATTGCCCTTGGAAAGAAGTGATAGTAGAAAATAATAGCATATTCATTTTGTTGTTGAAAATGGACGGTCTAAGCATATATCTGAAAATCCCAATTAAATTCAATCTTGATGCTCACAGCAGATAAGTATAATGAAGATTCTGAGATTTTCTTTCATACATATGAATAAAATAATTACTATGCAGCATATCTTAGTAGTTGACGCCATCAGAAAGTCTACCCTTGAAAAACAAGAAAGGAAGAAAATGTCCTTTCTTTTGTAGTCAGAAAGAAAGTATTGACTATGTATGTGGCACATTTTGGATGCCACTAGCTGTAAGATGTATTTCTTTATAACCATGACAGTTCTACTGAGCATGGTACAAAATTTCCCTGCTCTTGTACAGACACAGCTAAACTTATCTCTTTGAGAACGTGCTGAATGTCTTTTAATGTGACATCGTCTGCGCCATTGTTTCCTGGTGCAACAATGACACACACTTTCACTGTTTAATTTTAAAATTATACAGCATGTTTATCCACCCACTGTATATTCTTTTGTCCAGTTCTGGAAGTTTTGCCTCTGGTACTTAAATGGCAGTCATTTTTCTTACTGCCAGGGAAAGCTGTCCGTGCTTCTTCTTGTCAAAAAGTGGTAGAAATACAGTGATGCAAATTAAAATAGTTCAGGTGACTACAAATGCTGAGCAGCTACTCTTCATTAATTAAATTGACTTGCAGTTCATTACAGGCAATGTAGGACAAAATTAGTAAACTTCCCTTTGTGTGTTTCTCTCTCAGGTTGCAATGCAATAAAGTGAACTTGACTTCTGAGAAAAGGCTCCTGCCAGGGTTACTTACAGAAAAGATGAGGTGAAAACATGATGTTTACTAATGTGCTTATTCCAGACTGAGAAATTAGATTTTATACCTAATGTTCTCCATTTTACATTTGACATGAACGATAATATTTGGCAAGTAATTCTGAGATTCCAGTTCAGGAAACACGTTTTGATTAAAGACTCAGAATTGCATGAAAGCATAAAACCAGACATAATCTTTTTTTTTTTTTTTTTTCATGATTCTCATTATGAATCCAGTGACTTTCCAACATCCAACTCTTTCTTTGCATTTCTTTCCCTCCCCTGTTTTGTAGCTGAGAGGAAATAATTTGAAAATGGTAGCTTGTTAAATTACTGGAGTTCGTTTACCTGAAAATATCTGATGATAATGTCATCAAAACTGCATGTTCTGAGCACATTACAGATAAAATCCCTGCTCTTTCCTCGTGATAGATACACCAACAGTAGCTTTATAATGCTCAGTCAGAGATATCTTATAATAAATTCTCCTATCTTCCAAGTCTGCTACTGGCTTTGCTGGAAGTCTAGGTGGAGAAAACAGGGGCAGACGAGGCACACACGGATTGTGAACGTGTGACTGGAAAATTGCACTGATCTTAGGTTCAGGTCCTTAAATGAGAGCAACCATAGAACCTATCAAAGGCTCATAAACAGAAGGGGAAAGGATGGGATTGCAGAGCAAGGGAGGAGTGGAGCAGATCAGATTCACGTGTGATCCACCCTCCTTGTAGATTTGTCCATCTTCAAAGTTGTAGAGCTAATGAAGAATAATTATCACTTATTAATTTTGCATAATCTTAGCAATTGCAACTCACTAGCACCATATGTCAAAAGGCTCCTCTGAGATGAAAAGGAGAAAATTCTCTTGACTGCAGTGCCAGAGGAAATATCTCTTTTCAGCACCTGAGCATTAATCTCAAGGAGAAAACTCCAAGACATGCATGTTGCACAGGAGGGAAAAGGTGCCATAACTTCCAGGGTATTTTTTGGTCTCATCAGCTGTGCCTGGAACTAAACATTACACACATCTTCAGCAGTATCTCTGCAAAAACTCTTTAAGAAGAAGCTGAACTTTATTTGCCTAATTTTTGAGAATTATCCCTTCAAATTAATGACACTACAAATTTTGCTCAAAACTAAAATGACAGATATATCAGAGGAATATTTCTTTCTTCATTATGTGAATATTTCAAAGAACTAAATAAACCCCAACTTCTAAACAAATATTTAGTCAGAAAACCAAAGAATGGTTTCACTAGTGCTCCTTTACAAGAGACCAATGGCTATTTATTATTGACATTTGACTGAGCAGCAAAAACAGAGTCCCTAACTTTTGGCAGTTGTGTGTACTGCCCTCTTAAAAAAAAAATTTCACAAACATTGCCTTAAAGAGTTAAACATGCCTGAAGCCCAAAATGGCAGTGAGGCTGAAGGCAGGCAGTCATCCTAAAGCCAGAGCTCGTAAGGCACTGAGGAAGCTGTACCAAGAAACCAGAGGAATGAAGCTTGGTGTTAGGTTCTAAGTAACAGAACAAAAAACTCTATGGTTAAATTTGCTTTAAATGCTGCACAGATCTTTCCAAAGGCCTGCAACTACTGCCCAAATGCTAATTTTGCAAACAGTTTCAAACTATGTAAAAATCCCTCTTCATATAAAGCAAACTTTAACTCGTGCTTTCCCTCTCCTACTCAGTACAAACAGAAAGCTGCTACTGCAGAGTACAGAAAGAGAACATTAGAATCTGAAGAAAGCCACAGCTATGCTATGATAAAGTACTGCTTACAAACATTTATCTACCAAAAAAGCATCTTCAATTCCAGACCACAGTGAAGAATTTGCCACGAACTAGAAATTAGCCATATCTACTGAAGTGAAATAAAAGTCTTACCCACCATCTGGGCACTCATTCACACAGTTTCAATCTACAATTCATCATCAGCCAAAGGCACAGCCCCTGTAAATCCAGCATCAGAGTACCTAGTACTAGTATACAAAATAGTTTGCACCCAAGCACAGGGAACAAGCTGCATGATTAAGGAGAACACAAATGCCAGCTGACATTAAGTTATTAAGCACCAGCTCTGCCCAAACACTGTCAAACACGACCACAAAAGCCGCCCAAAGGCAGCAGTCCCGGTCCAGCACAGGACACACAGCAAGCGCTGCCCTGCACTCCGCACCCAGCACACAAAGCGAACCACGCAGCCCTGGCACCGCAGACCCGCTCCATCCCTCCGAATCCTCTGAAACAACAAAATCCTGCAGCCCTGACACCGCTCCGGACCGGAGAGCCGGGCTGCTCTGGCTCTCTCTCCCAGCGCAAGCTGCAATCTCAGCTCCCGGAGAGCCCGGGGAAGCGGCGCCTGCTGCAATTCCCCGGCACTTACTGCATTGCTCTTCAGCGGAGCCGGCGGGGCTGCTCCTCCCGGGCACACATGGCTCAGCCCGGGGCTCGCTACTCAGCACAATTCAGCTCCAAAGTCTCTGCATGTGCGGGGGAATCGCCCGTGCTCGCCACTGGGGCTTTCTGGCTGCAGCGGCTGCTCGCCCTATCCATTGCCTCTGGTGGATGCTAAGTAAGCAATCCCCTGGGTCTTCATGAGGAAAGGATGAGGAGTCACAGCCTTGGAGAGCAGATAAGGTGTTCTGCCGAGAGCCTCTGTGCTGCCATGGCATTTTAAAGGCAAAGGGGCTGGGGATGCTTCATCTTGCTTCACTTGTATCGTGCACGTTGTCGTATTCTGCAACTTACAGTGGCATTCTCAGCCAGACACTAATTTATGTGTTTCAGGCAGAGCTCAAGTTAACAATAGAAATTCAAACCAATGCATTTTTAAATGTTCAGGAAGGCACTCTGTCAATTGAACTGAATTTTCTGTTTTTCAGAAGTACAGGTGAAGGGGAGGGGTTTCCTAGCTCTGAAATGCACTGTACCAGCCCTGCTGGATACAGTCAAAAAGTAGCAGCTTAAAACTTCATGGATTAACATCTCAGATTGAACAGGCTCCAAGCACTGCTCTGGTCTTGAAGGAGGGATTGTCACCCTTGTCCTTTGTCTGCAGAGTGCCTGTCACTTATGGGGGCTCCTGCATGCAGATGGGGCAGAATTAATGAGCAGTAACAATAAAAAGGCAGAATGACCAAGAGCCACAGTGCCCCTAATTTCTCATTAGATACCCTAATTTTTTCAGAGTACTGAGGTGTTTGACTCAGTGCCTTTGGGAAGCCGTGGGGAATTGCACTTGCTCTCCCCATAACCAGCTGGAGTGAGGTGGAGTGAGCGGATTTGTGAAGTTTGCTCCAACCCTGACCTTCAAAGGGGCTCTCAGGAGAAAAGCCTCATTTTGGGGCTGTGCTTACCTGCTACCCAGGCCTCCTGCAAATGCTAATTGTGCCTAACCATGTGTGGCAAACCTGTGAAAACAAATACATTGCAGCCCTGAGGGGAAAAATGGGGATTTTTTTTCCACACAGGCAGCCCTGACAGATACACAGCAATCATTAATAAACATTTCCTAAGACCAGGTGCTGTGTAAGGTGTTGATTCACTCATCACCAGGGATCTTGGGCAGGGGAGATTTTCTCTGCCATTGATGGGGGCATTATGATATCACAAGAAGAGGAGCAGATTTTTGTTGGTGAGGGAAGATTTTGATCTCCTTAGGGGAGGCTTTGAGCATCCCCAGGAGCTGATTATCCTTTCAGATAGCACAGGGAAATCCCAGCCACCAAAACAGTGTGGCTAATAAATTTTTCAGGATTATTAATTGGATTCTTTAGAAAAAGGGCAGTCAAGGACAGGCATCTAGAAAGAGCCCATTTCCTCTTTGAAAAGTATTTTATTAGCTGGACTTCAGTTTCTTCTGGAATTTCTATATAAATGCAGTTTTCTATGATACCTGTCAGCATCATTGGTCCTGTACCTATTGTTTTCTGTGCTGTAATTTCTGCCTGTGAAAATGCCAAAAATACTCAGTCTTCCTGGCTGACAGATGTTGCTGGGAAGGTGCTGCTCTGCACTTTCACAAAAATAACACCTTGGAGAAGAGGGAAAACCAGCACATATCAGTGTCAGCACCAGTGGATTCCCATGAAATGAGAAGACAATTCTATAGTAGCAAAACTGACCTTTTTTTTCTCACTCTTGTGCTCACAACTGTGTTTAGCACCTCAAGGTAACAAATTTGTTGAGTCACAGAAAGCAAAAACCAACAAAGCTGCCTTGAATTTTAAGTTTGTTTTGTATAGCAATTATGTATTATGTGTGTGTCTTTACTTTTAAAATGCAGACAAGGCACAGTCCCTGTCCCAGGGAGTATCCAGTCAAGTCAGACAAAATGATGCAGACCTAACAACCAGGATTGCCAGGTGACAGCCTTGTTGCAAGCAAAGCAGGAAAACCTGGATGGATCTGGGAGCTGCAGTATTGGTAGCAGAAACAATTAACTCTCACTGAAGGTTCTCAGCCTTTATAGGATCTTGCAGAAAGGTGCTCCAATTTTCCTCTTTATTCCTGCCTCACCCTTTTGGAATATATTGATCCTTTGAGTAAGTTCATTTACTTTCCTTGGTTGGGGGATAAGCTATAATGGATTTCTTTAAAGTATGAGTTGGACAAAAATAATGAAGTCAGCACTGTAATTAGGTGTGGACCTTCTCAACATTCCGGGACACACCAGCCCTGGACATGGGCAGATAAGTAGTTATTCTAACAAGCATAATAATCTCATGTTCTGGAGCTGTGGTGAGGGAAAGAATATAGATTTCAGTGAACCATTTTCCTTTGGTTTTCTGGGCTCCTTGCCTCAGTTCAATAACACAGGGACTCTGCTATGCTAACACATCACTTCACTTTCTGTTGGTAATAGTATTTTAAACCCTGAAAGCAAAGAGCCAGGCACCTGATTTACTGGGGAGAGGCACAAAGCATGACAGCATGGACTCTAAGCCTCTGGGAGACACTGAAAACCTAAAAGCACTGTTGTGCCCTCACCCAAAAACCCCTCAAAACAAAAACAAACACAAAACTGTCTTTGCAGCCATTTCAGTAAAAAGCAATTATGTTGTAAAATAACTCTTACATTTAAGGACAGAGCAATAAATACCCTGGAAGTGTGGGGCTGTCAGGTTGTTGCTGTGCAGGGAGGTACTGGTGAGTAAGAATCAGTGTTGCACAAGATGATTTAACTGAGGAGCTTTTCCAAGCCAGCTGGAGAGTATATTGTATTTGCAAACTGCAATAAAGGAGAATTGAATTTTAACTTTCCTGCTAGAGAAATAGAAAGGGTTTATAATTGACTCTGGATGTGTAATATTGAAGAGAGCCACATAGTGCAGAGTGCTTGTCCATGGGAAAAATAAACCAGTTCAGGTATGAATTTATGTTTGTTGTAAATTTATTTACTTATTTGTCATATATATATAAATATTTATGCAGTAATAGTATAGTCTGTCAAGAACAGGCTCTGTGCACTTGAAAAAAATTTGGGAGTGGTCTGAATTAGTGTTGCAGGTTGATTGTGGCTGCATGGAACAGCCCTAGGGATATCCTGGGATAACTTGTGGTAGTCACTGTCCAGCAGGGTGAAGAGCATGGCCTGCACAGTGGGAGATTGAGCTGCAGCCCAATGTCTGCAGGAAGATCACCTTGCCACTCCTCTTTCAGCTGGGCGAGACAAAAATGGGGAGAAAGACACTGAGCAAAGGCTGCTCAAGTCACTTGAGCCTTCAGAGGGCTCAGAGAGCACAACTTCAGCTTACAAAAAGCCAAGGGGGTTCTGTGCCTCCTTCCAAAGTTAGGCAAAAGATCATCCTTTTTCTTCTGATATTTAAATTAACTGTGTAATTCAAATTTGAGTTACTCTCTTGCTTCGTCCTCTTTCAGCTGGCTCTGTGGTCAGCTGCTCACTGCAACCTATAGAAACCAAGGACTAAAATAAGGACTTCCCCACTCCATGTCTTGTGACAGGAATTAGAGGGAAATCTGCCTGATATTGTGTCCTAGAAGAAAAAGAGTTATAAAAAACAGGCATTTGCACATTAAGGGTTAGGACAATATTGGTTTCTTTTATGTGTGAGACCAGATTTGCTTCCACACTGAATTAACTTGTCACAGTTTAATTGTGTTTAATGTGTGAGAGGGACACTGTTTCCTGCCTTTAGTGCTGATGATCTGTGTTTTATTATTCCAGAATAATTTAGTCTAAGATGAATGACCAACACCTTAATTTTCAACATAAGCATAGAGTTACAGATGAATAATTTAGGGATCTACTTATTTCAGATGAATTTCCTGAATATGTCTACATAGTCAGATCCTGTGAAAGTGATTTCATGGGAATTATGCTTGTCTCCTCTAGCAGGATATTCCCAAATCTCTCCTAAACTGATTTCATTGTTTTCCATTTGAGATATTACAGTTCTTGAAGAGGAGGAGAAAAAGATGAGTATTTAGCCAGCAATGCATCTCATCTGAATTAGAGACGTGCTTTCTAATTTAATGGGGCACTTAACTGTGGGCATCAATATCTTAATTAGCTTATATTTTTCTCTTAAATTAGCAGATTCCATACTCTTCTATAACCTGTTTCAGCTTTTCTTCTTTAGTTTCTCTGGGTGCTCTTACTCTTACTGTACAAATAAAATGCATTTTTTAATTCAAAACTTTTCATCCCTAATGTTTCTCAGTTAAACCCATGAGTTCAGCTTCACTCTCCTTACTCTTCCTATGAGTTGTCCTCTCTCAGGTCAAGAATTAGAAGAAATCCTCCTGTCACACAAATCCAGGTATGTCCCAGTAACACTGAAAGTGGGATCATGGAATTTGTACCTGATCTAATGGAATATTTAAGATCTATTTACATAAATTGTAGTCTCTGTTCCCAAAAATGCATTAGATCCTTGACAGCTGATGAGAGGGCAGGCCCAGCCCTTAAACATCCTTCAGTTTGGGGAAGTCATGTGCTCTGAGAGGATGTGCCCTGGAGCCATGGGAAGCTGTGGGTTTGTGTTTCAGGACGAGAGGGAAGAGAGCAGAATGTTCCTGAGGAAAGCAGAGGGTGTGAACACTGAGGTGAGCAGACAGCCCTGATGGTCCGTGAGATCAGAGAATCTCTTTTCTCCAAAGACATTTTGCATTTGGATCTTGCCACTGGAATTCTTGGGGAACTCAGGCTCATGTGCTCATTTTGGGGGTGGTTTTGGCTTGAAAAGAGGCAGTGATAGGCTGAAGGGGGGGTTATTTGGTGAGGGTTTGATTTTGCCAGCATGGGGAGGAGAACTGAGGCAGGTTGAGGCAAGAGACTGGAGCTACTGAGAGCCCTGAACAGCAGCTGAAGAGAGGGCTGGGGGTGGTGGTTTAGCCTTTGGATATGCTGAAATAAAAAGGAAAGCCAGACCTGGAGCATGTGAACAAACCCCAGCTACCCCAGACTATGCCAGGATAGAGGCTGGAGATTCACAACCCTGATACAGGTCAGGGGATGAAGCCAGGACAGGCCACTGGCCTCTTACTGCTCCTCTGTGATAGTTATTCATTGCACAGCAGTGAGAGAAAATGAAGATTCTTTCCCTTTTGAACAGTATTAATTCTATCTATCAAGCTTCTTTGGTATTGAAAATTCTGAGGAATGAAACAAATTATTTTATGTAGCCAGTCCCCAAAAGCCTGCAAGAGAATAAAAATTGAATGGTATCATCGGATAAATTTTTTTTCCTCTTTCTCCTGTGTCTTTGGGGAAATGTGTGATCTGATGAGCTCCTTATCTGTGCATTTTTATTTTTATTCTCCTCAGAGCTGAAGTCAAACTTTCAAAAGCCTGGGTCAGAAAAACTGCAATAGCAGAGAAAGCAATCTGGCTGAAAAATAAGGAGTTAGCAAAATGGGGTTTTTATGCAGCCAGCTTCTACAAAGAGAAAGGCAAGTGCAGTGCCTGTGCTGTCCCATTAGTGTTCTCCTGACTTAATTTAGTCAGGAGCTGGGATGAGAGAGGAGTCCAGGTCTGAGGGTCCATAATGCCCTCTGAACCTGTCTGACATGGCTGATGGTTGTCTTGTGTCAGTAATGCTTTGAAGAATCTACTAAGAAATATTTCTATATTTTATATTACATATACACATATATAATAGAACTACAACATTATATAATTATTATATTGTATTATATCTATTTTAATACAATATATGAGTTACATTCATGGGTTGTGCTGATCCAGGGCACAACTGGACTGCTCCTGTCTTTACAGTCTGTCTGTGGTGGGGCTGTGAGTGCTGAGCAGAGAGTTAATGAGCCCTCATGAAAGCAGAGAGCTCCTGCTGCTTTGCAAAAAATGTGCTCAGTCTCTCAGTGGAACAGCCCAAATGAGTGTGGTTCCTTCTCTGGGAGGTTGGTGACCTGGGACTTGATGTTACAGTGATGGGAAGGTGTCATCTGCCATCTCAGATGGTGTCTGTGGGCAGACACTGACTATTAGAATTTGTTTCAACACCTAAATTTTAGCTTATTAATTAATGTCTGAACACATCAAGTAGTTAATAGTTGGGTGTGAACCTGTTTTTAATGCTTTGTATTAAGCAACAACTTAAAACTTGTGAATTAAGATGTCTAGGGAGCAAAACTAAATGAAAAAATAATTACAGCAAGTTAGACCTTCTTAAGAGATGGGAAGAATCTCAAACCAAAAATAGGTTATTAAAGGATGGATCATAAGACTGTGGCTAATAGGGTCACACATTCTGTCAGACTCCCTTAGGGTGTTTGCCATCGTCCATGGCATCTATCCCTTGGAACAGCAAGCAGGTAAAAAATGCATCATATCTGGAATGTGTAAGTCACAGATGAGGAATAACAGCTATGAACCGTCTCATTCAGTTGGGCATAATTTCCAGATTATGTTGTTGTGACTCAGCATCACAAGACATTTATGACTGGGAGAACCAAAATGAAACTATGGACTTGGAACACAAAAAAGGTTCATCATACCAAATGAAGTTGTTTGCTTTTTGGATTTTTGTTTTGCTAGAGAGCAAACCATGCATTCCTGCCATGGATGCCTTGGGGTTTCTGTGCAGGCATCTGGATGCAGTTCAGAGAACTGCAGGGAAATTATCTTCAAACAGAAACCTTCCAGTATGCCCTATTGCCAAAGGGAATATCTAAAAACCTAGGATGCAAACGGAGAAACCACAAACCCCAAACTTACTGGTTTGCCCTTCTGTGGATGGGATGCTCCTCTGGAAGTGGAATGAAGCCAGGAGCTGCCTTTGAGTTAGTGAGCTGAGAGGTGATGGGCTTTGGCTGGGACATGTCTCTGTTTTGCTGTTTTGCTCTCATAGTCCTGTTTCTTCTGCAGAGGTTTTTTTTTTTGTTTTGTTTTGGTTTTGGTTTTTTTTTTTTTGTCCTCTAAAAGGCAGCACTTAATGGTCCCAGCTTTTTTCCATTAGACAAAATAATTTTCCAGCCTCATCCTCTCTGATTTCCAAGGGGTGCAGTAAAACAGTATGCCAAGCCCAATTTAGATAAGAACTATTATCTCTGAGGTTTTCTAGCTGATGTGCTTGGTAGGACACTTAAATTGCACCTGTGGGCTTATTATCCAGCCACACCACAAACCTCACTGTGGGCCTGAGATGAAGCTGCACAAATAGGATTTATATTTCACTTTTATAGCCATTATGTATTAGTCTGTTCTATAAGTCAGTGTTTGACTTGGCACAAATGATCAGCTCTGATTAGAGCTGCGGATGTAGAAGGAAGAGCAAAGTTACCTCTGTATCTTGATTTACCTACTACCTGTATCTCCTCATAAAACATCCCAGCCTTAAAAATGACCAGGCAGTGTAGGGAAAAGCTGCATGCAGGTAATGAGGAGTTTTCTGAGAAATGCAGCTCATTCATTAGAACTTCATTCATAGCACTGTCATAGCAAAAGATGCAAGAAAACTTTCAGTTATTAGTTCAAATAAAATCAACTCAGCTTGGGAACAAAATAGATCAGCCTCAGGCATATGACAAACAACAATTCCAGTTGAGACCTCCATTTATTTCTGATGAGACTGTCAAACATTATTAAAAAATCATGAACACAATTTTTTTTCTGTAAACAGAGAACATTTCATTATAATATCTGCCAATTGATCTTCTATGCCAGCATATATCAGCAATGAAAATTAAACACCTTTCCTTGAAAAATGAAACAGAAAATAAAAGTAACTGAATGTAGGGTTTTTACATACTTAGAAAGTCCTGGTTTTACTGCCTGTGTATTTATTCTGTTGCAACCATCTTTTTTAATCAAAATAAATCTCCATCTCTCTTTTCTGTTTTAGAAACAAAGCTCTACTCCAGTAAAACTGAGCTCAATTACAACAGTTCATTACAGCAAACAAAAAACTCAGTTCCCCAGAGAAAAATAACAATAAGAATGACAAGTTGTTTGCTGTTTTATGACCAAGTGCCTGTGAATGGCTCAGTACTGAACAAATTTCTTTTAATTTTTGCTCTTACTGGAATTATCTGTCCTTTACTAAAATAGCTTTTAGATCTCTGCCACAAATTGAAAGACCAGAAATCAAACCTAGATCTCAGCCTTGTTATTGTAATACAGTGTTTTTTAGGCTTCTGAACTTTTAGTTTTTTAGTGACCTGCAACTTTTTTCCACATTTGAACATATAAGTGATGTTTGTTATCTATTTAGTGCTGCTAAATATTTCAGAATAATGAAAGACAGTCCAGAAAATCTGAGTCCTATCTTGGTTAGTGTGAGCCTGTCTGCACCACAGTAGCCATTCCAACGTGACCGATGGAAATCTTCATGGGAATCCTTACACGGACTTTCCCATTCACTATTCAGCTAAAAAGGGAATCAGAGCTTGTTCTGACCTTTCTGGAGGAGCCTTTCCCATTGATAATAACAACTTTTCTTTCTTTCTGCTAGGATGAGTAGCATCCACACTGATGGATTTTTTCATCCCCTGCCAGGGAAAAGAGAATTAATTTCTCTCAATGAGTCCTATTGTCTTGGATAACCTGAAGACAGAGGACTGACTTAAAGGCATCACAAAACGTGTATCCACATCCTATCCCAAATGTTTCTCAAGAGAAAGCCTTCAAAGGCTGGAAGAGGACTTTCCCCTGCCACAGCATCAGTGCACAGAAATGGTCTGAAGCTCCCTCAGTGCTGCAGGTCTCATCCATCTCTTTTGTACCAACACAGCCCAGCTCACCACACACCTGAGGCTTCCAGCTGTACCAGTGCCAGGGCTCAGTGCTGGACCTCCTGGGGGCCAGAGGATGAGCAAGCCCTGGCAGCTGGCTGTGTGAGAGCCAAACTTCATTCCCAGTCCAAGAGGAGAGTCCGGCTCCATCCCTGGCTCACGTTCACAGCGCGTCTCACACTCACCCATGCGCTCTTCACTGGGTTAACACTGACATTCCTCCTGGAAACAAGAAGGAATGGCATTCCTCTTGCTGTCCAGAAGCTCATGACTGGGATATGTGGCTGCTTACAAATAGCAGAATGCTGAATGCTTTTCCTGCACTGCAAAGGAACATTTCCTAACCCTGCAGTGGGATGCTGCATTTTGTCTAGCAGCTGGATGCTTGGTCTGGGTGGATTTTGCAGTGGCTCCAAAAGTTCCTTACAAAGTGCCAAAAAACTCCTGCTGTTGCAATTCTACCAGTGCTAAATTTGGAGAAAAGTGTTACACTTGCACCAAGAATGAAGAGAGCCCCAGGCATTAGTGGAAGTTGACCCCAGATGGATCCAGGCTACTTTAGGAAAGCTTTCTCTCAGTGTCACGCTGTTAGCTGTGGCTGGGGACACAGGCATAGTCAGGGTTTCCAAAGACACAAAAGATTTTAATACAGTGTTGTGTGGACCTGGACAGGGTGGGATCAATGACAGCTGGTGCAGCCTTATCTCCTCTTCCATTCACACTGCAGCTTTCTGTAGTATCATATCAGAGGTGTTCACCATACAAGCTGGCTGACAAATGACAACTCATAAATATGACATTGAAGCTAAACTTTTCCAGAAAAATGGAAATAGATTTGTAAGTTATTTTTCTTCTTCCAGGCATTTGTGCTTATTTCCTTAGGTTTTAAGTTTTAATTGTAACTAGCAGAAGTGGGGAATTAGGCAAACAAGTAAGATGCAGTGTTTTCTATTTTCAGTGCATTGCTCTACCCACAAACAGTGTATTTCAGGAAGTCTTGAAAAATATTTTCCATTTTCTCTTAGGAGTTCCCACCACTTTTTAAAAGGAAAACAAACAAATTAAGAAACCTCAGGCTACATTGCAAAAACATTCCTTGTATAAAATGGTTTATAAAAATATGAGTTGGAGGGGAAGAGAAAAGAAAGATAAGGAAACAGAAGTGTTGGAAAACTAGAAAATATTAAACAAAGGGACAATTTTAGCAAGTGAATGTACAAAGCATGGTTGCTAGGAATTTTTGGAAGGAAGATCCTTGTTCATACAATAACTCAGGTGGCGACTCACCTACTCCCTCACCTCCCCATTCATGTGAATAGCTGAGAAAACTACAAAAGAGAACAAATTCAGCAGTCAGAGGCTGCAGCACAGAAGCCTTTTCCACCACTGCCCTAACATATAAATCTGGGAATTGTTAGTATAACGTTCTAGATAGCTAATCCTAACTCCTGTGGTTTGCAGAATTGGGGGAATTAAGTGTACTGCTCTCATGAAGAGTTTATGTGCATCAGCCTGTGCATGTGAAGATTATTTATAGTTAAGTCCAAGAAAGCTGTTTAGTCTGGTAGGAGATGGAAATCAGTGGGCAACAGAACAGCAATCGAGACATGATACCTGGGGTA
Organism: Dicaeum eximium; assembly: GCA_013396995.1. Lineage (NCBI taxonomy): Eukaryota > Metazoa > Chordata > Aves > Passeriformes > Dicaeidae > Dicaeum > Dicaeum eximium. The sequence goes on from VWZP01001966.1 coordinate 422,261, forward strand.
AACAACTTCAAGGGAGTTAAAATAACAATAATTCAATAATCAGTTGGGGAAATGCTGTTTTCCAAGCCCTGGGCAGTCACACAGCTGGCTTGCCCAGTCTGAGAGCCTGGAGATCAAAAAGAATATGAATCTTAAAAGGATTGTGTTGGAACAAGAAAGGGAGGAGTGAGTTGTGAGCAGCTGCCTGGGGATGAGAGGAAGAGTCTGAAAAAGGAAGGGAATGCAGCTGAGCCCAAAGATGCAGATAACTGCACAGATGGGATTAATGTGGGCTGAAACCTCACTCCTGCAGAGAACTGATCTCAGCAGCAGGTGGAAGTAAGTCCTAGCACACCTGGGCACACAGTAACCAGAAATACCTGATTACCACAGGGATTTGCACTGCTAACCAGGGGTTTGGTGGAGCTTGGTTTGCAGTGGAAGAGGGCAAACTGAAACAGGACTTTGGAGCTGAAATTCCCTTTTAGTTTGGAATTCACCTTTTTGTGCTAAAATTTCACTGAACTAGTGAGACTGTTCTTTCCACAGAGTGGAGAAATTTCTTGTCTACTGAAAAGGATCTGTAGAGTGCTAATATCTTTGTTCACCAAGGGATGTTCATCAACCACTGCATGTTGGCTGAGGTGCAGTAAATACTGCTGTTTCTACCCATTACTGGAAAAACAAAAGTCTTCAAGATGCAGTTAAATTAAGTAAATAAAATAATATATTTCATTGAAACTCTCTAGGAAGTGAGTGCCTTTAAGCTGAACTTCTCTGGATAACAAATTTTGTTTGAGCATGATTGTGACACACTTTGTTTTCCCCTCCCTTTTCCTCTTTTTCCTTCTTTCCTTCCTCTAGCACTGCTCCTATGGCATACAGGCCACGACAGGCCACACTCAGCCCTTTGGTAAATTGTGATCATCCACATGCAGCACTTCCCTGCAGTCAGTGTCATCCAAATTCATCTCCTGGCAATTATATTCAGAAACAATAAGGTTTTCTGCAAAACAAAAGCTTGTTGAGACAACAGCATGTAAGTACAAGCACTGTCTGTGTGGGATGAGAGTTTATGTTTGGAATGACTCCTTTATCTTTGAAGCCTTGAAAACCTTAATAAATATTTTGGAAGCTGTTTCCCTGACTGGGGTTTGTTTGGGATTTTTTTTTAAATCCCATCGTGCCTGCCTCCCACCCCATCCCACAGATTTGTGTTGTCTGTCTGCTCTGGCTTGTCAGCCAAGCTCCAGGCTCTATGGATTGTGATCTTCATGTTTCAATGAGCTGGCCACTACATGCAACAAAAACATTTGCTATAAAACACCAATAACAGCTCATTCTAGAGGTATTCACTTAAGTATTGAGTTATTGCTTTTGAATTTGGAATTTCTTGTTCAGACCTTCAGGAAAAAATATGTTTTCTGAGAGGAAATTCCCCTGCAGTAAACAGCTGTAGCTGAAACAAAAATGTCTTCATTTTGATCTCTAATTTTATTGTAGGACAGAGGGAAGGCTGTCCTATGGAAGGCTGCTCCCATGAAATTTTGAAATATCTTTTCACACAGTTATCTAATAATACACACAGTCACTGAATATCAAGGTAAAATTGTATTTTTCCTGTCTTCTGGCAGACATTCTCAAAGAAAGTACTCACAGAAAGCAATTGCTTTCATCCACTTACACTATTTTGACAATCTGGGTCCCTGTTTTACCCCCAGATTGTTCTAACATGATCCACAGGACAGAAACACGGTGTCCCTGTATCTGTCCCTGCCTTTTCTTCTCCCAGCACATATTTCAGTAATCTTGTGTGGTAAGTAAATAAATCCAACAATGTATATTATTACTTCTTGCTGTGTCTGCTATCCAACATTATTTCATAACCCACTGAGTTTATTAGGGGATTTTTAGAAGGCATTTCCGGAAATGCTGGTCAGATGTAATTCCACTGGACTGTAAAAAAATTTTTTTTGTCATTGTGCAGTTGTCAAAATTTGTGTGTCAAAGCCAAATTCACATCTGGGTAGACATTGCTTCTGTCTTTTTCCAGATAAGGCAGTGATAAAACATCACCACTGTCTGTGCATTCCTCATATTTAGGGATCATTAGTTCAGCAAGCTCTTACTAACAGGCTGGTATTTATCTCCAAGAAGCATATGAGAGGTGACATAACCAATGCCAGAATTTACTTTTGTGGATTCAACGCCCTTTTTCATTATAAATATGAATTAGTGATCAGTGACAAATCTTAGCACTGGGACTGTGTTTACCTTTGCATCTTAGTTCTTTTATTTGCCTTGTATTCATCCTTTGTACCAAGAGTACAAAAACTGATGTAGCATTATCTTTGGGTAATTTGGCTTTCTCAGAACTCCTGGAAGTCCAAAGGAACTCATCCTGCAGGCCTCCTTGTTCACATCAGGGAGGGACTTGGAGTCTGTCCAGCGCTTCCATGAACTCCAATTCCATCCTGCTGCTGCCCACAGGTGAGTGGGAACTTTGGGAGAGCCCCACCCCAGCCTGTCATGGTACAGTTTGGCATTTCATCCTTACATTTTATTTTTAATGAAAGCATTTCATGGCATGGGATCCTGCAAGCACTTGTGCTGACCTGCTTTAAAACTGGTCCATGAAGTCTTCTTAGTTAGCCCTTTAAAATGACAAATCGACAGTTTTCTGGGACCTGATTCTTCTACTTTAGCATTTACACCTTGTGTCCAGAGTAATAGCTCCATTCCTGTGCTCAGCAGACTGACCAATAAACAGTCTAACCTGCACAATGAAAGCAGAATCTGGGCACTCATTTACATCTGTAAATGGCAGTTGTGTAATTTAAATAACATCCCATGACCCTTGTGTGAAAGCTAGTGTTCATGTAATTACCAACAAAAATTATCTTGCCCACAAACTGAGTGAACTGTGTATAAATCCTTGATGTCAGGGATATGATTCTGAAATGTAAGTTATATATAGAAGGAATATAACATCCAGGAGAAATTACTCTTGTCAGAAACAAGATTGATTCACTGAGTTCTATTTAGCTTTTAATTTATAACAAACTTGCCTAATCTCAGTTTCTTTAGCTTCTGTTAAGATATTAAATAACATTATTATATCAAATACATCCCCTGTGACAGTAAAGGAAATGGAAAGCTTAGGCACACATTAATTGCATTCCAAAATGTGGCATAGACTTTAATAAACCTAATTTAAAGACCCTGAGAACAATGACATTTATGCTTTAATTAGAGCAAAAGAAAGCTGTGCTGCACACTTTTACATAAACAATTTTTCTTGTGGGACTCGGCCTTTCTGGAAGGGTGCACATTTCCCTGCAGTGTCAGTCTTCTTCCAGAGGCAAAACTTGTCTGGAGATGGACACTGCCAAACCAGAACACAGCAGTAACAAGCATTGTGAGAACCAAGCAGACAGTTTAGGCAACCTCAAAACCAGCCTGGACTATCTCAGGAAAATGAAGTTATTTCCCTCTAAGGAGAGCACATTAAAATGGCCAGATAGGCAGCAAACCCAACACTAACAGTTTAAGATGATAAATGTTTTTTTAATGATCCCTATCACTCTGGTATTCTAATCACAGCACATATGTTTAAAATGGAAAACATCCAAATCTGCAAAAAAACATTTGACATGAGATTTTAAAAAAACATCCAAAATCAGATAGATTAATGGATCTAATTTACTTTAGAGGTATTCACAAACTGTTACAAAAACCAGATTGGTCATAAGACTCTAAGTTGTTACCATATGCATCTCACAGGTTCTGTGTTATGTTCCTTATGCTGGCAGACTGACTAATGAGTTCAAGACTGCTTCCCAGACAAGAACATGACAATTTGTGTGCTGTGCATTAGAGCACTTTGTGCTCTGCAGCAGAATGAAACATAAATTTTGTGGAAGAATTTAGATGTTCTTTCACAATCTGGTCTGGTAAAAAGGAAATCGTGCAGTAGCTTAATATATATTTAAAACTGAGAGTCTCACTGAATGCAGATGAATGATGTAATACATATACTGCACTTGTATTTACTTTCATTTTACTTTTTTAATCTTTTACTGCTATTGCTACAATCTCAGCATCTCATTATTGTTCAGGTCTTCATAATGATAATTTCTGTAGACCCTTTGTCTTGTCTCAGGAATGTCTGCTGTTTCTGTGCAATTAGACAGAGTTTGGAGGCTCTTGGGACCATTGGACCAGCAGAGCAGCCAGGTAAACCTGTTGAAAACAGCAATTTAATTGTTTACTCTGAAACCTAATGGTACTAATTTAAAATGTCAATATTGCCAACAATTCAATAACGCCATCAATTCCAAATACAGGCATTTGGAAAGACAGCCAAAGTATTATTTTCAAAAAGCTGATCATAAACTTGCAGTTCTTTAGGGCATTGTAGCATCTCTAGGGCTTTCCTCAGTATCAGTTTAAAACTCCTAACTTTTAGGTGAGGGGCTGGTGTGGCAACAATGCATTCAAGTCTAGAAAGCTGTCATGACTTGCTTCATTTAACAGGACAGAAGTATTTGATGCTGACTTTTGAAATTAATGATTTTGATAGGATTGAAGTGAAATTTGTGAGTAAAAAAATGCTTCCACTTTTTTGCAAAAACGTTTTTTTTGGAGGAAAAAAAAAAAAAAAGGCAGCATGTTCCAAAGGAATACTTTGATGAAACTGCAGATTCTGGAAAAAGCTGTTGCATTGAAGAAATGTCATCAACCTCTATCTTGGGGCTCATTCAGGCAATTTAATGAAAACAAAACCAACACTTGTAATCAAGAAGGACCAGTGATACATTTTTAAAGGGAAATTAATTTTGGAAAACACTAGAACTCTGACACTGTAGGACGTCTGTGGCACCATGCCAAGTACTTGGTATTAGCTGTTAATTGGCACTCAAATTCTCATTCTTTACGTGGGCATGTATGCCTGAAAAGTGATGAACCCAGGGCAGCTCTGTGCAGGACTGGATGCTAAAGGAGCCCCTTAAAACCATTCCTATAAATGGTCACACCTCACTAGCAAGAGGCACATGTCTGTCATCCAAGTCTTGGTAGAACAGAAGCTCAGCATTCATTAATCTCAGGCTGTACCAGCCCCAAGCATTAGCAGAAAGTCCAGGTGGGTAGGGAACACATTCCTGTGCTCCTTGGGATGAAAATGATGATGCTGATGAGCAATGGATGTCAGGTGATTTGGGAGCCAAGCTTCAACCCCACATGATCCCGTGGTGAGGGAAGGACAGGAATTTTCTGAGTATTATTTCTGCTTCCTGGCAGCGAAGACAGGAATAAATGAGCAGTTACTGATGAGTTCTCCTATATTTAAATCCTATGGCATGACCCACAGCATAACACTTCAGAATTAAAAAACACTGAATCACGCCTTTGTATTGTGGGTGCCTAAACTTTCACTTGACTGTGGCAGAGTTTTGTTTCTGAAGATACAATACAGAAAACCAGAAAATTTAAAGTTAATCTGTAGATAAAAATGTGGGGTATATATAGTGTGAGTGCCAGAAAAATCATTGGTATTTTAAGAAATTCTTTTTCTTCCCTGTTACCTCCACGGTGTTGTAGCATGTGTAACCTTGTATTCCAAGTGATGCTTAGATGATTAGTAACACAACATGACCTTGAATTCCATCACCCACAGACTGGTAATCACACAGCTTATTTCTATTTTGCTGTTGCTTTGGGCAGGAGAAAACAGAAGGATTTGCCTTCTTTGCGAATACCTTAACAGCAGGGCTAATCTGATTCCATATGGTAGTAATAGAAGTTCATTTCTTTTTTTTAAAGTATTTGAAAAATGTCTGAGAACAGCACTTGATATTAGTCATGGTAGTATGAAAACATTGTGTCAATGTTTTTTTCCATGGGCAATACTGCAAGAAAAGGTGCATTTTGCAGATTCTGGTCTTCAGGACACATTCCTGCTATTCAATCACCTGTGCTCAGGGGTAAGGCAGTAAGAGGTGCAACAAATACCTCAAACACATGCTGAAGAATGTGTTCATTGGGAATGAGACACAGAGTATTCAGTCCTATTTTTAATGGCTGTCTTTCATTTCAGGAGGAGATTCTCAAAGACCTAATTTGCTCAGGCCTTTTGAAGATCATATATTCAGTAAGGTCAGAGGGTCAATAGGGGGTGCAGAACTTACCCAATCTACATTTTGGCATAGGAAAATGTCTAAACCAACTTTCTCATTCCCAGACCTTGACTGTTCCAGAGGTGACTCTAGCCACATGCCTCTGTACATCCAGCAGCTTTCAGGCAGTCACATAATGACTGGGAAGTCTAGCTGTTCTCTGTGGAGATAATCTGTTTCAGGCAACAGCAGAAGGAAACATTAGACTGATGCTGAGCATGATTAAAGGCAGATTTAGACCAGGACCAGCACCATTCCTGCTGGAAGCACTGGGGGAAGTGCATTCCTGTGATCCCATATTATTGCTTGTGGCCTGACTAACCACATTTCACAGCTCCCCCTGCACCTTCTCGGAGCTCTGCTCTGTCTCCATCGTGCACAGCCACTGCCATGGGCTCTGCCCACAAAATTGGAACACGGGGAAACGTGTGGCCCTGTCCAGACTGAGCTGCAGAGCCTTATCATCCTCCCTCCTGGGGGTGGGAATTAGCATCATCTCTGTGGGCCTCTCTAGCTCCAATGCACCAAGGGCATTTCTGGAAAATTCTGTTCTCTGATTTGGCCTTCCATCACCGTTCAATACTCTAATTGATAGATGGTAACTTTGAGGTGAAGCACAACGTGCTTGGAATGGGAAATCCCTGACAAAACCTGTAAACATCACATTACAAAAGGGCAGCTCAGGCTCTGAGGAAACCCACCATTCTTCTGATCTTTTTGGCTTTGTCTTTCTGCCTCACACCAATGGGCAGAATAAAATACACCATGAAAGAGTTAGTATGAAAAAAAACAGTGTCCTGCTTACCCCTTACCAACAAAGCTTTAAAGCTATATCCTTTCTAACTTAGCTGTGAGCATGCAGCCCTGCGGTGAAATTCATGTGCACATCCAGGGAAAAATGTTGCTCTGGAGTGGCAGTAAGTGGCTCTTCCAGAAGTATGAATTGTCCCATGAGCCAAACAGGAGAAGCCCAGCATAATATCCCAGCCCTCATCATTTTCCATTTTGAAATATGGAGCCAATTGTGAAACAGCTTACTACTTTTTATTCTTGTTTTCTACTTTTTATTCTTGCTTTCTTAGACCAGGATGAGTGGGAAAAGAAGATGCTGATTTTCCAGCTTCCAAACACCCAAAGTTCATTTGCCTAATATTGTCTGGGAGCCTTATCCTCAAAACTCTGTGGATGTGAACACTGATGTTGTGAATTCAGATGAACACAGTAAAATGGATTCAAATCTCTAGATACTCAGGATATTTACTGACAATTTTTTTCACTATTTTGCCCAGTTCAGAGCACACATCTCAGGCATTGCTATTCCACAGTCTTTTCTTTATAAGCATTCATCTCAGTTGCCTTGCAGTGCTATTTGCACTGTACTCTTATTTCCTACCCCAAAAGATTCAGCTGCCAAACAGGAATCTGTGTGCCAACTCTATCACTCCACTGTTTAAAATCCTGACACTCAGCCTTATGTTTGAGGAGAATCAATACATGATCTGGCCTGGATGGATAGAAATTAATCAATGTGACATTTTACAATAAATTCAGAGCACTGGGCTAATGCTCAGAGTGGATTTATTTTGCAAATGAAACCTCCTACTGCATGAATTCTTGCAGTTGCAGTTTTCTGGAAGCTGCAAGAGTACAGCAGAGGGAAGTATAGCTCAGTATTTGCCTTGCCTCTGCCTTCTTTGCTCAGTTGTTGCAGAGTTGGTGGACACTGTCAGAAACAAAATGCTCAGGCAGCTGGATCTTTGGTCTGATTAGTTGAAATATGTTGGCAACTGTTTTTAATATAAGTATATACTGATACAATCCTATTTATATGTATCAGCAGATATGGTAGAAGAATTTTATTATACTCAAGGTGATCTAGCAGAATAGATAGGAAAGAAAAATTATCTATGGCTATATATCCAGCTATTCAGGATGGTTGCTCCTTCTTGTTAATGCAACTGCAAGAACCATAAAGCATATGGTAAGGGATGCTCCATCACTTTTAAAGAACACTTCACCTAATGCAGGAATTAATTATGCTGCATTCCATAATTCAGGGATTAGATTTTTGAACTTAAATAAGAGTATACTGCCTGATCTTTGAGACATAGATACATGTGTTCATTTTGTCTGTTTCAGAAATAAAATCAAGTAGCGAGCTACCAAAAATATTTTGTGCAAGGTCTTTAAATAATAAAGGGTCTGCTGAAAATTTGCATAATATCTTACTTGTGAAATGTAAAAACTGTCATAAATCAGAATTCAATTTGTAAGACAATTAAATGCATGTGTTTCTGTTCTCTTTTATGGTTCTTGGAAATCATTATCTTGTGTAGCTGGAGAGACGCTAAAGAAAGCAGTGAAGAATTAGAATAGAATTAGCATTAGAACAGAGGGCAAATATCAGACAGTCACTTCCTTCACATATTTGTTTTTTCTAGCTGTCCTAAGCTCAACTGAAATAGCACAGCATGCTCCACATTCCCCAGAATTTCTTATTTTCCTTAGGACAGAGGTTGCTTCCCATGTCTCATGGGACTCAGATGGTTTTGCTGCAATTAACTAAGAGAGATTTTCTAGCATTTTAGTTTGTGGGAGATTTTCTGCCATTGTAGTCTTTTTGCAGCTTATGATACTCGTTAAATCTCTCTGATGACAAAAAGAAAACCCTATAAAGAGGATAGAATGTTGTTTATAAAACTTGCTGACACACTCTTCATAAATTCTCATTTCAAACAAGGCAGAGGTGTCCCTTAGCAGCAGTATGTTTTGAATGTACCATGTTCTTAAAGGATGGTTTTCAAACTGAATTGTCATAAATGCAAAAGTGTCCTGGTCCTACCAGTGGTTTTTTTGCATGTCAGAACATATCAATCTTTTGTTGGTTGCAAATAGGTCAAGTCTAGAAATATTAAAAAACTAGAAATCACAAACCAAGAAATGAAATACTTTTTTCAAGATGCGTATTGTGGATGTTGCATTACTTGAACCTTTAGATTTTACCTCATTCACAGACTTTGCATAGAGGAGATGGGGCAGCAGGAACCTTATTGGAACTACTGGTGATGTGCATGTTTTTGTTTCTTTAGAATTTAGTTTCTTATTTCTGAAGGTCAAAAGAGATAAAGATGTTCAAAACTCTCTACTGATGTGTGGAACTCCATTTCTGTGTCTCCAATCCAACAGGTCTCCATGTTTTAAATCATTATATCCCAATTAAAGTATACCAGCAACACATCCCTTCAAAAGAAAAAGCTTTTAGTTCAACCTGAGGTATATGGCTTTTGGGGAAAAAAGGCCTGACTTGCATAGTTCTGATCTCAGTTGCTGATTCAGTGCTGTTTCTGGGATACATCTTTTTGCTTGTGTCTTGGGTTTATGTAAGTAGACCAGTACTGTCTACAACATTTTGGATTTTACCCATTTGCTTTACAGAATGGTTTCAGGGATATAATTAGGTAGGCAGTGTGAAAAGTATATTCCCAGATGCTTTGTGGTCAGTTCTGCCTGAGGTAACCACCAGCAGCCTCTCTCAGCTTAATGATGTCTACTGTTGGCAGTGCTTCTGCCAGAGAGTGAGGTTAATGTCAGGAAATAAAATAAAATCTGCTTAGTAAACACTGCAAAGAAAACAGGTTATGTGTTAATGTGCTTGCACCAGCTATTCCTCTCTGAGGCTCTATTTTCAAGTTTCGTTATTCAAATTTTGGTTGTTCATACATGGTTAAATTTATACAAACTTTGAAGAAGCTCAAAGTGATAGAGCTGAAATTAAGAGATAAAATATGTCTGTCAGGTGTTTGGCTCCTAGTCCATACTTCCACTAGCACAGGAACACTTGTCTGATCTCAGCTGAATTTCTTAGGTAAGAGACATCTGCCACACACATTTCACTTTTAGAAGCGTTTCTCTAATTCTCAATGTCATTTTCCCTACAGGAAAACCACTGCAGAATTTAACAGCAATAGCTGTAGAGAACATAATAGAAATTACATTTCTATACCTGCAGGACTGAATAGAGATTAATATAACTTACACATTCCTATCAAGGTGTTTTATTGCATTTTATAGGAAGAATACAATTTTCTCTTAAATTATATAGGATAGTTTAAAGAACAAGGTTGTAATTTCCCTAACAAATGCTTTTAAGACCTTCCTATGATAGTTCATGTTTTAAATTTCATCATTGTCTCCATAGCTTATTTAGGCAAGTGTGGCCACCCATATGTGACGAAACAAATTAAAAAGGCCACATAATGTTCCAGTTTCAAGTACTTGGGTGGATGGGGTTGCTTAATATACATATATCACACTCTTCCAAGCTATCAAAGACCTTTGGATGAATTGGGTGCAATATATTAACTCAATTACAATGGAAACACAGATCAAAGAATGTAGCTGGGAGGTCTTATTAAAGTATGAGACTTCATTAAAATGTCACTGGTTTTGATTATACTGGATTAAAGTGTCTGAAATTTCACTTAAATTCTTCATGTCCCCAGAAAAGAAAATTCTGCCGGGTAACTCTAAGTTCAAGGTTTCAGAATTTGTTTCACAGTGGACGTTTCATAAATTGGTAAAAAACACCAAAGATCTTTTTTATTAATTTCTGACACTGAATATATAATCTCATTTGCTTCAATTTATTTCATTTTTCATTTGTGATTTTTGTTTCTGACTCTTACTCATTCACATCCATCTTGGAAAGACTTCTGTTTTTCAAAAGAAACAATGATAAAAACTCTACTTTTCTGCTATTTAAAATAAATAAAACCATTCGAAAGTAGTCGTTGACATAATGGGATGAGCACATAAAAAGGTACTAAGTCTGGTTTTATTCCAACTGGCAGAGCAGCGCTGAGCTCTCCAAGGAAAGGTGTTTTCCAAGGAATGGGGAGCAGTTGCTGTGTGCTGCATTGCTCAGCTGATCTATTTCTGCCTCTCCAGCCAAGAAACAGAATACACATGTACGCTGAGCACTGCTATCAGTGGTAATAGCCCTTTAAATTGGAAACAATCTTTGTAAAGACACCTAACAGACATTCTCTGGTACGTAATAACAAGATTGAGATAAAAAGCACTTTTCTTAATTTGTTTATTTTCCTGTTGCTACACATGATGTCAACACTCGTTTGTAATTTTATTAAAATGGTGAGGCACCCTCTGTTGTGATGCAGGAATGGTGAAAAGTTTGCATATTTCTGTCTTGCATATCCATCGTATTTTGTGCTTGATATTGATACAGCCCTGCTTAATCTCTCTGGCAGGGTAGAGTCCAGCCCTGTCCCTGCTTTTGTTGTGAAGAGCCCCGTTCCACAGGATTTAGGCTTTCAAGGTACACAGCTCAGCACGAACTTAACAAAACATGAATTCATTCCGTAACTAAATTGATTTCCTGCTCTGCTGTGTATGGGTTCCTTAAATTCCAGTGGAAGTAAAACCCAGAGCGTGCATTTCCACCACAATGAGAACACAGCTTCAGGAGCAGCGATGGCTTCTCTCTCCAGCTGCCAGCGTTAATGGATCTCCCCACAGATCTGGAAAGGCTCAGGATGACACAGCAAGGAAGCAGTGTATTACAGATAAAAAGAGAATAATTCCATTAATTTATGGATTGTTTCAGGGATTCTGAAAGACTCCACCACTACTGGCCATTAAGATAGAGAAGATGGGGAGGAGAGAAAAATCAATTTATTTCTCAATCTATTTAAGTGAACAAAGAATTGCGTGTGAAACCGAACAGAGCGTGTCAACAAAGCTCACACCAAACAAAAAAAGCTTTATTTTGCATAATTGTGTCTGAATCACAGAAGATTTGACAGAACCTGTTCCATTCTAAGCCCTAAGGTCTTATTTAGGCAGAGCACAATATCAAATATCCTGTGATGTGTTTTTTTCTGGGCTAATCTAACATCTCACAGGATATCACGCAAGGGGACAGCACAGGCAGTTGAGTGGTTTCCTTAGTTTATATTCAGTCTTTGTAGGACTTATCCCATCTGTCTGTTGAAAGTTACGCCAGTGCACTGTCAGATCTCTCCAGTTTTTTTAGGGTGGCTTCCTTATCTCTAAAATAGGAATGAAATAAGAAATATTAGTGCTTTTCTAGTAAGAGAGAGATAAGGTTTAACCTCTGAGCACTTGTAGAGGTCTTCAGAGGACACTTCAGAAGTGCCTAATGCTATAAATTCTGCCTTTATAAGGTATTTTACTATCATTAGAGTATTAGGAATTTGACCTTTTAACCTTCTGCACCTATGTAACCTGACATAACAGGGGCTCTGGAAAAGCCTGACCAGCATTACCTCAGCAATCTGAACTCCACACTTTGCAGAAACCTAAAGGAACTGAGCTACAGCTCTGCAGCAGGGTAAGTCACTCCAAATTTTGCCTTCCTCATAATAGGTAAGGGTCTAGAAAAACTGACCAAGATTCCTTCAAATCACAGTGTTTTATCTGAACAGAAATAAGTTGCATTTACAAAATTGCTGATACTAACAGTCTAGTATTAGCGGGGTAAATGCCTTCAGATAAGAATTAAGATTGCCTGCTGAGCATCCAAAGCACTACAGCATCAGCAGCCACTAAAGCAAGGAAAAACAGCTCCACATCTGATAGGGAAAAGCACAATAAATCAAAGATAAAGTAAACTTTCTAGATAACCAGGGGCATTTAGTGCCGTTCTGATTAAACTCCTCTACAGGAAATGAGTCAACACAGCCTCCATGCTTTCCCTGTCTTTCTGCCAATTTACATCTTAATGGATAAACTGGTTCAGGTTACTCATTTGGCAAAGCAAGGGATTGATTTGCAACTTTTCATTTTGACTGCTCCCATCAACTTCTGCAGGGCTGTTCAGGGCAACTGAGCACAGCCATAGGCAGGCATTTAAAGATTAACAGGTCTTTGCAGCATTCCAGGGGGATGACAAAGCCATCAAAATTCATTATGTTTTTCCAGTATTCCACACGCATTACACGTGACTGCTGCAGTTATTTCACCAGTGGCTTTTCAGAAATCTTGCAGTTTAATTCTGGGATAGTGGGAGTTTTTCCCCTTGAAGACCCGAGTTAGGAGATTATGAGAAGAATCTCCAATTTCATTGAAAGTGTATTTTTTGTCCTTGTTTGTGATGCAAAGCCTTGAAATGTGAGCTGAGTTACAAAGGATCAGTTGTTCAGCTGCACTACTTAGCGTGAAAGCAAGTGCAGCGTGAGCCAAACCAAGGTTTTTAGAGGAATATGGTGCCATTCATATACTCCACCTGGAGGGGCACAGAATGTGTGAATTCCTCGATACTTTTGTACACTTGATGAGCGTGAACTCTTGGGGCTCTGTCCCCCTTCCACCTTCCAAAGGACCTTGTCACCTCAGGGAAGAGGGGATGTCATTATCCGGGGACAACAGGGATGGCAGTAACATCATTCTACAGCTCCCCTTCGGCATCCGCTCAGTTTTGGGTGGTGGTGACCAGCACCTCTATCCTCCCCTTAAGTTCAGGAGGGTATGACAGCACCGCAACCTCCTCCCTCAATTGAAGGGTGACACAGAGCACCCCAACCTTCCCGCTCAGTGCCGGAGCTCACGGACAGCACCCCAACCTCCTCCCTCAGTTTAAGGGTGACACAGAGCACCCCAACNCCTCCGCCCCTCTTGCATTTGTCTTAATTCTTCTCAGAGACAAGATGGCAACGCCGGCGGCGGTAAACCCTCCCGGTGAGTAGCTGCCGTCTCGCCCA
>VWZP01001966.1:436279-715389 GCA_013396995.1 Dicaeum eximium
TCCCGGCCGGGCAGCGGCGACCGCGGGCCCAGCGCACATGTGCGGCCGCCCGGCACATGCTCACTGAGCGCGGCGCATGAGCAGAGGCGGCGCGGGGCCATCGGACATCTTGGGCCGCCCCGCACGGAGCGGGNCTCCTCCCGCCGCCCCCGCGGGGCCCCGGGCCGGGCAGAGCCGGGCCAGCGGAGCCGGGAGCCCGCGGGGGTTCCTCGGGACACGCCGGCCCGGCTGCCGCGCTCGGTGCAGCCCTGCAGCAATGAAGAGTTGTGCACAAGCATCGGCGGGCACGGGGCAGCGGAGCGGCGGGGACGGGCGGTGCGGCGCCCAGCGACCCGCGCCTGCCCTGGACGTGAGCAGGAACATTGGCTTTCCCTGCCTCTACGTTTGTCAGCTTTATTGTCGGCTCGTGAAGCCAAAACATAGTGTTGAAACGGACCAAGGGCACCTCCGCATGTGCCCTCTGTTTTGTTTCCAAAGGATGCAGTAAATATTTGCGGTTAGTACTAGAGTTATTGACAAAAGAAACTTACAAACGTTTTCCCATGTCATTTTTCCGTGAGAGAAGGCGTTCCCCGACGTTTTGTTATGTGTCTGTGAGATGTAACATCTATTTTGTTCAGTGCGTGATGGAATAAAGTGAGTTTGGATGAAAGGATAGAGTAGTATTTTGGAGATGTACTTGGGTCAACTTGATGTGGATCAACAAGTGTTTGACACTAAAAATAAGTGGGATGATGGATCTTCCACTGGGCTCACTACTAAGGAAGAATATTGCTATTAAAGGTCAATTCCCGTTTTACTTGTTTTAATATGTGTTTGCATTGTGTCATTTTTTGTAGTCAGGTTGATTTCTGACAATTAAAGGCTTGCTTGAGTAAATGCCAACTAATGTTTAAAGCTTGTTCATTAGATTAAATCCTGCTGTAGTTGGTAGTGTAGTTGTCATGCTGAAAGTAAATATTGTGATATAAACAATGGATTTGGTTCAGTAAGTGCCAATACAGTAAGCAGAAACTGATATTTGTCAGTCAGATTAGGTTTTAATATCAGAATTCTACATATTAAATGAAAATTAATACTTAAAGGAAGGTTGTGAAATGAATACCACTTGGCTTCCAGGGTACCGTGTTGTGCATCATAACAGAGAGTTTCACTGAGTTTGCTCACAGCTGCAATCAGTTTTGCAGGCAGAGGAGGATACAAACAGCATTCTTTGATTTGGGCTTGGTTTGCCATTCTCCAGCCTGCTCTCCAAGCTACACACTGAAGGAGCAGCCCTGTCCGCTTAGAGGTCAGTGCTGAAACTGCTGGGTTACAGCAGAGCCCAGTGTCCCTTTGGCACCAACCTCTTCCCCTTTCTGTACCCTCCTGCCTGTGGCTGAACCCACAAAAAATGTGGCTGCAGGAGGTAGGGCATGCATGGACTGCTCCTAACTCTGAGCAGGGCTTCACCACTGTACTCCCGTGACCACTTTGTGAATTCAGGGCGTGTAATGGGACTGTGGAGGAGACATAAAAAAAGAGGAAGCAGTAGCCAAGTGTGTTGCCTGTGTGCCTCTCTGTGCCCGTGACATGGTGGAAGTTGATTTGCAGTGTAGTTCTCAGACTCCCTGAAGCACAGACTGGCGGTCCATGGGAAGGATTAGGAAATGTGAAGTGCACCAAGATCTCCTTCTGCAAGGCTGAGGTTACAGAGCATCATTCCACTCCTGTCTGGGCAGCTGGAGCAGATCTGGGCTGAAAGGCAAACTGGCTGCCTGTTACTGATCCTCCCACGTTTTCTGTGCGTGAGAAGTGTTGGTGTCACACATGGGGCAAAGTCGAGGTGGGGAGCTGTGAGGAAAGGAGACCCTCGACCTGTAGCATAGTGCTGCCTTTTCTCTACCATGGACAGCAGAAGATAGAGCTATATTAAATACTTAGACTTGTACTGCGGCTTTTTAAAATCATAATTTGTCGCTGTTCTTTCTTTTTTTTAATAAGTAACTGCAAAGCAATGCAGAGAAACGGTCAAAATCTGTAGCGAAATGATTTTAATCCTGTTGTTTTCTCTTGGGGCCAGATCCTCAGCTGGAGTAACATGAAAGTAGCCCTATTAGTATTGGTGAAGCTGTGCCACCTTGTGCCAGTTGACTTTCTGATCTGCAATGTTAGGGGAGCACAATAGAGGATTAACTTGTTAAGCATCTTTAATGATGATTAGAAATTACAATATGATTAAATTTTTATTAAGCAATTGTCTGGGGTTCTAATAACAGTTGGTAATTTAGGCAGGACATTAACTTGCAGCTACCACAATACAAATACATGTGGTTTTAGGCATATTCTAGATAGTGGAATGGAGATTAGCAGGGAGAGAAAAGCTGGGTGTTCTCTAACCATGTGAAGGTCTTTCAGTGTGGGGTCTCCTGCTACAGACCCATGCACTGCTCTGTGGCAGCATCTTCTCTCTTGTGTTAGATGCAGATTTGTCCTTTTTCCCACTGCTCTTTTTTAAATGGAGAGTTTCAGTTAGGGAAGTTACAGAAGCGGGAGCAGTTTGCGTCCTTTCCCATCTGAGCCTCGCGGGAACTGCAGTGTCAGGGACCAAATTTGTGGTGGGAGTAAGGCCACCTCTGTGGGCTTGCTGGGCTGTGTTAGATGTACACTGATAGTTCTTTCTGGGGAAGGTGTTTGTGCACAGCTGCAGCTGGACATCACCCTGACACAGCTGAGGGGCTGTGTGGGAGAAGCTGCTTCCTCTTGCTGCACACCCAGCCTTGGAACGGGTCTGGCTGGGAGTACTTGGTTGGTTTCTCGTACTCTGGGTGACAAACTGAAGTGTGAAACAATACAGGTGTGTGGGAAGCTCATCTGCATTGGCACAAAGCATCACAGTTAATTTATTTCCTCCTGAAATAAGATTGGCGTATTAAGTGGGATTTAAGAACAAAAGAACTGTGGAGGTGTAACAAGCATTTAATGTATTACTGCTTGCAGCAAAGTAACTTAGTGCCACGTCTGTTTTAAATGTGTTATTTTTGGAATGCAAACTTTGTCCGTAACTGTTGCTACCTTGGGTTCAGATTTTACTTCAGGTGAGTGCAACACGTGAAGTGGTGATTCTTGTATTAGCCAGGGTGGGATGAAAACATAAAACTCTTCATGAGTTTAGGAATTTCTTTTCCTGAGACATCAGCTGGTTTTGGGTGATGAGTTCCAGTCTGGCTTCGTCTGCTGGGTAGGCAGCAACTTTCTGCTGTGGTCAGGTGATGAGAAATGAGCTGAAAAACATCCTTTCAGCTCTTCCCAGTGAGGTAGCCCTGAATGGAAGGTAGTACACACAAGTGTATTGGCAAAATGCCACGAACTCAGAAGTCAAGAGAAATCATGAGTTTATCTAGTTTATCAGTTTATCTAGAGTTACTTTAGAGGGAAGATCCCACAGGATGCATTTTTGGCTATAGTTTATGATTTTATGAATCCCCAGGGTTGTATTTTTATATTTAATTAAAAAAAAAAAAAAGTAACTGAGTTGTTAATGTAATCCCTAAAGCTGCTTTTCATAGTTTCTTTTTAAGCAAAGAGCCCCAAGTACAAAGTACAAAGGTATGGAGAACATATCTTCCAAAGGGCATCTACTAGAAATACTAGATTATTTAATAAATAATAATGGAGACCTAATAGTAGAGATTTAATAAAATAATAGAGATCTGTAGAGACAGATGTGACACGAGAGAAGGGAGTTGCTGGGGTTTAGGACAGCTCATGAGGGGTACTTTCAGCCTATGGCTAATCCAAAATATTAAAAAATGGTGTTTTAACTTAAAGAAAGATTATTAAATAAACTCTCATATATAGGTATAGGGCATACAAAATAAGCTCTCTAATATATAGGTATGGGGCATACAAAAGTTTGTAATGAGTTAACAGCAAATTTTATGTCATATTCATGAAGACTTGTAAATGCATTGGGTTCTGGGAGGTGATTTTGGTTTTTAAGTGTTTATTTGACTTGGGAGTTAAGTGGAGAGAAATCATTCTTCTATTTGAACTAGATATTCTGAGAATAATTTGTTACCCAGTCCTACATTTGGGCTGAAGTTCTTAAGATATTAAGTGATGTGGAAGAATTTTTTTTATGCTGCCCAGTTCATATTCCTGAAAGGAACTGGCTTTCTGACAATCTGGCCATTCTTTTGTTTAGATTTCAAACAGCTTTGAAATTGATGATGAAAAAAACCAGAATCTACTTCAGTGTTTTAGATTTCAAAATTGTTCAACTCAAAGCCCAAAAGTTGTGTTTTATTGCTGCTGCTCTGCCCTTCATTACAATGCAGACTATCCAGTAAACTAAAAAATCAATTTAACAGCATCCTGGGGAGTAAATGGAGTGTTGTAGTGATGGAGGTTATAATGAGCTCTGATGTTTCTGGTATGCAAAAAAGTAGTCATCATTCTAAGATAAAGTTAAAAAAAAGGGTTTCAAAATTAGAACACTCATTAGCTAATGGGAGGTTTACATTGCAGATCTTTTTCTTCTTGTGTTTTCGTAGCTCATGTACTGCAGAATTGGACCTTAATTCAGTCAAACTGTGGTATGAGATGCCAGTGCCTCTTGAATTGTTCTGTGATAATGTTTTGTCCTTCAGGACTGTGTACTGAACAGAAACTGGCACTGAAGAAATGCCATTATTTTTATATTTCTAATATATAGGTATAGGGAATATAAAAGATTTCATCTCTTCTATCACAAAATAGTTATTTAAAATTTGCATATGTAGCTTTTGGTTAGTTCCAGGTATTTTTTTTCAGTAGAATAATGATTCCCTATTCCTCTAATAAAAATGCAAAACAAAATAGATATTGCTGAATTCTGTAATACCATATGGTGTTGCTGATATTTCTTAGCAGTAAGGAAAATTGCAATAGAGATTAGGTAGAAAAGAAAAAAAAATAGCCTTTTCAAAATAGTCAAGGCAAAATAACCCTGTTGATGTAGTGATTATTGTTATTAAGAGGACAGAAATGGGGCTGTCATTATGAAGATGTATTCAGAGATTATGCTTAAATGGTTGTGAAGATCAGATATGTGTCTCGTTCAGGGTAATTTTGGGGGGCTTACTGCTTCATAACTGACAAGCAAGAATGTAAAATGTGTTAATTCACTGCTACCTGCAGAAATTACAATGTTATTAAAATTTGCCGTAGGGAAGAGAAAGAGGGGTCCTGAGTTTAAAAGATGGGAATTTGGATGGCAGCTCTGGTTGCAGGTCTCTGGCAGATTTTCCAGTTTGCCTTTAGCAAAGTGTCTTTGGCTGGCCAGGAGCGCTCAGGGATGGATGAATCAGCTCGGGATGAGCTGTTGTGTCTCGCCAGCTCTGGGCAGAGCAGAGATGCTGCCCTGGGTGCAGAAGGGTGCAGGTACCAGCCCCAGCTGCCTCTGCCTGTGCCGTGTGCTCCATCAAGGTTATGTGGGAAAGAAATGGGCAACGTCAGAGGTGCTCCTTCTCCATTCTGCAACACATTCCGTGCAAAACATTACGTTTGCTGGATGACATAGGCAAAAAAGTGACATTCCAGAGGTCGTGGGTGGGTGCTTGCTCTAGAAAACATTGGTACAGTTTACTTCTTGCTAACAGTGTTCCCTTTGTTCAGCTCTTAAAGCATTTCGTGTCACCCCATCTGTATCAATCATTCTGTCAAGTGAGGAAAAGAAAAATTCTGTGAGGCTGCATTTGTATATTTTATTTGCCTTCTGATCATAACCCAAGTTAGATAGATGCAAAAAAAAAAAAAATCGGAAAAATTATCCTTCATCATTTTCCATTGTTTCAAATCCACATGAAAATTAATAGATGGAATAAAACCCCATGGACCGTGCACTTTCTGTCTGTTCCGGGAAGAGCTACTTTGTCACAAAATGTTACAGAATTCTGGCACGATCTGGCCTTTAATGTGCAGAAATTTCATGGTTTGAAAATGCAGGACGAAATGGAAAATGACAATTTTTTAGCAAGAGCTGATTCAGAGTTTATTTTGGATAGTCAAAATTTCAAATGGATCTCAGTTTTATTGTTGGCATGGATTAGTGGCCGTAGTCATGTGGTGTGTAATGAATTAGAAGCTGTTTTCAAGATAGATGTAATTTCCTTTTTTTTGTACCCAAAGCATGCTGGTCTTCCTTGAGCAAAGCCATCTGCACAGGGAGAAAGAGAAATCCTTTCTTTTGGATACTCTACATGTTGATGAATGTTTCTAAACTTTCTGCTTCCTCTCTTTTTTTGTCAACGTTTGTTCCTGTTTTGCTTATCTTTGATATTTCTGTCCTGTGGTTTCAATCCTGCTTTTCACACTTAGGTGTCTCTACCTTTCTCTCAACTCCTGTAACTCCTGTATTTTCTCTGTGCTGAGCTTTGTATTGACTTCTCAGTGTTGTTGAAATGTAAATGAATCCTGGCATTGTGCTGGTGCTGCTCCCAAGTCTTTTCAACAGCTTATAAATTCAGATTCTGTTCTGTAGGGAGCATCTGAAGCCCCCCTTAGAGAAAAGTGGTTCTTTTCCTGTTACAAGAAGCAACTTGTGCTGCCTTCTCTGCAGCCCAGCAGGTACTGTGAGGTGTAATCAGCTGGGTCAAATTAGGAACCTCTATTAGCTTGCATCTGCCCTGGATGGGTGTTTTTGTTTTGTTCAAGGACAGCTCATAGGATTCATTTCAAATGCTGAGATCTGGGCTGCTGCAGTTTTTTCTCATCTAAATGTCAACTGCATGTGACAAGTAGAATAATATAAAATAATTGTAATTTTTTCTCTAATCAAGCAAAAGGGGTGTTGAATTGTTTAATTACTGGCTTTGCCAGCATGCAGATGGAAAAGGCTTTTCAGGTAAGTTGCTCATACAAAATGCCTAAAATGGATAGTAATTAACAACTGGCTCTTCATTGCTATGTTAATTGCACTGCCATTTGTCCTGGTGCCTGTCGTTCTTTAAATGTTCACTTACACTGAACTGAAGCGTTCACTTCCTGGCAAACACAGAATGTATCAGAACAGTTTGACTCTCAGATATATGCAAATATTTTATGGGAAGAGGCATGCCAGTAAATCACTGAGCTGCAAAGAACAAAAACACTGCATATTTGTATTCCTCAGAGGTAAAAGCAAAACCTGTGTCTGAGGAACCTGCAGGCTTGATTTTGAAAAATGATCTCTAATACTTTCCCAGTACTAACCCAGAACACAATTCCATTCAAGTAGGTAATTTTAGGAACTTGTTACTGCTGGCTGTTTCTGTTAGTGAAGGTAGGTGGACATCTGGGTGCTGTTAAATGCCCTTGAAATGCATATATTTTAAAGCTGTATTGGTTGTAATATCTGGATGGAAAATTCAAACTGAACTGGAAACTGCTTTTAGAACTTGGGATAGAACTAATTATTTTGAATGCAAGAAGAGTTAAAATAACTTGCAGTAGTCTCAAAAAATAACAGAGCAGTAGTCTCAGATTTTAATCAATTTACTGTTAAATTCTTTTGAGAACAGAGATTGTCTCCTATTTCCTGGACTGTGCTTTGCAGAGTGCATCCCCAATCTCCACAAACTATTGCAGTAAGTAAAACCAGGCTGTGTGTGGTGTGTCTGCAAGTCATCCAGCAGTGTCCTGAAGAGGGCCAGGCTGCTACATGGCAAGTTTGCTGTGACCAGCCTGTGAGTATGAGGCTGGTATTTTAATTTGCTGAGCTTCTGCCACATGGAAAGTGTTCATCAGCCCAAACACACAGTGGTGGTAGAAGTCAGCCCCTGAAATGAGGTGCTGATTGTAACAGTAGCTGTGGGAAGTGGATTACAGACATAAAATTAGCTATT
Organism: Dicaeum eximium; assembly: GCA_013396995.1. Lineage (NCBI taxonomy): Eukaryota > Metazoa > Chordata > Aves > Passeriformes > Dicaeidae > Dicaeum > Dicaeum eximium. The sequence goes on from VWZP01001966.1 coordinate 444,124, forward strand.
AAAAGGCACTAGCTACTGTGTGTCACTGCCCTCTGCATTCCTGACTCAAGACTTAATCATATTTTGTTTTAGTGGTGTCCTTCTCCTTTTCAGAACTCTTTGGTTCTGAACTGTAAATGAGACTGAGGCTTATAATGGTCTTTAATGTTTTAGGGGAGGCTGCCAGTCTCAATATCTTTGCTCTCCAAAGTGTTCCCTTTTGTCACCCCTGTTTCTCCCTCCAGGTTCCGTGCATGTTTTAAAAAAAGGAGGCACGTAAATATGTAAATAATGTTTGAGGTTAGGCAGCTGTAGGATGGTGCAGTGGAATGAAATCTTAGTGCTGGTGTACAACAGCTGAATTAAAAGGTGTGTGGTTTTACTTGTCGGCATCTTGGTTGAGTACTATCAGGTGGAGATGTGTGAGTGGGTGGAAAGAACAGTAGCGTGGAGTTCATGCTGAATTATGTTTTGCTGGAGGAAAGCTATTCATTAGTCTCATAGCTGGCACATGCCTCTTTATTCCTTCTCTAAAGTAGTATCTGACGACTTTGATGAAAAGGTTGATGTGACATGAAGGAATTGGTTCTGCCTCATCTACTGATGTGCAAAAGCCTTTCTGCCCTTGGCAGAGCTGAGTGAGACACAGGCAGCTTGCCAATCCTCACTTTGCTCTAGGAAGGGCACACATGTGCTAAGTGATTCAGGGTTTGAGGAGCTCCATCTCTGAGTGTTCCTTGTGGAGGTTAATGATGGTGCATCCAGTTCCGCTCCGGGGTTCATTGTGTCTCCACCTATGCCCCCCTCTTGGTTTTTCAGGATGGTCCTAAGGACGAAATTTTGTCATTGCTAAATTTAAAATGAATGTGGTAATTATGAATAAGAATTTCAGAGACCAGTAAATTGTCGCTGTGCAGGAGAATTCCTGGCTGCTGCACATTTCTCACGTATCCCTGGCTGGCTGCCTCCTGTCTGGGAATCGACCAGGGCAAGAAGTGGTACAGGCCCTGGACAGGGTTCAAGTTTACTACAGGCATACTACTGAATCACTGACAAATAACATGCACATGCCACAATTAAGTCGTCTGACTTTTGTTTCCATTTATCTTCACCACCAGTTTGCAAGTCCTGTTTGTAAGACTGCAGAATTGGAGATGCTTTTTTCATATGTATCAGTGGTAAAAATGACATATTTGTAAGATGTCTATGTTGGGACAAGCAGAGAATGTGCTTCATTGTGATGTACTAATTGATAATTTTTTAAAATAGACTTTTATTTCAACCACGTTTTTGTTAGATTAGCAAAAAATTTTCCTCCCTTTGGGAAGAAACGGAGAGAGAAAAGGAAAATATACAGCTTCTTTCTCTCTGGAAACGGCAGTTATTATTTATTCCAGGCACATGAATAACCATTAATTAGTGTTTTCTTTACAGAGTAGATAGGATATTTGGATAATGTGCTTTTTAAGTGTCTTGGCAGAATATACACATGATAGATAGTTACTTCAGTGCTGAACTAGCAACAATCCACCTGATTTCAAGGTATTAATATAGGTTTTCCAACTTATATGTTGTTGTCTTATGGTTGCTTTTGACACTTAAATTTGCCTTTGAAAATGCATTAGTTTATTCTTATCCAGTTAGAGTTTGTATTAAGATTGAGAGCAAAATGTGCATTGCTTCATACACCAAAGAGATGATCAAACTATATGAAAAATATAATTGCTCTAAGTGAAAATTATGAGATAGTTTTCAAGTGTTCGTTGTGCATTTGCAAGTAAAATTTAAAATGTAGGAAAATGTATTATATGGGGGTATTTGGTTAGTGGGTTAACTCAAACTGCTCTTTAAATCAAATCAGTGAGCTGTCCCTAGAAGTAAATACATTTTCAAAAATGAAATCATGATTCTTTCTAACGTTGAAATGTAAGGATAAAGTATTTGTAGTGATTTCTTGGTAAATGCACGTGGCTGCCACTGGTTGTTTGCTTGGTGCATAGAGTCCCTGTAGTTGCTGGAACCTGATTGCCAGGTTTGGAATTCAGACTAATCTTGTGTGTCCTGTGTACTTGCCTGGCTGCTCTTCAGTCAGCAAATAGCAAAGCTAAAACCTTACTTTGGTCAATATTTACAGGCAAACAATCAGCTTGTTTTTTGACAAACATCCAGTTTGTTTACAGTGAGGGTTTTTTCAGTATCATTCTTCAGTTCTGCATTTGATATATGCACAGAACTCTCTGTATGCTTTTGGGAACAAGTGGCTTGTAATGGATGTCAAATCATGTTTAATGTGAATATGGGGACATAGAAGAATAATGCTGTGTTGTGTTATGTGCTTTTTTTTTTCTTTTTTTTTTTAGCGGTTCACTGGTAGAACATCCAGCAAATCTTGTATTCTCTAATTCTGAAAAAGCAAGTAAGAGCATGGCTATCACTGCTGATGCCTTTGGAAAGTCTAGCACGGCCTACCTGGAGACAGCATTTTCTCTTACGTTTAAACTGGTAATTTTAAAAAGAAAGCATGAGATTCAGTTTTATGAGATATGTTCAGAAAGTAGGTCTGGGAAGAATTAAAGCAGAAAAAAGTGTTCCAAAATTCATGACAAATTCTTGGGAGTGTAGGAAACCTAAAGTAACACTAAGGAGTATTCTGCAGCAGAGCTTTGTACTGTTTTGTATTTTCTATGTGCCTATGAAGTTTTCTCTTGTGCCTAACATTGGGGTGTTGGAACATAACATTGGCCAGTTGGAACATTTATGGGAACAAAAAGTTCTAGAAAGTAACAACAACAGCAAATGCAGTTTTGAGCACCCAAAAGCTTGTGAACTTCTATTATTTTTTTTTATTTGCCGACATGAAAGATATAATATGTGAAATTGTCTAAAAAGCAGCATGTTCTAAAAAACATTTAGTTAAGGGAAGGGGCAGTGAAAAGTAGAAAAATCATTAAGACCTTTATTTGAAATGTTGGAGGTTTTTTGCTTGCAGAAAAATTGAGCATTTGGGAAACTCCTCTACAAGGAGGGAGGGTAACTGCTAATGTGGGTTGGTGTATCAGAGTAGTTAAAACATCAGAAGATGTTCTGAAGGTTGTCCTTGTTGGGAGGTTAAACTGAACACATCCAGATTGGTGACAGGTGCCAGATGAACATTGTGGGAACACTGGTGCACTCTTTTCAGGTGACTTTTTGAGATTGAGTTCGATTTGAATGTGGAATTTTCTTTTCCATAGCCCTCTTCCATGGTCTGAAGGCTGGACTAAAGTATTTCATCAACTGGGCAAGGAGTTTGAGAAGTGATGGCTGGAGTACACGAGCAGCCTGTTCACTTGTACACCCTGTTTGAATCCTGTTTTTTGATCCTTCTTGCCATTATGGGAAAGTGAGGTTGGCTGTTTTCTTCAGTCTTTAGAGAAAAAAAAATAAAGAATTTTAATCAGAAAATCTCCTGTGACTTAGAGGAATTTCAGACAGGCATAAAATGAACTGAATATTTACAATGCTCAGGCTTAGGCTGGGTTTTTGAAAGGAAGTTAAATGTGGGGTTTTTCCCCTGCAGTTTTTAGGGAGAGAATGTTGTATTAGAAATAGTGAGAATAGGAAGAAGTACTAAACCACACCCGATTTTTAGAATGTGTTTTCGATGAACACTGGTACTCTTTTTAAGGTGTTTCACATAAAAATTCTTATTCTTAGTAATGAATTGGGGTGTGAAAACACCTGAAAGGCCAATTAATTATCATAACATCAAATAAGCATCATTTGCTTGTTGATCAAGCAGAACTGAAGTCATTAGTGCTATCAATAGAATGCTGTTTAATGAAAACAATGGCATTCTGATTACCCAACAGTGCCCAAGGACACTGTAAATTTACTGATAATTAAGTATTTGGTAACGCAAGTTGCTGCTCTGAATGAAATTTAAAATTACCATACCCTTCTGAGGCACATTAAAAATCTTTGTAATAAATAATAAAGCATTTGAAGGACACGAGTCAGTAATTTTCAATGAATCATTTGAATCTGAGTGGTCCACATTTTACATCTTTGTCGTGGGACTGTGCTGCTCCCGAGCTTTCTGCAGCTGCTGGGGAGGGAATGTCTCGGTCTGGTGTGGTGGGAACACCACAAAGAGCTCAGTCTGTGACCCCAGCGTGGCCAGTGGCTTGCAGGGCAGCTCGTGGGCCACCACCAGAGCAGTGGTGCTGGATTTGGTGAGATGGAGTTTGGCAGTCACCACGTCCTCAGCAAGAGGATGTACAAAGCCTTCGTGGTCTTCCTTCCCAGCCCCTCGGTGACTGACTCTAAACTATCTAGTCTTATTTACAAAACCATCTTTTGAAACTCTTTTCTAACTCCATTTCTCTCTCAACAATATCCATCTTACATCATAACATTTCTAAATCAACATTTCTTATCTCAAAGTTTATATACAAATACACACTATATAAACCTTCTATCAAACTCTAAAAACTCACTACAAGCCCATTTCCCACAGGGATTGCCCTGTGCTCTGTTATAGGCACATCAGGGACAGGATAGCACTTCTGTTTTGGTCTGGCTCCATGCATTTTCAAATTTCTACATTTAGGATAAATTTTATAACTACTTGCACCTGTGAACTTAGAACAATGCCCAGTTAAATGAGTTATAAGAATATTTTTATGAAACAGTTATAAGAGGAGAACAAGAATTTATTAATTCACTTGAATGTTTCTGCTTATTATTTAAGAAATAGGTTGTCAGATTTCTTTGAATGTGAACCAAAAGTTATAGTCATAAATACTGCCTCTCATGCTCATGAAATCTGATAGCTGATTTATTCTATAATTAACAGAGAATATGGACAAGTGATGTTGCCAATGACTTTCATGTGAATTCTGTGCATATCTGGTTAGAGGGAAAAAATGAAATAGTTGAGAGAAGACATTGGATTTCTGGGAAAGCTAGGCTGCCCCTGATCTGCATTTAGTTAAAATCCATTTTGATGAATGTTCTGGACAGATTTATTACCAATTAGCTTTATTTATTTGCATTTATACAGCTATTGACTGTTTTATGTAGTTGATAGGAGTTTAGAGAGCTGTCTTCTTGTTATGATGTAAACTCTGGAGAGCCATGGTATTGATCTCAGTGAGGTTTTTTTTTATGTATACCATTGTAAGTATTTTAATAGAAGCTTCAAAATAATTTCCACAAATTGGCAGTTGAACTTGTACGTGAACAAAATAGATTTGTGATCGAGCTCTGAAAATGCTTGAAATCTAAAACAGCTTCTATTGCTGGAAAATAATTGCTAGATAGATAGTAAGAAGACAGACTACTTGATAGAAGGTTGTGGAAATACTACTTTAAAATAAATAGTTTGAAGGTGAATGAACAAAAATGAAGCCTCAAATGATGTGCAGATAAACTATTGAGCAATTACTGTTGTTATTATTTCTTTATCATAAAACAGTTACATAGGAATTAATTAAAGGAAATTTGCTTGCAAATATTTTTTTGACGATTATAGAAGAAGGAAAGGCAACAAGATGAGTTTAGGAAAGAACAAATAGCAGTGATGGTATAAAACTAATAATCAGTGATCCAGAGCAAGGGCAAACAATGGAGAATGCTTGATTTCATTGTTAGTGAAATAAAAGCAGTAATTGGCTAATTTCCTATCTTTTTTACCTTTGTAGAAGAACACACTTAAGAAATGCAGTGTCTGCTGCTCCTGATGTAAAAACATGCTGTCTTGTCCTGAGAGTAAAATTTTTCAAGCCCAGCATATCTTTTCTAGCACTGACCAAAAGCAGGTGCTTGAAGGAATATGAAGTATTCTTTTCCAAAGTTTTGGATAGGCTCTACATAAAACCTATATAGTTTTTTTGGCATCCACAGATTCCCATTGTGGGGAGTTTGGGGCATCCAGAGATCGTTGTGATTGGTCAGGAAAGCTTGGCAAAAGTACTAAGGGTGTGGGAAGGTAAGAAAGATGAGAAGGGGAAAGTTGTGGGATAGTGTGACAGTGGCTGAAACACTTTGACTTTGCCTTTGAGGAGTGGGCTGGCTTGGGGTGACTCCCAAGAGGAGACAAGCAATGCAGTGGGAGAAGGAATCCAGGCTTAACTCTTCTGGTTTAGATGTAGATATATGTGTGTACATATATCTGTGTGTATATATATATTATATATGTGTGTGTGTGTGTATGTATGTATGTATATATATGTAGTCATGAGAGCAGCCAGCAAAAATGGGGTGCTGTGCAAGGCAGGAGATGAGGAGTGGTTGGATGAGAGAGCTTTTCTTTCTGTGTAGGCAGAAGTCCAATCTCAATAAATCTTAAAAATGTAGAGGCAGATATGACAAAACACATCCATAACTGAAATCATAGTGAAGATGATACTATGGCTGTGTGGGTTATTTTTTTTAACTTGCACTTGCCAGCTGGGCAACTCTCAATTTGTTCTCTTTGCTTATTTACTGAGCAACAAATTTTACCAGACCCTTTTAACAATTAGTGATAATCTTGTGGACAGGGCCATATGAAGGTGTTTTGTCTAATTCAGGATTATTGTGCCTGGCTTTAGTGTAGCTTTAGATGGTCTTGCAGCTTCCACTTTACCTCCTGATGTTTTACTGGATGAGATACAGCAAGTGTTCTGTTTTAAAAAGGGGAAAAAATTGTCCTGTACGTGAATTTCTAATTGAATGCCAACCAAAACCAGCTAAATGAAACAGACTTGCTAAATGAAGAATTAATGGACTGAGCATGATCTGTCTTTGAGAAACTTGAATGAGAGTCCCTAGAGTTTATTATTTTTTCCTCATGTTTGTTTGGCCAGGCTGGGTGTGTGCTTGCAGTTTTTGAGAGTTCATTAATGGGTCAGCTGTAGGCAGTTGTACATAACAGAACAGCCATATATGCTATTTGCTAGGTCTGACGCTCAGTAAGAAGTATGGAAAATAACATTGAATGTTACCTTCTGTTTCTTGCACATAACTTATAATTATGCAGTTACTTTTGGCAAATACAAAATGTCAGAGAAGGAGGGAGAGTCACCATTCATTTCAAATGGAAATGATGCATAGTTTGGGGAACCTTGTTTTTTGGTTATTTGCTTGATACTTTTGCCACATGGCAGTAATATCAGCGAAAATAATGTCAATAAAACCAGGGCAAATTAATGCAGAGACAATTAAGTGTGGAATTATGTTGTGTGATTTCATTATCATGTCTGTAGTGGCTGAAGACCAGGTAGGGTCACATTCAGACAACTTGAATGGTCCTTCTGCTGTTGTCTGCTGTTCTACTGTGACCCTTCATGTAAGCTAAGCACCTGCCTCTCTTCTTTTAATAATGTTTACATCAATTTTGAAACAGCCTTTTAAAGTCACATTTTCATCCTCTCTGTAAACTGGTCTTTTACAGTAGCTGCCCTACTTCCCTGCCCGATTTGCATGTGCAATGATTCACTGGTAACTATTTATATCTGAGACATTTGCCAAGTGTTGGAGGCTCAGGTTGTGTTATCAATGTGAGTCTGCCCCAGGTCCTTGGGTTTGCTTCTCACTCCTTCATGCACTTCCAGACTTTGGATGTAAGAAGTACTTTTCTTCTAATGCACCAGTCCATCATAATCATGGTGGAGACCTGGGTGCTCTTCTGCTTGAGTTAAAGCCCCCACTTCTGCAGGGGGAAAGATTAGCAAATTTTAAGGCAGGCCAGGTGCTTAGGTTCAGGTCAGTTTTCACGTTCACTCTGCAGTGCAGATACAAGCCTTGTTTTAATTCTGAGAGGGTTTATTGTTTTCCAGGACTAGAGACATGCCTTCAGAACAGGAGCCATTAAGGCTTCTTTTTTAACCTTTGCTCCCTGTTTTGAATTTCAGCAACCTCTTTTGAGGGAAATGGTCATAGTTTGGCAGGACTTGTCAGCAGTTGGATGCATTGCTTATTAAAGAGAGTACAAGAAAGAGTTCACCTCAGTCAGAGGCTGAATAGGTCAAGGAGAGATAACACGGAATTATGAATAAGAAGTGGAAAAATAGCCAGGGAAAAATGCAGAGGAATAAGGTGCCATGCCATTTGTCAGGAAGATAGGAGGAATGAAGAAGCAGCTACCCTTTCCCTTCTTCCCAGCCTAGCTTTAAGTAGCCAAGTGCATCTTCTATCTGTGCTTCAGGTTTAATTTTTAGTCTATAACATTCTCAGTGGTAGGTGCAGAGGTGTGACTCCTGTCTTCTTCTGGATTGTGCTAAAGAGCATTCTGAGTTTATTCAATTATATGGGTTGTGTTGGTCATTTAGGCTGTGAGTATGAATGTGGGCCACATCCTTTCCTTACTCCACAATGTCTCTGGAAATTTTTGTGCCTTGACCACTGGGTAGATATGGATGAATGGAGTTACCAACATGACTGGAATGAATAAGGTGATGAACATGAAAATTGGAAATTAAAAAAAGAAGTACTGTCAAAAAACCATTCAAAATCACGTAGTAATGTATGAGATAGTTTTTTGGTTTTACAGATCATAAGATTGATGTTTCCTGGTGATTGTGGTTTCTGCCTGGCATGTCTAATTTTGGATGCTTCAGAGGATCCTGGTTTTTAGCGTTGGCTGCTCATCCTGCAGTGATTGGTCTCACATTGTCCCTGAAGCTGAGCACTTGCAGCAAGAATTCCCCTAAAGTAGACCAAAACTCTCTTTTGTCACAGTTTACTTCCAATTCTTTGTCTGCATCCCACCTTCTTTTGCACATCCAGATGGTGTTGTTGAACTGTGGGGCACACAGAAGGGTGTGGATTGCAGCAAGGTCCCCAGACATCCCACAGGGATGGCTTGTGTGAACACAACAGTCAAGTGGGGAGGGTTTCACCTCTTTGAGTTCAAAACTTGCTCTTCCAGTCTGCTGGTGGGGCATATGGCAGATACCTCTTAGGTGTGTCACTGACGCTGGCATCTCCTGCAGAGTCCCAGCAGGGAAGGCAGGGAGCTGGGTAACTGGATTTGGCCTCTGGAACCAGTTAGGCCACTCTCTTAAATGCTTGGTCCCAGTCTCTGCTGAGCAGACAGTGCCCCTTCAACTGAGCAGCTCGATCTCATCATCTCCCCCCTCTTTGAGTATGCTCAGCATTCACCTGTGATGCAGGCAGAGGGTAAAGCTCCGATCTTCATTTTGAAAAAGAGAATGTTTCTCTGGTAACTGCTCACCATATGCCCTAATTTATCTTCAAGATTAGGGGACGGCCCCCCTCACACCCCAAAGCACAGGGCATTGTGGTGGAGGGGGAAGTTTTTAGTTAATTAGGATTTTTATATTATCCCTGTCTTAGTAGCTCTTTCCAGAACATAAATGGTTAAAGTAGAAAATGTTAGTAATTTTGCTGCAAATAAATTGATCAGTATGCAAGACGGTTGTCACCGGCTGAATCATGGTCCACAGTTAAGGTAAACAGATCTGTGATGACATTTTCTGAGCAGAATACCAATGCTGCTACATTTCTTCCCAGAGGTTTCTGACTCTTCGTATATGCGGATAAAATTTCTCTCCAAGAAGGTTTCGTTCACAGGAAAGAAATAGCATCTTTGTAAGAGTCTTCCTTAAAGGTGGGATTTCTTATATTTTGTGATTTATTTGTAATTGTAATTCTGTCGAGAGCATGGCAAGGAATGTTTTTGCTTTTCTGCATATCCTCTCTGTACAGTAGATGTTTTTGATGTGCAGTCTATTTAAAGTGTCTGGCAATGGAATGCAAGTAAAGCAGTATTAACAGAGTTATCAGGAACAATGAAAACAGGGGTTTTTTTTAATATTCTTTGAGAGTGAGCTCTGTTTTATAATCTCTGTAGTTAATATGTAAAAGCAATGACTAAATACGCAGCTAGATTTTTAGCCTTAGTGTTCCTGTGAAATATTTTTGACTACATGATGGCTTCGTATTTTTATTGGCATATTCTGAAGTAAGAGCTATGATATAGTTTATTCTTAAATGTCTCTGTGCTAGGTAGAAAATCCCTCTTGCAACTGACTGCAATCAAAACCATTTAGCTCAGATGCATCTAACTCCTGTATGACTTCAGGGTAATGAAAAATACAGTTTCTAAAGAAGTTTTTGAAATCTGCTTTCTTAGAATATTTAGAAGAACATTTTGAAATCACTGTGTATGATGCTGTTGATGGGATTGGGCACGTTTGTAATTCTGTGTTTAGCCTTAAATCCACATTGACTCTGAGGTGATTGACATCTGAGCCGTTCTATGGATTAGTGGCTGGAAATCTGTCACATTTGTATTGATAAAAGTAGAATTTCCTCTTGTTTAGTCAGATGTTGGTTCTGACTTTTGTTGTGTTTATTACAGTAGACACAGAAGGATAAAGGAGCCCTGTGGAGAGCATGCTCAGTGGTACCTGACACAGAATAGCAAACCTGGAACTGGTCCTCACAGCTAATAGCAGGGATTCAAAGTCTCTGGGAGTCAGCAAAACCATTTCTCCAGTAGGTTTTGGGTCTAAGCCTGGCCCTGTCCCTGTCTGCTGGATTTAGGCAAGGGGAATATAGCTCAAGCAGCTGAAAATAGTGCAGTTAACAGGATGGACTGAGAAAGTCTTGCCATGCAGAGCGTTTCAGAGCTTCCCAGCAGGATGCATGGCTGTGGTTTGTGAGGGGAGCAGAGCAGGGCCACCATCTCCAGAGCTGTGTGATGCTCCCTGTGAGGACACCTGGCCAAAGAGCTGCCCTTCTCTGGGGGCACCTCAGCAGGTCACAAATCTGTGTCAGAGACAAGACAGAGCTGCATTTCACACACTGGATCTGGGGTGGGGCTCAAGATTTCAAGTTTGGGCTTGAGAGCTGTGGTTTAATCATTCCCTAGCAAAAAAGAGAAGTCCAGGTTGATCCTGGCATGCTGCACTTTTCAGTAATTCTTGCTCTGGTTGGGGTTCTCGTGCACTTTCGTGGTATCCTTGTGCAGCATTTAGCTTGCTCTTGGTGCTTTGCTTTGTGAAGTGCACAGCAGCTGTTTCTTTTGCAGATCTATGTAACAGCTTGAGATGAATGTGGATTTTGGGAGGAATAAATCCCTGTATTTTACCCCGGTATTTTAATGTGCATTTGCAGATTATCTTTTATTTCAGAAACATCCATGAATATTTTGGGGTTGACCTAAATGTGGCACTTTTACTGAAGAAAAGTGTAATGTCCAAACTTTGAATGTTCAGCAGTGAAATTAAGTCTGAACAGAAATGGAGGGACTAATTCTGCTTTTATATTGTTCCTGGATTAATGTGGCTCCTCAGGGATCCCCAAGATGAACACAGATATCAATGGCAGGACCTGGCCTGCTCCCAGAATGACAGTGATAAGACAAGAGCTGTTAAGTGTTGTCCAGCTGGAGGAATGTTCACTAAAGATTGTGAATGTTGTGCTGGGTTTTGTTCTAATAACATTTCTGTGTTCTTTGGCAGATCTCTAGGAACTCTCTAACCTCCAAATGAAACACTGCGTACATTTTTTCAGCAAAAAAAAATGATTTCTATTTGACACCAAGAAACATCTTTTAAAGTTTCAAGAAATTTGTTCAGAATGCTGCCTTGATGGTTACAGATGATTTTCATGAATGTTCAGCTTGACCTTGTTTCACTTCTGAGAATTGTATCGTTATGTTCATGTTTTAATTTTGGGTAAAGTAAGCAACACTTGTTTTATTTCCACTGGCAGAAGGGAAGTCCACTCTTTGAACATTCAGTCTTAGAAAGAGAGCACCTTGCTTGCCAACACTTGTTGCTGCTGAAACACTTCTGTGAACATCAGTGTTAATGTGTATCTGGACATGGGTTTCAGAGGGTTTCAGATCAGCCTGAAAACGTGATCTTTATGATTGTTGACCCAGCATGTCTTTTTTTCTTTTTCTTTTTTTTTTCTTTTTTAATTGTTGTTTTTTTGTTTGATTGTTTTTTAAATATATCTGTAACCAACTCGATGCTGCAGGTCTGGGCTTCCATACTAATTTGTGCTCCAGTAGAGTAACAGGGACTGCCCTAAATTTATGTAACTATGCAGAATTGTTAGCTGCTCTTAAGACTTTTTTATGTTATTTTTTTCTTTTGGTCTGTGTCTGATGCATGCTCCATTTTTTTTGTTTTATTTATGCTAATGGGCTCCTTGGGATGCTTCTCTACCACAGTATCTGAGAAGTATAGAGAATATATAGAGAATATAGAGTATACCACAGTATAGAGAAGTATCTGAGACTCCAGTTTTTGAGTGCCATTTTTCTTCTCACTCTTGTTTTCTTTCCAGAGCATACACAGACAGGTAACTTCAGGGATGTTTAGTCAGAGAAGCAGCTGATTGTTCCATCAGATTTTGCTTTTGGCTCTGCCTTCCCAGCTTGGCCCTTGTTTTTGAGATAACATGTCAACGTTTTTCCTTTTCTCACCAGGCATATTTTAAAAATGTAAAAATATTGTCAAGATCTGCTTCTTTTTTTATATTCTCATGAATTAGTAGAGATGAAAGTAATTTGGGAAGCAATTCAGATCCTTTCCTTCTTCTGTCCAGATGTTCTTGCAGCCTTCAGCTCTTGTGAGTTAAGTTTTTACAGGCACGATCTATTGTTTACATTTCTGCACAGCCATCCCCCTTGGACAGAGCCCCTGACACCCAGCTGGCTGCAGGTGAGCACTGAGATCACTTTGCCACCTCTGTCCCTGAAGTGCTGCTGTGGTGTCACTGTTGGTACCCCAGGACAGTGTGTGAGAGCTCCACTGCTGCCCTGTGGGTCAGGCTCAGGGTGTTCCCTGCTCCAGGGTTGTCCTTGGAGTTGCTTTCTTTGCTGTGTGGCTTGAGAGAGACCAAAGCCTCTTGGTTTCTCCATGTGCAGAAGCCTTAATTCTGTTTATTCTGTAATTCTTAATGACTGCTTTTCTCAGTGTATGTGCCTCTCGAGCACCTCACAAGAGCTGCAGGAGCTCACACTGTGGATGATGTCTCTGGCATGGGAAGCTCTGAAATGGAATGGTAAATTGGGTTTTTTACACACTGATACATGTCCAGCTCTGTCACAACTTCACCACACTGCTGCAGAATGGAAAGGCTTGTGATTTGAAGGGCCTGAGCCTTTCCTCCCTCTTAGCTGAGCTTTCATGTGGGTGAGTATCAATGCATCCCCTGATGAATTTTTTTTTCTTCTTGTGCTCCTGTCTTGGAAATGGAAATTTTTGAAGACCTCCTTCTAGAGCAGTCAGCACAGTGAGCTTGGTTGCATTCTCCCAGGACTGTGGAGACATACCTGAAGGCTGATTTGTCTAAGAAGTTACTTTCTGTATTGCACAGTTTTTGATGTACAATTCTGTAGAATCAAGGTATCTACACAGTAATTCTTTAGCTTATGCCATGATAGATGATCTGTTTGTTGTAAAATGTTTTCTTTCATGTGTTTTTGGACTCTGACATGACTGAACCTCTGGTTTGGCCATTCCTTTTTACCTTTTTTCCCTCCTTATAAAAAACACACAGTTCTGTTTGTCCTTCGTACTTGGATCTTGCTAGCTGCCCTTGCCTCTTTTATTTTCATACATGTAAGGCTGAATGTAAGTGTAGAAAAACAACTCATTCTGCCTATCCACAACCACCTCAATTGGACAATGATGAAAACTATCTGTCTAGGTCTCCCTGACTTGTCAGTGGTGAGAGCAAGGGCTCTGCAGAAAGGGGTTTACTCAACCTGTTTTGGATGCACCTCTATGCATGGAATGCATAAAGGAGAGCAAGGGGGCTTTGGTTCCTTTTTTTCGTGAGCTGTAAAGTTACGTTAAACAATTAGTTTTGGCTTTTGGACTTCTGAAAGTAGATGAATACAACCGTTGGTGTGTTTTTTCATCATCTTTGGTTTAGACTGAGGAAAATGAGGTTACAAGAGTTTCTCATCACAATACAGTATTGTTCTTACTCTTAAAATACTGCTCAGAGATGATCTGAAATTGTGTTACAGTTACTGCTTTTAAAAAAATCTGATTTCCTTGATGATCCGTACTGAAATGTGTTTCTGAGTGACAGGGACACTTTGCAGGTAGATTTATTATGGTTTTTACCATCTGCTTTAATGAATGAGTGAGCAGAGCATTTCAAAATGACCTTCCATCCGTGAGAGATGAGTTTGAATGTTCTCAGTGAATTACGGGCATTTGACAGTTAAGGGTACTTATTCTGGAAATAGTGATTTACCAGTTGTTTGCTTGCTGATGCTTTTATTTGTCTGGAGATATGCTAATGTGCATTAATGTGTTTCTGCATAGCTGCAGCTTTAGCCACTGTGGAACTTTCTGTGGTGTGGGGGCGTAGGCAGAAGTCTCATTATTTGGCCTTGCAGACTTTGATAAAAAATACTGGATTGCTCTGTTGCTTTTTAGTTGAAAAGGAGTTAATAAAACTAAATGTACTAGAAGAAATCCATGAAATCAGTGAACAGATAAAATGTTATTATTTGAAATGCATAATGTTGCATAATGGATGTGTATAAAGTGTGGCAGAGATGGAAGTGCTCTCCAGACATAATGAAAGAACATGGATTCCTGTTTCCATAATTGACATTATTTCATACTTATCTGTTGGGGAAAAAATAGCAGGATTTTTTTAAACAGATTTGCTTTCCATTAGTAATTATATTTAGCTGTAGCTCCAGATACCTTGCCAAGTTTTTCTTTTTAAAGTTGGAAGGAAGATGCATTTTCTTTCAAGATAATTAAATGTTTTGACTGTAGCTTTTTGCCTCCAGAGTGAATAAAGTATATGTGCATTAGAAAAAAGTTTTAATTGCTCATATAGTTTATAAGAGTTATACAGAGGAAAAACATTCTTAATCCTATGCTTAAAAATGGGATAGAAGAAAAGGGTATAAATATGTTCCACTTTTCTTTTTTGAAGGGTGGTGAACTGTTATTAATACACTTCAGAAGTACTTGCCATTAGTGGTCTGAAAACCATTACATAAGGTGAGCTTTTGCACTTTCTCCCATCAAAGGTTTGAGGATCTCATTAATCTGTGGCTATACCTTGAGCCCTGGCAGAGGGATGAATATCAGCCTGGATTTTGGGCTCAGTTCTGCTCTGCAAGACACCACACAGACATGCAGGAAGCCTTTGAGCTCTTCTAAGTTCAGTCTGGCTCTCTGAATGCCTCCAGAATATAAAAAATAAAAACCAGTATCACCTGATAATTCATCACTGCTCTCAACTCTTGGCCTCTCTGGCAAACTGAGTTTTTGAACTTTTCTTGGTACCCTGGTACCATGATCCCCAGCTTCATTTGCCTTAGGAATTCAGCTCTGCATTTCTGTACAAGGCACTTTAACTGTTGAAGAAGGTTGTTGGCCTTCATCTGACAGCCTCTGAGATTTAAAATCAGAACCATTAGGTCAGGGGAATTACAGAGGTACGTACCTGCAGTTCTCTCTGTCTCCCAGGCACTGTAATGTCTGTTGACCTAGCTGGGCTTTTTGTAAAGGATCTGGGTTTTAGTAGGAGAGCTTTACTTTTCCTTAGAAATAAAAAGGAAAGCTTTCTCTGTTTTTTGGGAAGGGCGTGTCTCTGATGCTATCAGCAGAGGTTTCCCATTGAAGGTAATGGATTAAGGGATTTCCCCCACCTCTTCCCCTACCTCTGCCTTACAGAAATGGCATCAGATATTCCTGGCTCGGTGGCCTTGCCGGTGGCTCCGATGGCGAGTGGACAAGTGAGGATGGCAGGGTCCATGCCTTCCAGAGGAGGAAAGCGTCGCTCTGGGTAAGCCATCTCCTTTTTTTTTTCCAGGTTTGAAACTGGAAATTACTTGTATTGGAAAACTCAAAATGCACCTGTATATATGTGTGTGTTTGTTATGTAATGTTATATTTACGTAAACTGCATTATGACATTAATCACTGATGTTTTGTTTTTCTCTTCAATGCATCTGTTCTTCCTGCAAGATCAAACTTTCTGATAAGCATATGGCTTGTTGTTTTGCTTGTTTCAAAAGATTTTCAGGTTTGGCAAAGCATCCAGAAAGGAGTTTGGATCCTGTGGCTGTTGTAGATATAATGAATGTGTATTGCCTACATCTGTTTAATCTCACAGTGATTTATCAAGTGAATAAAGGTAGCAAGATTGCACATGCAGACTTACTCAACTTCATCTGCAGGTTACACTTGGAATCTCTTAAAGAAAGGCCTGTTAAAGATGTTTTCTTTATAGTTCTAGGTACAGAAATATCATGAGAGCTCACTCTTCAGAGATTGTGGAGCACGATATTCTAGGTCTCACTGGAAGCGCAGCACAGTCTTCCTCTTACACAAGTTTGAGGGCTCTGCTAAAGAAGAAAATTTGTTTTATCCAGCGTCAGAGGCCAATGTGGGGTAGGGGTAGTTGCCCACATCAGATGCTCTGTGGCAACTCATAGTAATTCTCTGTGTTAGAAGTGTAGCAAGAGCTTGAGAAGAACAGAAAATTACTCTCTAGTGTTGACAGTTCCCTCCTGTTTTTATCAAAGGTTGATCACAAATAGTAATGGTCTTTGGATGATGCTTTCTCAGAGATAACTGATCTGAGAGTCTCTTCAAAAGAGGTTGATTAGTCTTATATTTAGTCCTAAATAAGGCAGTGGTGGGGCTTAACAGGATGGACAGTTGTGAGTAAAATCTTCACTGGCGAACACCTGAGGAGGACATGATTCCTTGCAAGAGCTACTCTAGGGATTGTTCAGCAAGGTACGTTGCCAGTTCTGTGTATCTGCCCCAGTAGCAGTGCTGGGGTCTCAGTCTTGGAGTGAATTGATGAGGGAGAAGGTTGACCTTGCCTCGGATGAGGAGCGAGGTCGCTGTGATGTGAACACCCTGGGTGGTTGTTCTGAGGGGTGCTCCTTTGAACAGAACAGTGTGAATATCTCCCCTCACTGAGTGCCCTTCTTATGCTGAGCTAACTGTGTGAAATTGGTTTGAGAAACTCCTAAAATCTGCCTTTGACAGGCATCACATTTTTATTTTCAAGCTGCTCAATGACAAAACCTCTTTAAACTTGCACTGAAAAGACAAAGCAGTAACATCTTTTCATTGCTACCTAACATAGATAAGGTTTTGTACTTGAGTTGCAGGATATTTGATCTCTTTTTTGATCATAAACCAGCTGTGAATATCAGTGTGCAATTTGCTGTTGCCAAGGTTTGATGCTGCTGACTGTGAAATATTCTGATATTAAACACTTACTTGATATTAATTGAAATGCTTTAACTGTTGCATTTTAAGTATTGTCATCTATTTGTGAAAAGGTGAAGTGAAGGGAGGGTGGGAGGAACATAAAATCAAATTATTTTAAATGTCTTTAACATGTTAATTCAGTGAGCAAATTAGTGTAGATTCACTTGTATACCTGGATCGTGGTATTTCATCTGTGCACCACAGCTCTGAACTAAGAGCCTTTCTCCAAGCCCGAGCTGAGAGTGCAATTTTTTTTTGTTTAAATGCTCACTGTGTGTGTATTCAGACCTTGAGGGAAAGAATGCCTGCTGTGTCTAATTCCTCTGAGCTTCTCTTTGAACAAAGTTGCAGCTAACACTTGGCCCTTTCACTGCTGTTCTGGTGATACATCTTCCCACACCTCAATCCTTGGGCATTTTACAAGTGAGTGTTTTGTGTCAAACATAAAGGAGGGGAGCTAGCCTGCACTGCCAGCTTTCCCAGTTTTGGTTATCTCTGAAAATTGTTTCTTTTTTCATAATTGCTGAGGCAAGCTGGCAGAATAATTGCTGTGTGGACTTGAATGTAGATGAGTTTAAAGTCATTGGCTATCCAGAAGGTGTCTCTGCCGTGTCGGCATTTGGCTTCATTGACAGCTTGGAAAAATATTTTTCCTTTCTATAAATTATACCAACTATTTCACAGAAAAGAAAGTGACAGCATAAGATAAAGCACTGCAGTGGTCAATGACTACTTCACATTAATGCACCCTCAGTTCTTTATTTGGTGTGGTTTTAATTTAGGCTTTGCTGTATTAGAGGATAAGGGGCTCTTTCACCTTCCTGGGCTGTCTGTACTTGGGCAGGGAGGGTTGGGGTTTTTTTGATGGGTTTGTTTCAGTTGCATTGGTTTTGTTTTGGTTCATGGTGTAGTCTTGCCTTTTCTCTGAGCTAGAACTAGCAAAATCTGGGGTAAAGAGACCTCATCCCACCATTGTACCCCCCAGCATTGTGCTGAATAAAAGGCTGTAATGCAGATCCCCATCTGCTTCTCAGCTGCATTTGCTCCTGACCATTCTTGCCATTCTTTCCACACTGTGTAATCATGGCAAGCATCTTTTGACATTTCTTGGGAATTTTACATAGTAATTTTATTGCAATATTGAAATCCTCTCGTGTGTCATTTTTTTTAACCTGTTCAGGTCCACCTTGTTTGAGGTGTTTTGGTTTGTTGGGTTTTTTATTGAAAATATTTCTAATTGAGAATAATTAAATTTTAAAAAGTATTTTTATCACTGTATTTATGGTAGCCCCACATCTTCTAAGGAAAATACATTTTAATAAGTACCTCATGCATCAGGGCTTTTCATGACTGATGTGAACAGTATGAAAGAGGAAAACAAGATTTATGCTGTCTCTTCAAAACAAAAGAGCATAGTGAAGCTCTTTTTTAAAGCCTCTTTTTAATGGGAATTTTAAATGAAGATAAAAGATAGTCTTTTTGGATCTTCTGAAATGATGTCATTTGTCTTCTGTGAGGTTGCTTCTACTGTTTTGCTAATGTGCAGTATATTCTATCTAAACAGAAGATCTTATCTGTCAGGGTATGAGGAGGTTGATGGAATATTATTTTTACGTGTTCTGCTGTGTTCTACTAAAGGTTACAACTGATTCACTGCCTTTCCTTCTGCCTCACTGTAAAGCACAGTGGATCAGGCAGGACACTGAAATCAATTACTTTATATCTCAGGTTTTCTTTTTTTTTTTAATGTCTCAAAGTGTTTTTTCATTTTGCACAGTAAAATTAGGAAATGTGTTATTAACCAATTAATTCAAATAACTGGGAAGGTTTTTCTGGGATGTCACCTGCAGGCACATTATTACACGTGGGGAGGAGGCAGGTAGTGAGGCTCTACCACATGTGTAAATTTAAATTTCTGGGAGTGCTGCAGCTCCAGGGGGATTCAGGCTGCTGGTGCCAGCCCTAAAGGCCACATTTGGGGTGCCAGCAGCAGCTGGGTCCTGGCTTAGCTGCTGCCCTGTGGCAGAGGTGAGGCCACTGGGAGTCAGTGGCGTTCTGCATGAGGCAGCTGAGGGATCACAGCCCTTGGAACCGGATTTGGTGGTAATTAGGTGAGCCAAGATGTAATTTATAGTGAAAACTACGATTGCACCAAAGCTAAGCAAGTTAAATGCACAGCTTTCTTAAAGCTCTTTGGGGAAAATGGTTTTCTCTTTGCTTCCTCCAGAAATTAATAATCACTGTTACCATCTGGAAAATATTATTGTAACTTTTGTAATGCTATGTCCAATTCCTGTGCTGACTTGCTGCCCTCAGTCCAGTTGGACAGAGGTTGCTGTGACTCAGACACATCTTTTATGGGCCAGTCTGTTTTGGTTGTCAGAATTTAAGAAGGAAGGCAGTGCCTGACTGGCACTTCTCTATGCTGATGTCGTTTGAGAGACTCTTTTTGCATCTTTGTTCCGACACTCTGGACATAAAAATCTCAATTTGTCATTGGTAGGAATCCTTTTAATACTGAGATAAATGTCATTGTCGCTTTGAAGGGTTTTTGCCTTTAATGGGGCTTATACCTGTTAATATGAACAGTGTTAGAGAATGGAATCTGTAGTTGTATGAAGTTTTACTACACTGAAAGGTTAGAAAGCTTAAAATGTTAAAGAAATTTGAGAAAATGTTTGCAAAACAAAACTATAATTTCCTATCTACACAAATTATAAGTGGTTGATCAAGGTCTGTATATTATCTTACCTTAATATCTAAGGTATTTTTTAATTAAAATAAATACAGTAATACAATAATTCTATATGATAATTTTTTATCAGCTGGATTGTCTACTTTAATGGCAGAGTTACATCCTTATAATTGGGGATATAAATATTTATCCACCTCTTTTCAGAGGTATAAAAATGTCTAAAATGCTTTGTAAATTATACTATTGTATAACTTTGTAGTGATAATATCTATGATACAATCACACTGCCTAATACAGGAACCTAATTTAGATGTCTAAATTAGGAAGATAATCCTCTTTGTTTGTGTAAGAAGTGAAGAAAGAGGTTCCTGCTTTTTGTGGCTCCCTGGAGAAGCCAGACTGGCTGGCTGGGGTTTGGCCCAAGGAAGAGCTGGGCTCTTCCACAGCCTTAAGAAGGTCTGGGACCTAAATCAGCTGATGAGCTGCTCCTGGGTCTGGAGAGGATGAGCAGGACTGGAATCCTCGGTTGTTAACACCTCTAGGCAAAACAGAAATCTAACAACACTGAGAACAGCTGGCTTGAATGTTCATGCCACCATTGCCAACGCCTTGATTGCTGATTTGGAAATCTTGCTTTTACAGAATGGACTTTGATGATGAAGATGGGGAGGGGCCCAGCAAATTTTCAAGGTGAGCATTTATAAAAGAGTTGGCCAAATCCCTGACTTCTTTTCGGTGGGTAAAGACGGCTGTCACATTAATGATGTTTTAAAATCAATATAAATATGGGTGAAGAACTTACCAACAACTCAACCCAAGTACTAGTTACTCTTTCTATCAGCTTCCTCTGAAAATCAGGCATTCTGGCAGAAACCTGCCTAATGTAGTTATTGGCTTATAAAGCTGACAGTGTGTGAGTCACAATTTCACTCTGCAGCTATATCAAATGAGAAAACTTGTGATTTTTAGTTTATTATTTCAACTGCTGTAGATGAACTTCGGTTATTTGACATTGCTGAAGTTGTCTTTCAGCCACTGAAAATGAAATTTCATTTCTAATTTTTTTCAGATGTTAATTGCTTGTTAAGACAATTTGACAGGTGGATTGTTTTTTTTAAAGTTAATGAGCTTTACATTATGTACCATTAGGTGTAACTGAATAGTAAAAATTGACAAAAAAAAAGTTAATTAACATGGAATATTCAAAGCTAGAAATAAACAGTAAAGCCTCATTGCCATTTTTTCACCTTTTTTTTTTCTGGTCACATTGTTTGCATTTTTTCATTAGAAACCAAGCAGCTGCAGTGAGGGTTGTGGATACTTTGAGGCCTGTGGGTAGCTGCTGATTATCCAAATTGTAATTGCAGCTCTGTAGCAGCAGCCATGTTGAAACACAGCTGTGACTGTAGGGTTTAACAGGGTTATTCCAGTCAGCCCAAAGAGAAGTGTGCTGAAGATAGACTGTGGCACCATATCATAATTTACTGGACAAGACCAGCAGCACTCCTGTTTGGTTGATGGCATTTACAGAACCAGCCCTTGGTGTTAAAACTGGCAGTTTGAGGGCTTAGTCCTCATATTTGCTGGAAGACACATGTTAAGGGAAGGAGATTTGTGAGGAATGGGACCTGATTTGTGCCTGTACAAGCATCAGGATTTCTGGGCACACTGATACACACGTGTTGATCCTTCCCCATTCTGGTTTTGGCCTTTCAAGGTTTGGTGATGGGTTGACCCAATAATTCCATTGCTTTTAATGGAGGGTATGCTGTGCTGTGCTTAGGCTCAGGTGATTTCAGGTGTCGGATCAAAATGTGGTATTTAAATCTTAAGTGCTGTATAGACCCCAGATTATTCTGGTTTTAGAGAGTACAGAAGAACCATGCAGAGACACCCTGCTACATTCAGACATCCTCTTCTAGTTGTTCCCTTCTCCAAATTAGACCTAGCTTGTTCTGATCAAAATCATTTAGTTATCAAAGAGCTGCTGTTTAAATGTTGAAGCTGACCCAGCTGGCTTTGACTGAAGTGCCTGAAGGAGCTTGTGTGTAGAGGGAAGCTGGGAGACTGGAAGGGAAAAGCCAGTAGTTGGAGGCAGTAACATCTTCAGGCCAGTCAAGCAGAGGAGGATGAGTAGCCAAGCCCCAGGCTCATGGGAGCACAGGAGCAGTGGTGTTAGCACAGTGCTCCACGGGAAGGGACACACCCTGCTCCTCAGGGCTTCCAGCTCAGCTCAGGTATCCCTGCATGACTCCTCATCCTCACACGGAGCCTGTGCATGTGCTTCCCCTGGAATGTGCCCATTCCTCATTGAATCAGTGTTTTTTGCTGAAAATTAGTGTGACTCAGTCTGTTCTCCGGGCAGAGTCAAGGGGAGTAAAGTGGCGTTGTCCCTTGAATGTTCTGAGGGTGCTGGTGTTGAACGCAACATAAAGAAATACAGCTCAAGGCTTGCTTAAATTTTGTCTTCACTGTTTGAATGAGGAACTTGCAGACATGGATTACTTAAAATTAGTTTTAATTCATTTCAGACAGAAGAAAAGAAAAAGTTCATTATTGATTTGTTAGAGGAGGAAAAACATGCTTATTTAGGCTGTATTACTTTTTTAGCTAGTACATGGGACCTTCACAGGCTGTCTGTTGTAATAAATTACATCATTTTGGAAAGGTGTAATTTAATACAAAATCTCATTTAACTGTTCTTGAGCAGTTGTAGTCCTCACTTCTAGAAAAGCCATTACCTTATTTTTGTGATTTCCAAAACATACATTTTGTGTTTTGGAGCTAGCAGTTTCATTTCAAACAAATGAGTCTTTCCATAACTGTGCTAGCAACATCCAATTTCAAATGATCAGTGTGTTTTTTAGGAAAGGGAAAGAGGAGCAGCATGTAATTTTTTACTGAAATGTCACATTGCTGCCTGTCTTTGGGACAATGCTTCAGAAACATTGAAGCTTTAGTCCCACAGGACAGAAGTCCCATTGGTGTGGATTTCCTCCATAAAGGTGCTGCTCAAACACCGCACATCCCTGCCTGGGCATCCAACTTCTGTTGATTTGAGTAGGAGTGAGGTACCTGTTTACTTCTAGGGAATAGAGCCAGTTTAAATTTCACTTCTGTTTACCCAGCAGTGTCACCTGCCTGCCTGCCTTTTGCCAGCCTCCAGGACAGTCAATACAGTGTCTGTACCTACAGAACTTTTTCCTGAAGGCTCCCTTACATCAGGCATCGCCCTCCAGCCGTGTCTCTGCCCTCCCGTGTTATCTGTAGACCATCAGTGCCCTCTGCTGAATGGAGGGAGCTGTGGTTGCAAGCTGGAACAGATACAGCCCGTTCACTTCCAGCACAGCAATGAATATTTCATGGCCTGCTGTGGATAAAAGCTCACTGGTGTTTTCTGTACTGGTGCTGCTTGTTAAGTTTCCCAAGAAATCAGTGTATGTCAAAGTGTTTGCTTAAATCCACTGAAATGTGTCTTCTGTTTTTTTAAATATACAAATGAAGTTTCTGGATCGGCATGGCTTGGATCAGGCTCTGTGTTTTCTTTGCTGTATCATTCTCATTCCCTTGTTTTTCTTGCTGTTATTTGTAATGGTTTGCAGTTGTGAATTTTTTTGCTTTCTGCTGTATGTTGGCTATTATGCAATGCCTAACCCCTGTTGATTGATGTACTATCTTTTGTTTCTAGGTATGATGGTGATCAAATCACTGGTGATAAGGAAAAGTTTGCAAGGTAGGCGTGTCCTGTAGAGCTCTTCTGCTGAGAGAAAAGAGGGGGATGTTCGTGTCCAGAAAATCTCAGTACGTGTGCCTTAGTTTAGAGAGGTGGTTCTTTTGTTTTAGATGGGATGATGATCAAAGTACTGCTGACACAGAAGGGAAAGGTAGGAAAAAGGGAAGTCAACTATGGTTTGCCCCCATTTTTCTTTTATATGATGCTATTCATACTGATCTTTTGGCTCTTCCAAAACTGCTTGAAGTCAGAAATACAAACTCTTAGTGGTTTTGGATCAGCTCCCCCGTATCCCAAAATTTAATGTCCCTTCGTAATTCCTGCATAAAAACAAAGTTAGAAATGACAGAATTAGGACATCATTCTCTACAAGTTTGTGAATGCCAGGATTCCTAGGACACACACTTTGGAAGAGGAGCACAGCCCCTCTTTTAAAGATTTAAATTTGAACTAGTTTCAGGAAACTTTTGGGGTATTGTCTGCTTGAACATTTCCACAGCCAGTAGATGAACTTGCTATTACTTTCTAGTTTTTATGCTCATAAATGAAGTGGACTGTTGGGATACTCTTTTTCTCTTAGACGTTTTACAGTCTCTTTGTTTAGTCTCTATTATGGTTGTTTTCAATGTCCAGAAGTACTAAAATACTTGAGTGGCAGACAATGTATTATGTACTTTTAAGTGTGAAATGTATGTTGAATCTGTCTGTTCTTTGTCTCTCTCTCTTTTTTTTCGTAACCACCGCCTCTGTGAAATTGCTGAACTTAGAGCAAGCTTTCATCATGTAAAAATGCTTTTATCTTCCCCGTGTCCATATTTATCTGCATGTACCAGCTGGCATGTACACGTGTGCTCTGTGTACATGGGCAGTGTCACACCAGCTGTTGTGCTTGGTGTGTGTGTGATCCCACTGCCCCTGCTCCCTCCCACATCTGTGCAGACCCACACCAGGGCTGTTCCTCAGCCAGGTGAAATGAAAGGTTCACTATTACAGTGTCCTGGACAGTGACCTCAGGCAGGGCTTGGCTTTAATTTGCTGAGCAGACATGGGCTGTCATAGCTGGATTTTCTGCATATCACACAGTGAGCATAGGAATAGTAACTCTGCATGTAGCCCTAACAAGTGGTGTTTCTGCAGACAGTGCCTCGTGCATGTAACACCTGTTTGTGCAGGGGCAGGATATACCCAAAGCAGGGCAAGCCCTTGCATTCCTCTGTTTCAGGAAGCAGCATACAATTCTTTCCTGCATTTTAGAAAAGGCTTAATTCCTAAAAGTATCCCAAAAGTGTGCCAAGCCTAGCTTCTGCTTTCATGGTCAGTCTTCATAGCAGTGAGCTCCAAAGAATATTGCAGTTTCTTTTAATGTTGTGTTGTCACATCAGTCAGTGCTGGTGGACTCTCCAAGTGATCACCTCTCACATCTTGTTGGATCAGCCAGCGATCCCACAAGACAATGCCATGCACAGCTCATTGAAATCAGTGGAAGATGCTGCTTTGACAACTGAAGCATCATCTACCTGTCGTGTACTTGTATTTAGCTGCCACCTGACAGGTACAGTATGAGAAGAATTAGTGCTGGGCACTGAAGCTGTCTAGGTCCATTTGGACCGTTTCAGATGTTTACATTGGTGTAATTCCGTAATGCTGATCAAGCAATGGTGATTTTCAGAATGGGAAAACTGAACTCTGAGATCTTTATTTCTGAAAGATTCTGGTGGGTGTCCATTTTGGGATTTCTCAAAGTTGACTCACGACCTCAGCCATATGATTCCTCTAAAGGATGAGAACATTGCAGCCTAGCCCAACTTGGGGGCAGCATCAAGTACTGTCATTGTTGCTTCCCTGGTGTGCTAAATTGTCCCTGAACATAAATTCCAGTCTACGTCTGACAAGCCAGATGTTTACTTGCTGTCTTTCGTACTCATTTTATTTATTTATTGGGGTTATTTTTGGTATGTACTGTTATCCCATATATGGTCCCAGTGCTGCAGTCTGATCCTGCAGGCATGTAGTGACTCCCTGCAGGGATGTGGGGTGTCCCAGACAACGTCGTTTGGGGTCTGTGTTGTCACTGAGTGGGCTTTTTTCGTAAGTCAGTGCTGACATTTCCTGCTGACCTGATCCAGCTGTCAGTGAGAGGTTTCCTCTAAAGGACACCTTTTATAAGCAGCTGAGAGATGCATCTCAGCAAATTTGTGAGTTTGACTGCAGTTGGCAGATGTTAGCTCCTCACATATTTCTGCTTCATTTTTGTCCTTAAACCAAAGGAGATTAGACTGGTTAAGAGATTAAGGCCACAAGCCAATAAGTAGAAATACAGGTTCTTTTCACAGCTATGGGCAAATCATATTTATCTGTCTGTGGCCTGGATTTTCTGTCTGTAAACTGAGGGATAACAGTGGTTGGCTTTGTAAAGCACTTTGCTCTCCCGGGGTGCGAACAGCAAAACAAGTGCAAAGTATTGTGATTCATTACCTCCTGCTCAGATTCTTACACCTCTCACGTCTCTTTTCTGTTGCTTTGGTGTTTCTTTAAATGCTCAGGGAGAACCACAGTGAGATTGAGAGGCGCAGGAGGAATAAGATGACCCAGTACATCACGGAGCTGTCGGACATGGTGCCCACGTGCAGCGCCCTGGCTCGCAAGCCTGACAAGCTGACCATTCTTCGCATGGCTGTTTCCCACATGAAATCCATGAGGGGCACTGGAAACAAGTCTACTGATGGAGCTTACAAGCCTTCCTTTCTTACAGAACAGGTAGAATTTACGAAAATGTTGGTTATCCCTGTTTTTTTGGTCTTAAAAGGTGTGAGGAAATGCTGAGAGGAGTAGAGCTTCAGCTTGATCCTTCACCATAGTGTAGCAGCTGATACCAGTTACATATCCAAGGTGTGAATACAGACAGTGTTTTGTGACTGTTTGGACTTGATCTTAACACTATGGCAGATCTTTCTTTTTGGAGAAGCAATTTGGCATTCTTACAATTGAAGTGTGTCTGCCTGCAAAACAAGTCACTCATTGCCTTGCAAAAAAATTTTCACCTCCAGATCTGGGTTCTTCCCATCTTAACAAAGATTCTCAAAAATAAGTAAAAATGAGTCTGGAAAGACCTGTCTCTCTCTCTGGGGATTAGAGGAAGGTGAAAAACATAGTTTAGTCTTAATGCTGGAGTTCCCAGCAGCTGACCTGGGCAGAGATGAATCCCATCTGTACTGGCTGAGGTACTTGGTTACATTTTTGATGGAAGAAGGAAGATGCACCCAGTGTTTGAAGGAAGACTGTGTTTACTGAGCACATTGAAAATTCCTACCACCTCCATTGTTTTTGAAGTCCTATGGGTGTAATGTTCATTTTTGTGGTCTGAAGTGATTTAAGCACTTACACATGGAAGTTATGGCTGGAAGCAATGCTTCTTTCTCTTAGATAAACAGCAGCTGCTGCTGACCCCTCACTGCTCACAACTGCTTATTCCAGCTCTCCTGGAGTGTGTTTCTGGAGGGACTGTGCCATTCTGCTGGTGGCACACCCTAGTCACTTCTCATTGCAATTTTTTTTAAAATCTTGCAGAATTACAGAGTTTGTTTTCATATTTTTTAATAATGTGCAAAACTGGTTATATTATCCTCAGCATAGTGTGGCCAGCTGTGCTATGAGTTTTTTTTTCAGTCAGTAGTTCAGGATCAGTGTGCTTTCTCTATAACAAAGCAGCAGAAGTTGACAGTCTGTTGAGTGTTTCTTGAGATGAGTTACCATTTTCTTAGTAGCTCACCAGGTTTTTATCCTCACTTTATCAGCTGATACCTACCACTTGCACACTAACCCTGCTGAGCTGTCCCACCTGGAATGGGACTCAGGTTGTCCAGAGCTCGGTGTTTGAGTTCCAGGTGCAGTATCTTAAGAAGCTCTGGTGGTCACTGGAGCCACCAAAGGCTGTTCAAGCTTCTTTTCCAGGAATTGGAGTGGTAGTTGTCATCCTCTGCCATGAGAGATTTTCAAACTGTGTTAAGGAAAGGGAGTTTTCCTGGTTGATGCTGAAGCTTGATACTCACAGGCTGGAGAAAGAAAGAAAAAAACAATAGAACCTTCTTGTGTAGTGGCTGTGGGGCCCTAATGGAAGAAGAAGCTGGGGATTCCTTCCTCGTTCCCATTACACTTTCTGCCTTTTCTCCAGTGACTGTTTAATTTACAAACAGAGCTCATCCTGAGTAGGGCCAGGGAGAACCAAACTAGAAAGTCTTACTGATTTCTTTCCAATTAAATTATTCAGAACTTTTAATTAAGGGACAAGTTTGCCATGAGTTAGAGCTGTTTGTTTCCTCTGTTTGTATGCTGAAATACCTTTTTATTTTTTAACGTTAGATGCCTATCACAGATTATGCAGTGAGTATTAGTTGTTTATTTTCCTAAAGAGCATGGAGATCACCAGATGAAAGGCAATAACAGAAGATGAAACGTTGTTTGTTATTGAGATGGGCAATTTATGCCTTGCTACAAGTTTGCTTGTATTATTGTATATACATCAATGAAAATTTCTCTCTAGGCTTTGATCAGCTACTAAGATCACAAGAAAACAATATTCTCCAATAGTGACAGACATTATATTTAACTCCCTTTCCTTGCTGGCATTCTAATCAAATCCTTTCTTTGTAAGGAACTGAAACACCTTATCCTGGAGGCTGCAGATGGGTTCCTGTTTGTGGTTGCAGCAGAGACGGGGAGGGTGATCTACGTGTCGGACTCGGTGACGCCGGTGCTGAACCAGCCGCAGTCGGAATGGTTCGGCAGCACCTTGTACGAGCAGGTGCACCCCGACGACGTGGAGAAGCTGCGAGAGCAACTGTGCACTTCTGAGAACTCTATGACAGGTCAGATATGTCTGATGTCTGCTTCTGTGTGCTCAGGATCCCTTCAGGAGAGCTTTTCCTGACATTCAGAACGCCTGGTGTAAAAATCTGGTTGAAGTGAAACTCGGCAAGATTAAACTGTGTTTTCTTGCAGGCGGTACAGTAATATAAATCTTCTTTTGAGTGACTGCATTTTGCTTCTATTCATTTGACTTCAGTCAAACCACCTTCATGTAGCTCTGCATTCAAGCTCTGGTTTGGAGTCTGGATTGTTCTCAGGCTTGGTCTGAAAATCTAGATTGTTTTAATTTCATCCTCAATGAACTTGTGACTTCTTTACGAGTATATGTTTCTTTAGGGCAGTGTTTAATATGAAGTCAAAAATCATACTATATACTTTTCTGTTTTCATACAAGTTCCTTGTGGTTTGCTAATTGGAATCTTGAGGGGAAAAAATCCAATGTTTGGCAACTGAAAATGTACTGGATTTAATCATGAGGCTCCTGTGCAGTAATGTAAGTTACCTGTAAGTTGATTACCTATCATGTTGCACGTAAAACTAAAACATATTCGTATCTACAACTCTGACTTTTACAGTTATTCATACTCAAAGCTGCCAATAGGAAACTAACTTGTCTTTAATAGGATATGTTAGAGCTGTGAGAATTAGCTAAATCCTGTTGTAACTCAAACTTGGAAAGGAGGAAACTTAACTTCTCATTTTATTCTTCACATATTAAGTTTATAGCTGAAGGAAAAATGTAGGGGATAATATTCAAAAAACCCATGTTCTTTGCAAAAGTCACAACATTTCTCTTTGCTTTAGTAGTTAAGACTTCTGACCTGGTTTGCTGGAAGTTTTGTTGTGCTTCATAACTCAAAGGACAGCGATCCAGTTTTGAGTGAACCTGCACACTGTTTACAGCTTCCATGTCAAAACAGTGCCAAATTCATGATTTCCTGTGGTTTGAATGTGATGTGGTTTTGGCAGAGCTTTCATGCATTCAAATGGGAAGCTCAAAGCAAAATTCTGTGGTGAAACTCCAGATGGATAGAAACCAAGTGAACAGTAAGGGGAACCTGTGCAGGGCAGAACAGCTGAGTTTCATACCACGAGACTTGCAAAAGGGCACAACCTCTGTTTTTATTATGTAGCCTGTAATACATTTTAACATATGTACCATCTTGTCCAAGAAGCAGTTATTCCAGAGCCTCAGTGAACAGTTGTGTTTTGACTTCCAAAAGTGCTCAGTTTTGGGACTTAACCTGCTCAAACTAGAGCTGGACTAGACAAATGCAGAGCACTTTTGAAAAGCCAACTCTTTATTTTTTCCAGCCTTAGCTATGGGCTTTTCTTCTGCGCTGAACTGATCTGTAGCCAGTGGAAAGAGAAGTTCAATAGTATTTATAGAGCTAAATCTTTTCCCTGCCTGAATCTTTTGGAGCTGTCAGATTGACACAGAAGGCCTATAAATCTGGTGTACATGGACAGCTGAACATTTTCCCAGCATGAGGAAAGCAGAGTCGCCTGCTCAGTAGTACTTTTGAGTACTTTTGTTTTAAAGGTGTGGCTGGTGAAGTACAGTAATTTTGTATACAAGTAGTTCTGTCAGTCTGTGGAGCAGATAGATAACCAGAAAGTTCTAGATGTATTATTTTAAACTTGTATTTTCTCCACTCCACATTAAATAAGAGAAGCAGTCTTCTGTAAGGACTGTCAGTCCAGCCTCAATTTGTTTATAAGCAGCAGGCAGCAGCACTTAAGCACCATCACTCTTTCTCCTTTGAGATACCTTTCTAGGAGAAAGGTGATTCTCGAGTCCATTCACCCAGTTACACTTCCCTTGCTGCAACACAGGCCATACTGAGAGCAGCAGCTTTGTAACAAGTACTGAATGAAATCTTGCAGTGACCTGAAACAATGTGTGTCTTAGTGACATTTTAAAAGATGTCAAGGAGGCAAATGCATTTCCTCTGATTTGGTGTTTATTAAACCAAGTTTTCCTTGGCTTTCCAAAGGCATGTTTCATACAGAACAAAGGGCAGCGTAGAGCTTGAAACTGATGGAAACCACAAGCCAGTCAGCTGCATCTGGAATATTTTTTGCTCAAAGTGAAGTTCATTTCAGGCAGTAGGAACATCCTCATCTTTTAGTGACATCTGGCTGTTGAGCACAGCATCTGCTTTGGGAAGAGATTTTCAAGTGAAAGCGTAACAGTATGGTATGATTTTTAATTTTGCTCTCTTCCTCATTTTCTCCGGGTCCATTTTCTCAGTGCTGTATCCTCCCCTTTCAGCCCTTGAGCTGGGAAAAGCTGTGACAGCATTTTGACTAAGGAGAAACTTCACTTGCCCTGCAGCAGATCTGAGCAGCGTCCTTTGGTTGTAATTGTCTTGTTACAAGTGCTGATCATTAGTGGCATTGCTGGGATTTTCCCAGCACCTCTTAGCAGCCCTGCTACCCAGAGATGCTGCTCCAGACCCTGAGAGCTTGGGAGGCTGCCACTGCCACTGGGGAGGGACAGAGAACAAGCCAGTGGGGGAAGCAGGCTCCTGCTCACATTTCTGCCCCCAGGAATAAGGCTGGGACCGGGGCTGTGCTCACATGAGCATTTCTTTGGCAGTCACACAGCTTATGCAATCCTCACCTCATTTCACCCTCTCCTCCTTTGGCATTTCTGTGGTACTACATATGAGTCACATCAAGGGCTTGACCTGCTGGAAGCTAAACCAAGCTAAAACCCCTTGGTTTTGGTAGAGACAAACTCTTTGGCCCACCTGATCATGGGGTTTCTCAACTCTTCTGAGTGCTAACCCCAAGCCAGAAGTGAGTAGTTAGGAGGAGGCAGAACTTAAGTGAATTGGAAGTGCCTGTTAACCATGGCCTCAACCACGTGGTGTGTTTGGGGAGTTCATTGCTTGCTCTTCCTTGAAATCTTAGGATATGAGGAAGAATGGATACTTTCTATTTAATTTTATGTCCTTGGACATTTTATTCCCTGGAAATAGAACAATTGTCTGCTTGTTGGTTGTGTATTAATTGCTAACACATTGTAGCAACAGGAAAGCTGAACTGTGAAGTGTATGAACAGTTAGAAATGATCTAGAAAAGAGCAGCTGAGCCATGATGATGGCAAAAAATTGAGTTTCCAAGAAGTTTCTACATGCGTCATGTGCATGATTAATCAGAATGGGGCAGATACTCTGAGTGATAATTCATTTTCCCTCTTTGTTCTTGAAAATCTGCAGATGTCAAAATGAATCACTTTAAATGTGGATGAAGATCAGATCCCATGGGAGGATCCATCAGCAAAGACCTCTTTGCTCTTGGGTGCCCTGGTGGAACTTGGTGGATGTTGGGTTCACCTCAAGGCTCAGTCCCAGTGCAAGTGAGACCCTGTCAGCTGCAGACAGCAAATCTGTAATGGTACAGGGAACAGACAGCATTTAGATTTAAGCACAGAGAAAAGCCACTTTTGAAGAATTCCTCTGCTACATTAGCTTTCAAAAAATGGCTGAGCAAGTACTGTAGTAGACTGCCCTTCTGTTAAAGTACAATGTTCCAGAGCGCTTCGCAAGACTGATTTGTACAAATCTAATTCTCCACAAGTAGTTCCTGAAAGAATAGAGTGATGAATACAGACACCTCTGTGTGGGTGCCTGGAAATACTCCCAGTGATTCCATGATGTGTCTGAGATGTGCTTGTCAGTGCTGTAAGATCCCTGTTCCTGCACCTGGCATCTCCAGTGGTACAAATGAGAATCACCCAGGTTTGTTATCTTCCATCCTGGGCTGCAGGCAGCATGGCACGTAGAAATCAGCTATAACATGTCCCTTCAGCCTCACCCTCTGTGCTTAGGTGGGGCAGGGAGCAGCATATGCCATCCCAGCCATACACAAAGGCTCCTCAGGACAGTCAGGTTCCCCAGGAGTCCTTGCAAACAGTTCCAGCTGAACAGTTAAGGGGTGCTGAAAGTGCAGAGCAGTGACTGCAAGAAAATTATGAGAACCAGAACCTCTACAGCTTTAATTTTCAAGTGACTTAAAAATTACTAAGTCACTTCACTTGCTAGCTGACAAAGATTAGTTGAGGTTACTTCTGGACAGAACTTGTATGCCAAGTTTAGTCTTGGCAAGGTCTTTTATTGTCATATTTTCTAAGTGTGACAAAGTAGAACTTTATGATGGAAATGGTGACTGACCACAGCTAAAGTTGAGCTGATAGGAATCCCTTGAGAAGAAAAGAGCATTGTGTGACAATTTTCTGTGGTTCATGTATCTTATGGAAGCATCACTCCATGCTGTACAAGCATAGGTTTGGACTGGGGAACCTGTCTCACAGAACCTTCTAATAACATGTTGTCTTGTAGTGATGATTTCAGCTTAGGCAGTTTTCTGTCCAGCTGCAAACCCTTGTTACCAAGCAGTTTGTAGACACAGACACAAAATCCAGATGTTGTAAATAGAGTAAAATTGTAAAAATGAGAAAACTAGTGTTCAGCTCGAAAGAGGGAAGTGCCAGAGACCAGGGGCTCACCAGTGGAGAGGCAGAGTAAGGCATTCCACAGCCCTGCACAGATGGGAAATAACCATGTGAAAGAGAAGATTAGGGATAACTTTTCTCCTCGACACATAATCTTCCTGAAAATCAGCACAGGATTTTTTGTGCTGTGAGCTACTTGATGCTGCCATGTCTGTTTTCCAGCTCTGATTTCTGCATGATCTTTCTTAGAAGGAAAGGGATGGTTCTCATATTGACAACCAGCCAAGTGAATGCAAATGTGTTTTGAACTCTGACTTTCCATGGATTTTTTAGAACTCCAGCTGATACAGCAAAGAGCTGGATGAGACTCCTCTTTGGCTTCACATATAAAATTCTCCAAAGAAATTCAAAGACTGAGCTGAGCCATGACAAGAAACACAGTCCTGGCAAATACAATCCTGTTCTGCCTTAAGTGTCATCATCAGTAATAGTAAAACTCATGTTTAATGGAAAAGTAATATATTATCAAAACAATATATGTGTTGAGTTCTGCACTCTATTGGCAAACTGCTGTATTAGTTTCTCCACATCCACTTAAAGATTGGATCAGCCTATTTATTAAAAAAAAAAAAGGGTAAAAATGTCTATTGCAGGTATTTGTGCCAAAAGTTCTATACCAAAAATATATTGTCAAAAGGTCTGTCTTTTTTCTTCTTTTGTAGACATTAAGATACTTGTCAAAGATTGATACTTTTCTACTCAGAGCTCTTAACACTTCCTTCCGAAAAAAAAAAGAAAAGAAATAAAAATTCCCTTTTTTCAGGGAAGCGTATTTTTGCTGAAACAGTTGACTAAACAAGAAGCTGTCGTAGAGCTCCTTTGGGACTTTGTTCTGTAGCCTTTGGTTCTGAAGAGCACATTTGTTTGAGGTTTATGCATCAGAAAGGTATGCTGCATGTGAAGGGCTGTTTCAACTGACAGCACTTGATTTCTTTATTATTATTATTTTTTTTTTTTTTACTTCTGTCTGTGAGCTCTTTTAAGCACATGAACCCTAAAGAGCCATCTGTCTCTGAAACGTGCCCAGCCCAGCAGATTAGGAAGTCAGAGAACAGAGAATTAAAACCAGATCCCAGCATTTTTGATTTTAACATCTTAGTACAAGGTGGCTGACCTAGTAAGACTGTTGCCTCTGGGCAGGTAGGGAAGGAGTTGTATAATATTTTGTTTATAGACAGTTAATAGCTGCTTGTGCTTTTTATCCTAGGATAAAACAGAGGTTTTCACTGAATGTCCACGAAGCATCACAACCTGTAGAGTGAAGACAAGCAGGCACCCAGTAAACAACACCCAGCAAACACCCTGATGGGATAGGAAGGGGAGAAAGTTTCCATAGACATGATATGTCCTGAATTCTTTCATGTCTCTGCAGAACTGTCCAAGACTTGTCTCAATTTTTTATGGGATTTTCCACCCACCCACACATACCCACACAGCCCCCACTTTGTTCCTTGGAGGGCTGGAGGCTGGAGACAGCTGTGTCAGGATTATTGTACCTGCAGTGGAAGGTAACAGAGATGTCTGAAAATAGGTGCTTTGACACTGTGGTTGCCCTGAAAAAGAAGGAACAAGTCTTGAAATATACTGCCATGTATAGAATGTATATGAGTGATTGATCTGAACAGCATATTTCGGGTTCCAGTCTGTTTTTACTGGAGAAAAAGCCCATTTTGGCAAGGCATCTTTTTGTCTTTTAAGTGTGAAATCTGGAAAGAGATTTGCCTTGTTGACAACTACCAAATCATCATGTGATACCTGTTTTTCAGTAGAGTTATGTGGTCCCACTGGCATTGTGGGGAGTGAAGAGGATGTTTCAGATGTGAGACTTTCCATCCACACCAGCCCATTGCTGTGCTGTTGTTCCAGAGAAAAAGCCCTGCCCACATTTTTGTGCTCATACTGCTTGTTCTCATAGCAGGAAGGTCACAGTGCCAGTCAGAGATGGCCTGAGAACTTGGGCAGTGCCAAGCATAAGAATTTGTGGATTTTCAGCTTTAGTCTGTTTAGCCTGCAGGATTTTTACATGCAGGATGGAGGAAATGAATGTCCTGCTTCTTCCATCCCCATTCTCTTTGCAAGGAAATGAATTAGTGCAGGAAAGAAGGAACCTGTGACTGTAGGGCATCCAAGAGTGCCATTCCTGCCCTTTGACACACTAGACAGTAACACAGAAATAAGAAAAAAACACAGTTTGCTCTCAAAAAATTGGTACTTTCAAATGATCATATTTTAAATGTATGGTACATTTAATCTCTAAAACATTCCAAGAGAATTTTGTTTTCCTTTAGTTTCTAGGACTGTTTCTGGGGGGGAAAAAAAAAGGAACAAATGTTGGGAGAAGCCAGCTATGTATAAAGCAGTTCAAAAGCAACTCCTACACAAACACAGTGACCCAGTGGTCTCCCTGCTGCTGACACATTCCATTTGGGTGGATAGTACTGGAAGAAAAACCAGTGATAATAAATTGCATTTTTTAAAAATTACTTTGGTAGTTATAATGGTGGTTTAAAGAGATCAGTACATGCTTTTACCAAAACAACAAAAAAAAAACCCCCAACTTTAGCTTACTCCTGAGACAAGCTTACTACACCTGATTAGCATTAGGGAATGCTTTTAGGGTGAATTTTCAGGTGTTTGGACATGCACATGCAAGTGGGTTTTGTGGTTGCTGTTTCTATTCAGTCTTAACCTTGAGTTTCCCACTTGGAAACTGCTGCATTCTTGGGTCTGTTATCACAGATGTTGGACTGGATCACTTTCATTTGCTGGGTTTCAAGGGTGGTGGGTACTTCTTTAATGTTCAATATTTGTTCAACCTCCTCTGTTTTGTTAAACACAGTGAGCTATATGAAGTTAGTGGGGTTTTCCCCCCTTTCAAAAGTGGTGGTGTTTTACAAATACCTGAACAACTTCTTTGGTTAACACATTGGCAATAAAACAGGCCAAGTGTGCCTGGAGGTCTTTGGCACAGGCAAATTTGCAACCCTCTCAGGTTCTTCAGTGCTTGGATGGCAACAGATGCTGGGAGAATGCAGCCCTAACATCTGCCTTGTGGAACAGGAGCTTTGAATGTTGTGTTGTCTCAATGAAGTCAATACAAGGCACTAAAATATTTCATCATTGGTGATGAGCTGTAGTAGGAGCCTAGGGAGGCGTGGGGAGGAGGGCTGCCCTGTGTGTAGTAGTATTCCACCCATAATTGGTTTATCCCATGCTGCTGTCATCTCTCCATCCTCAGCTGAGGAGGCAAAGACAGCACTTCTTGGTCTTTGATCCTTCCCTGGCCTTCCAGCAGCTTGCTGGGGCCAGAGTTCCCACTGGCTCCTCTCTGATCCCCTGGCCTGGAGGGAAAAGCCTCCCGTGGGGCACTCACAGCCAGAGTGGGAGCATGGCCCACGGGCAGTGTTCTTTACTTTGATCTGTTCTGTTGCAGTCCCTGGGATGTGAACTCACGTCTTCAAACATTCTTCTTTCTATTTTCATAGTGTGGAGGCTTTTGCATGTGATTTTTAAGTGTCTGGAGTTTCAAATAGAGAATTAAAACCTATAATGGATGTTTTGCCCCACACACCTTATTTTAATTGAACTAAAGAAGTAGCCTGTAAAATCAACCAGACAGCATCCTTGAGCCTTTTTCTCCTCCCTCTCTTCCCCTTCTCATGTGCTTAAATTTAATTCTGTCCACAGCAAAGTATCTTACAAGGTCATCTTGTGGTCATTTCCTCTAATGAACTATTCCATAGCGTGTCACCACAGCCAGATTTCAGAATCAGACAATACAAGTATTTACTAACAAAGCATAAATCCCAGTTACTTGAGTTTGATAATGGAGTACAAATAACATTGAGTGCCAGGAGCTGAAGCTTTTTTGGCAGAAGGGCTTTTCAGTAAAGCTTCTTGTTGAGCATCCAAGTGAAACAAATAGGTTAGTTTAGAAGCTACTTACAATCTTTATGTATTGATTTATTATGCAGCTGTGAATGGTAAAAGAATAAATTACGTATTCCAGTGTTATTTTGGATAGCTGTTCTGTCCTGGGAGTATCTGCTGATGGTGCTTTGGAGTTTCTGAGGTTTCCATCCCTTTTCTAGAAAGTCCAGCTGCCTTTTGAGGAGCTGTTTGTACCTTGGGTGACTGGCAGGTGTTGCTGTGATAGTTTTCTCCAGCTCAGTCATTCCTTCAGGTACATCTGATATTTGTGACCGAAGGGCTACCCCAACTGCCCAAATCATGGAGCCATGAACTTTGTCATAGGTACTTGTTTTGGGAGTGAAAACCCCTGCAGAGATCACAGATAGATGCTGTATATTTATGTCTACAGAGAGCTTACACCTCTGTATGGGCTTCAGTGAGCTATTTTACTTAATATTCTGAGTGTGCCCATACTTTCAGTAACCATTTGGAGAGTTCAAAATACATTTAGTTAAAGTGTTTTATGGGTTGGTTTTTTTTAAGGGTTTTTTTTTTTTGTGTTATAACTTAACTTTCAACATATGCTTTGAATTATTTGCTCCAGTTTCAAGTCCACTTTTTCCAGGTCCATCAGCAAAGAGACTTGCATGTGATCTGTAACACTATCCCTTCAGATAGTCCCTTAAAATTAGCTGAACAGCAAGGCTCAAAAACCCACATAGTTTCCTTTTTAATTTAATTAAAATGATGCATATTTGCCCAACGCTGTGGAGAATGACATGATGCAGGCTGGTTAGTCAAACATGAAGGCAGGCACAGCAGGGACCTTTCAGCCTCGTGAGCTTTTGTAATAACAAGTTGTATTAAGCAAACAACTGTGTAACATGAGGGGTTTCTTATTGAAAAACAAGAGGGGGTGAGAAAGCTTTTCAATTTCCCCCTTGTGGATCAGTGTCTCCAGTTGGTAAGTAGGGAACAGACAGATATTTAAAAATAGGTGCATTTCAATAGCATTACTTACTTTTTATTTTTTTAACTTTGCTGCTGATTGGATCAACTTTTCATTCTATTGTAGGAATGTCATAACTTGACTCTAATGCTTATACAACGCCTTTTGCAATTAGATGATGTAAACCTCAACATATTTAGAGAGGTTCAAGTAATCCCCCTGAGAAGCTAGACTAGTGAGGAGAGTGAGCTTTGATGGTTTATATTTTTAATCATGGAATAGTTTTGCTTGGAAAGGACCTTAAAGATCATCTCATTCCACGCTCCCCCCCTGCCATGGGCACCTTCCACCAGACCAAGTTGCTCAGAGCTCCATCCAACCTGACCTTGGACACTTCTAGGGAAGGGGCATCCACAACTTCTCTGGGCAACCTGTGCCAGGGCCTTACCACCCTCAGAGGGAAGAATTTCTTCCTCATGTCTAATCTAAACCTGCCCTTCTTCAGCTTAAGGCCATTTGTCATTGTCCTTTTACTCAATGCCCTTGTAAAAAATCTCTCTCCATGTGTCTTGGAGGCTCCCTTTAGGTACTGGAAGGGGCTCTAAGGTCACCCCAGAGCCTTCTCTTCTGCAGCTGAACAATCCAGCTCTCCCAGCCTGTCTCTGTAGCAGTGGTGCTCCTGCCCTCTGAGCATCTTAGTGGCCTTTGGGCTAATTTGTTTCAGGTTTTATACTGATATATCCAGAGGCTACCACTGCATATAAATAGGACACTCAGCCTGTAGTCTTCTCTTGTAAGGGATAAATTTATCTCTTCTTCTTGGATAAATTTAAGCTGATTGTGCCCTGTTAAGTATATAGGTGTCATGAGATTTATATGGACTTCCTGAGAACCACTGTGCATTATATTATTGAGTATTTTTATCTACAGCTACAGCATGTTGAGAACTCTTGTTAATGTGAGCTTGGACCCTGTCCTAGCTGCACCTCCACTGCTGACTGACTGCAGGCAGGAGAAATCATTCCTTTGGGTTCAGTGTCCTCACCTTAAAATAACAGTAAAGGTGTAGAAGTCCTCTGGAAGTTGCTGTGATGTCTGCTAACAGCAAATACGTGCTCCAAGCCAGTTATTTATTTTGTATACATTTATTTATCAGTGTATTGCAATGTAGTGGTGTGTGCAGTGGGGTAGGGCTATGGGGTGCAGGATAGAACAAGAATGTGAGGCCAAGGAAGCCCCAGCCTGGGAGATGTAAAGCAGTCTCATAACATTGGGGTGGAAGGCAGTGCCAGCTTTGGAGCAAGAGCCAAAGAGCAGGAGCAATTGTGTTGTATCCCTGCCGTCCCACAAGTCTCTTGGTTGGTATGTGTGCAATATGATCACAGCTGGCAAGTGCTGTGTGGTCCCTGATGTAGTTCCAGGCTGTGTGAGCTGACTGATTTTACAGTTCTGCTGTATTCTCAAGGGATATTTGTACAGCAATGTCCCCCTGGCTCTGTTCTTGTGGAGAATTCGCCAGGCACAAAATCCCCATGTGGCAGAGGAGAGCTGTAAGTGTTGTGCTGGTGTAGAGCAGGCTGGTAGGGGGCAATCCCATGTGGGCAGGTCCCATCCTCTGTAGATTCAGGCCAGCTGGGAAGCAAGAGTGGGAAATGAACGTGGAGAGACCTTATTTCCACCTGCTGTGCTTCTTGGTACTTGAAACTTCTGAAAGGATCATGATTTTAATATCATGGAAGATTTAGATTGCATCAGCCATCTCCACATGACAGGAACATGTCCATTTTTGTAATTGTCCCCTCACCTCCACCCCCACCATGTCCTCAGTTTCCTGTAAGCCAGGGATGGAGGTGGTGGTTCTGGTCCATAAAGGCTGTGGTACCAGTAAGGGATGATCTGTGCTACCAGACACCTTCCAGGCACAACCAGGGGCTCCTGCACCACGGGGGGGGACAGTCTGAAGAACAGGCCATTCCCTCTTTGACAGATGTGAAGGAGGAATGTTATAGTAAACAGCATCTTGGTGGTATTGCCTTGGGTAACTGCACTGTAACCTTGATGTGAGTGAGAGAGGCAGTCTGTAAAAATCAGCAGTGCTTCTGGGTGACAGATGCCAGTCTTGGGGTTCTGCCCTTACTTAGTAATTTTAAGTTAGGATGGTGTTAAGTTCACCTGTGTTTTGAGTATTGATGCTGTTCTTATTGCTCATGTGTTTGCTTTCCTCTCGATGAGGGGGCAGAGGGATGCACTTTTTGTCAGTACAGTTTTATTAGGATTATTATATTGTTTGGTGTGTACTCTGATATGGGTATGTGTGTGCTTTTATGAGCTTTGCCTTTTGTAAATAATAAACTTCAGAATGCTAAAAAAAGAGTGTCCATGTTTTGGGGTTTTTTAAATTTGTATATTGTTCTATTTGTATATTGAGAACTTCTTCTGGTTTATGTAAATGTAAGTTCCTGGAAGGAGAGTCTTCAAATACTGTGTTTGCAAGGCAGTTGTGATTCTTAATGTGTTCTGTAATTTTTTTTATATTGGAATCCACTGGGTGGATGTATATTTATTACACTTAATAGAGCTTAAAGCACTTGCTGAGCTGCACTAAACATGAGATAAAACTATATCCCTTCCAGTTGTGAGGCGTAAATTGTAAAGTTTTTTTATTTTGTTTTAATTGTTGAATTAATGCAGAATAAGTGCTCTAGCATAAGCTTATCAAGAGTAATTTAAAATAAATTGATCAAATTTAGGCTATTTAGTCTTATTGGAGACATTTTGTTAATGCATTTGTAATGCATCTGTTGTTTTGAAGAGGAGCTCTGTGAGCTGAGCACCTCACTTGGTGTAAAGCTGAATGCTCAGCTGTAGTCAGTGCTTATGTGTAAACTGATAAATGGCAGTTTCAAGAAGAGTTTCACCTTATTTTCTTGAACTTGACTGTTTATCTCAAACAGTGACCTAGATCTTGATTCTCTACAAACTGTAGAACACTCAAAGATTTTTAAGCTGATCTTTTCTGCTAATTTCTAAGGACTTAATGTACTAATGCAGAACATCACTACAGAAATCCTTTGTTCTCTGACCCTTCAGTTTGAGGGTGAGCTTATATTTGGAGCTGTGTTCAGCAGCAACAGTACCTTGACCATCACTTTGTTTTTATTTTTAATTATTTCCTCCTGTTTTCCTCCATCCTGGTCTTGCTTTTTCCAGTTTTATAGTAAGATAAAGATGGTTTTAGTTTTTATAAGAATTTTTGGGTGCAGTATTCCTGTGTTCTGTTTGTCTTCCTTGAGCAGCCTGTGGAGTATTTTTGATGAGCACAAAGTCATCTTTTGTTTTCTTGTCCAAACCAAACTTAGTTTATCCTTTATTTTATTTTGCCTGGAAAGAAATATGTGGACAATCAGTGGCTGAGAATAATTATGAAATATCTAACTTTGTCTTTGTAAGACAAGACATTATCATCTAAAAGGTGAAATTTGCTGGGTTGCTGAAGGTATTGAGGTCAAGGTGAGGGTCCATATATTAATGACTGTTTCCCTATCAGGTCCATGATTCTGTGCAAGACAGGAGTCCATCTACTGATGAGTTAGAGGGAAGTGGAAAGTTGTATCATGTACTTTGCCAATAGTATTTTTGTGCACTCGAGGCCAAACCAAATTCCTTCTGAGATCTGTGAGCTGGGTTTTTTCATGCTGCAGACTGGATGTGGGCACTGTATGGTTGCTTCAGACCAAACCATTTCAACTTGCACTGAAATCTTTGCAGAAGAATGCACTTACATAACAGCCCTTCTTTCTAGTTACAGACTGCAGCATTCTTAGGAGCTGGGAATCCAGCAGAGAAAGCATTTGTGGTAGAATTAGNCGCCACCAAAGCTGGAAAAAGGAAAAAGAACAGACTGTGTTTGATTACCAAGCTATAAACCTTAGCGTGCGGTGTGTGAACATGGAGGAAAATTTTCTAACAGGCTGGTGCTATGGTGTGAAAGTGGATTTGAGCCAAATTGCCAGGTTTGAAACCCCATGAACTTCAGTAGGCCCAGGCCAATCCTTGGCTTAGGTTCATCTCAAAACACTGCAAGCACAGAACACAAGTTTGAACATTCTCAGTGTTAATTGGAGATGCAAAAGGGGAAGGTTTGTGCATAATCCAGTCCCTGTCTGCACACACAAGGGACACATCAGTGCCAACATGAACATTTGCCCCCTTGATCATCAGGGGAATGTTTTTAGAGCATCTTTGAAAACACCCTGCAGGAAATGCTTTTGGCATGTGCCCTCAGTACTTGAATCTGTTATCTCTTTGCTGGTAAGAGCTTTATGTGTCTTCTCTAATTCTACCCAGATAATGAACTTGCCCCTTGTCCTCATCTCCGTGTGCCAGCCCTTTCCTGTCACAG
The DNA here is from genome assembly GCA_013396995.1 of Dicaeum eximium. Classification (NCBI taxonomy): domain Eukaryota; kingdom Metazoa; phylum Chordata; class Aves; order Passeriformes; family Dicaeidae; genus Dicaeum; species Dicaeum eximium. The sequence continues at coordinate 486,398 of VWZP01001966.1, forward strand.
CAGCTGACACCAGGTTTTGGATCACACAGTGGTTTCCTGCTCGGAGAACAACTGGTTTATTACAAGTTGAAGCAATACTGCCTTCTGCATGGGCACTGTAGTTGGGAGATTTCAACAAATTATCAACTATACCCAGACCAGCCAGAGAGATTTATATGCCTATTTTAATCAGCATTGTGCTCATTTGTTTGCTCTCTCCTTCTCAGCAGAGCAAACTCTGGCTTCCTCTGAGCTGTGCAGCTGCTGTAAAGGGCAATAAGACAGCAGTGTCAGTCACAGCAGTGCTCCTGCACTTGCTGCATCCCAGGGTTGTGTCTGGAGCTGGAGAGGGGAAAAGTTTAACATGAAAATGAGCTACATGCAATTAACAGTTTATGGGGAAGCTCATAAGGGATCCAGCTGGTGGTGGCACTGGGCTGTTAAATGGCTCTTCTGAAGAAACTAGAAGGAGAAATTAAAAAAAAATACACACATGCACTGTTCGGTTAACAGAAGCTTCAGAGCATCCTGGAATATTTCTTATTAATAAGAATATACTTTGCAAGTTTAACATCAGATGTGCTTTGTGTTTGTCCCATGGAGAAACCTAAATGAGCATTTTTTCACCGAGGATGCTGGAACAAACAGAAGTAGGAATACTTTATGATTCTGTGACAGAGCTATCATCAGGACATGCCAGCTGAGCTGCCAGTGGGACTCAGGTGCAATTTATGGCAGTTTGCTTGATTTAGTCTATTAATCTATAATCAATTATAATTCTATATATCAATATTTAGCTATGATTAATCTATAATTCTTCCTGTTTTAATATAATTTGATCATAAGATTCTAATAACAGATGAAACACAAACTGCTTGTTCTATTTCAAAATCTGAAGTATATTGTTAGAGCTCTACAGGGTTGACCTATGCATGCTGGACTATTGAAACAAGCTACTTTGTCATAGTATCAGTACAGCAAACATTTCTCTGACTCACATACCCCCTGCAGTGATTTTGTAAGTCAGGGCAAAACTTAGAACTCTATTTGTTATCTGGTACATATTTCAAAGACATTGCCAAACAAAAAGCTAAATTTAAAAGCTCTGGCTTTTGTTGTTGGGGGTTCCAGACATGCCAAAGGAACATGTGTCAGCAATTTTAGACTTAGTGGCCACGTAATTGTGAAATATCCTTTTTTTTTTTTTTATTTTTATTTTAATAGATGCTCTTGGATGATTAAAACAGAAATTTCTATTAGCTGTCTGAGTTACATTCACTGTCAGTGTTTTTTGATTAATATTGGTGTCTCTTCAAGAATTTGTATTGGAATGAAAAAAGAAAGTGCAGAGAAAACAACTTTTCATTGTTTGTGTGTAAGACAAAGTTATTTTGCCCTAAGAGAATATTGCTTTGGTGGTTTGCTTTGACTGGCCTCTTGACATGGACAGCCATTGGATCCTGCACATATATTCTGTCTTTATGTGCTTTATTGTATAATGCCTTCATTTGTGAATGAGTTTGCCTCCAGACTCGTGGTATTTTATTTCTCTAAACTGTCTGATTAGTTGGGGGGATGGGGAAGTAGACTGTGACTTTTGCTATAGAATGAGACTGAGAGAGGCTGTCCAATACAGGGAAGTGAAGTGTGTTAGAACTTCAGATCCATCCTACATCATGGGGTCAGCACAGCTGAACTGGGAAATGTGGTGTGATTTCTGCCCAGCTCACACCTGAATCATAGACCAGGATTAATGTATAGCCCACTGCTGTAAATTGAAGCACCTTCAGGATTTGATCCCCAGGCTTGCTGACTTCTTAACCATCTGAGATATACCTTGGAGATAGCACCAAATGAGGCCTGACCTTCTGTTGGCAGGGGTGGCTTTCCTCCAGAAGGAGTTACCTGGAGTTACATTAAAACTAAAATACTGCTGCCTAGTTCCTTATCTCAAAACTATTACATAATGATTTTGTTCCCATTTACGGATGGAAGTAAATATTTAGAGGTAGAGTAATTGTGAACTTAGTGTTTGGCAATAATTTTATTTCAGAACTTCATTTTTGGACAGAGACTTTTAGGTCAGTCTGGTGAGGGAGACTTTAAATGTATTCTGCATGTTTTCCTCAATTCAGTACAGACAGAATAGGTGCCTTATATTGTGTAAACCTGGCTGCTTATACCAAAGTGAAGACTTAGGCTTGTACAGTTTCAGCTACTGAAAGATACCCCCCTTAAACATGTGGATTTGCTCATGGCCATGTGTTGTCAGCGCTGGTGGCTGTCATCTAATTGCCTGGCAGCTGTCCCACTGCATTTCTCTGGCCCACTGTCACTTTTGTGGCTGCATCCAGCCCTTGAGCGTTCTGGATCTGGTCCAGAGATTCATTTCTAGTCTGTGCTAGGTTTTGTAGTCCTCTCTTAGCACTTGAGCTGTAGATGTGAAAATCCATTCTGTTAGTTCTTTGGTGATAAGCAGGAGGATTCTGGCTGATACCCAGTGCCCTGAAATCCCTGATCTGAACCTGTCTTTAGTAATCAATCTTCTGTTTTAAATGAAAAAATTAATCTGTTACCCCTTCAGACCTTTGCATGCATTCCCTCCATGCTGTCCTCTCTTGAGTTGACTTGGTGGCTGTCATCCCTCTGCCAGGCTGTGCCTGTGCTGTGTGATTCTGGGGGTTGTAGGGAGCAGGGTCTAGCTGTGGACTTGTGTTGCTGTGTGGTGAATCAGATCATCTCACTGATCTGTCTGAAAATAAACTTTAGAAATGCTCTTTACATGTCAGGTTTTTAGCAACTTTAAAAGGGCCCTAGCACAAGGGCTGTTGTGACAAATCCTTTATCTCATCATCAAGGAGAAAATTTTGGTCTTTTGTGCATTCACCATCCTGACAGCTCTGAGGTGGGGCTGTGGTGGGAGTGTTCTGGATAGGCACAAGCCAGGAAAAGAGGAGCAGCTGTCAGGTGACTGATAAATGTTGCTTTATCCACAGTTCTGGTAAAGAGTGAGGCAAGCAGATCAAGTCAAAAGCTGTGTCTGCTGTTATTGCCTTGTTTGCCTCCAGGCATTTGACTCTGCCCTGGAAGCTGGTCTTGGGCCAGCAGAGAAAAGAGCCATCACTGCTGTGGCTCAGAGTCAGCTCTGCTGAAATCTTCAGTTAAACCAGCACATAACTGATCCTCCCCTGTGAGACCAGGATCAAGATTTTTTTTGTTGGTATTTTCTCCCCTAACCGGGCTAATGGCATTCAGCTCATGAACTTCTTGTTATCTTGGTTTCTAGTAAGTGGGATTAAATCTTTGTAGTGAACACCAGTTGCTGTCCCTGGTTATTTCTAGGACGAATCCTGGACCTGAAGACGGGGACAGTAAAGAAAGAAGGGCAGCAGTCCTCAATGAGAATGTGCATGGGATCCAGGCGCTCCTTCATTTGCAGGATGAGGTATGCATTTACCCTGTGTTCCCAGAATGGCTCCAGGCCTATCAGCTTAGACTTCAGACATTTTGTTGCACTAATTTGGCCTTGATTACAAACTAAAGCTGTCATGGCACACAACCATGAAGTATTTCTAGAATACTTGCTTTAGGAACTGGAGTGACACTGAAACTAGTCTTCCTTAACAGTTAGTGACAGAACAGCACCTTATGTCTCTTGTAGTTATTGTTGTCAGTGTGGGGTGTAGGCTCCTTCTTGCAGAGAACTTCATGACAGATTCACTCCTGGAATTTTAGCCAGTGTCTTTTCTAGTAAAGTTACTCAAATCGATACTTTGGGACCAAAGCTTTCGCAAGTGTTATGAACACCCAGCTCTGTGTATTTTTTCAGCAAACCAAGAATATTAGAAGAATCTTAAAGATAAACAATAATTCAGTTGCAAACCTGCCAGCTATGTAGGAATTAACCTAAGCCTGGTGTGAATTAACCAGATGTCAGCTGGCTGATGCAAGATAAATGAGTAATTGTTAGAGGGTTTTTGATTTGCAATTTTCCAACTTCTCCTGCATTGTTGAGGCTTCTTTAAAGAGATTTGTCTGCCCAGTGCTTTTCTTGGGACTTGTGAGCACTTCTTTTGTTTTAGTGCTAACAGGCTAAAATGCCTGTTGTTATTGCAATAAATTTTTGTCTGTGGTTAGGAGGGGAAAGTACATAATTGTATCTGTAGGCTATGCTGATAACAGCACTGCAAAATTCATTACAGAATGAAACACAGAAAGCACAGTATTTGACACATTACAGTACAGATACCTGTATTTTGGTAATGTGGTGGATTTTTTCCAGTCCTGTGAGGGTGCTGAATGTATGGCTCTTGGGTGCCTTTGCAAGGTGTTTATAGACTTTATACCTGCAAGATCAGACTTCAGAGCTGTAGAACCTTTTTTCCTCCTTAACTGGGAGGGAAGAAATATGGCCCAGCAGAGCAGCACTGACAGCACTGCTTTTTCTTCCTCCCAAGATGCACATCGTGTTAGGAGGTCTTGTTTGTGCAAAGAAAACCAGGCCTAGTGTCCTGTTTGCAGTTGTTCCCCAGCTTTCAAAACAGTTCAGATTGCAGTTATTTCCTAGATTCTGTAAACTCCAGTGCCTGAGAGGGATTTTACACATGCCCATAACCCCCCTGTTTTTGTATTTCTAAATCTTATTTTAGTTGTTCACTTCTTCTTCTTCTTCTTCTTGGCAGTGACTGATAAGAAAAAAAATTAAAGGAATAAAAAGAAAACCTTCTGGGAGGAATGGGCCTCAAATAATGTGAACTCTCCTTGTGGTTGCTTCTTTCATTGTTGTTATTTTTTTTCCATTAGAAGTGAACTGCTTTTACCCTTCAAACTATTTGCTCAGCTTCAGATGGATTGTTGAAATTTTACAGTTAGGCATACTAATAAATATCACAAAATACACATGAACACATGTTAAACAAAGTTACTTGACAGTGTAAATAGTTTGATCTTGCAAACATTATCTTAATGTCTACAGACATCGTAGCTGGTGTATGGCAGTGGAATTTTTCTGTCCAGGGAAGCTACAGGAACACTGAGATTGGTTTGTGTGGATATTTGGGGGCCTGACACATTTTTCTCTAGTTTTCACCCCCGTTTTATGGCATTTTGCAGTGTGTCTATTCTTTAAGCACTCTTGGGATATCAATTTCAAATAGTCTTTATACTGGGGGAGTGTGGAAAGGAATTTTTTCTAGTCTCTTTCATTTCTCTAAAATAAAGAAGATTTTTATAGCACTTCTAAAAAGCTCAGCCTGTGGAAGCAGCACATTCTAAGTAAACATGAATATGCAACTTTTTGCCAGGAACAAGCATCTATTATTGTCTACTTATGTATATTAGTAAGGATCTCAAAATACATTTTCATCATGTGTATTTATATTCATTTTTGAGCCCTTTAAAATATTAATTTACTTTTAGGTGTGGAAATGCTCCTCTGGATCATTTACCTCTGAACAGAATAACCACCATGAGAAAAAGATACAGGTACTATTACTTAATTTACCACAAAGCAGCTGTAGTTGCCCTAAGCCCTCTCATTTGCCACTGGGTTAATGCCCACTCCAGGAGTGCTACCTGGTCCTGCACACTCTGGATCCTTTTGCAAACAAAATCTCTTTGCACCTGTCACTCAGATTCTTTGTCTTACACCAGCTCCATCTCTGAATCAATATCTTCAATATCTTTCTCAGAGAAATATTACAGGAAACAGGTACAGCTTGAATAGCAACGTAACAGAGCTGGCAGTGTACAGAACCCTAGGCTGATTCTTGGGTGTTTCCAGCATAACTTACAAATACTGGTAAATCATTAGTAGTCATAGTTTGGAAGCATAAAGCTATTCTGCATGTTGATCAATGTGATGTTTTTGTGTTTCTTGCTCATTCAGGAATGGCCTGGGCCCGGTGAAAGAAGGTGAAGCACAATATGCTGTTGTCCATTGCACTGGCTATATCAAGGCTTGGCCACCAGCAGGTTTGTATCCCTCATGGAAGACAGTGTGCACCAAACTGTCCTTAGAGCAGCTGAAAATCTGGCTCAAGTGTCCTTGCTGACAGAAAAATAGGGAGGGTTTTAGTGGGGTAACTGATTAAAGCTCACCGTGAGAAGCTTTTAATAAGGAGAAATCAGCTGTTGTACTCAGGGCATCTCCTATTTTGTGTGACACCTTCTCATTGTCATTGTCACAGAGGACCTGTAGGAATTGCCAGTAATGCAGGATTCCAGAAACTGGGGCCAAAAGTTTTCAACTTATGTTGATAAACTAATATGAAAATGGTCTCATTTTAAGAAGGTGGAAGCAAAAGATTGTGTACCTCTAGAAAACACAAGTTAATGCTTTTATACTTAAGTACTGAATTGCAAGCACCTGTGTATGAAAACATGTAATTTCACTTTAGACACATGGATGTTCTCAGTAATGGTGTTGCTGGAGAATGTTCAGTATTTGTGATAAATTCTGTTTTGAGGCTGTTTTTCTGGGAATCAGGTCTTGGCATGCCGCTTTGATCTACGGAGAAAAACATCTACCTGCTGGAGCTCAGTATTACATATGGGAATATTAACCTTTGAAAAATTCCAAGAGGAGACAGTGGAGCTCATCCAGACCTTGTTATGAGCAGGGTTGCTTGACCTTGGCGTTTGCAGGAGTTGAAGAGGTTGTTGGCAATGTGACAGCGCCTGCTGGCATGAATCAAACCAGGAGCTGTCCTGCCCTTTTGTGGTTGTACACCATGGCCATAAATCACATTCATCCAGGGATTATGAGTCCTAAGAGGTGGTTTGTACCCAATGTGTGCAGTGGTGTGCAGACAGCAGCGTGCAGATGTGAACTTCTTGTTGGTTTTCTGCTGAAATGCGGTTTCGGAAGCAGAGGAAAACTGCCCCTCTTGTTGCTAATAGGATTTAATAGGAGTCAAATAGGAGTTTGCTTCTATCTCAAAAGTGTGAGAGCACAGTGCTCTGAAAATGGATTTTTTTTCTGTTTTGTTTTCTTCTACAAAAATATTTACTTTCCTGTTGGTAATTCTAAATGTAATTGAGTTCGACCTTGATATACGGGATGTCTCCTCAAGAAGGTGTAGGTCAAATAAGATTTTGTTTAGCTTGAATGAGAATCTTGCCACATGTTGTGGAATATTTAAAGAGATCTGACTCTTCAAGGGTCTGTGTTGCTGATACAGAGCTACAGATGCATGAACTCTTGTCAGCACTGGGTCCTGATGTTGGCAGTGTGTGCCCTTCAGCCACCAGTTCTGCAGGGCAGCAGCATGGGGATTAAAAGGATCTTCTGTGTCTTTGAGTGCCCAGATATCAATCACATTGCAAATCCCAGTTGGCATTAGTGAGGTCATTTGCCCATCTCAACTTTTCCAAAAGCTTACTGCTTTCCCATGCCTAACAACCTCTTTAATTTTCAGTCCTGGTTACTTTATGGGAAGTTTATGTCAAATGGGAGTTTTCCTGCCTAGTGCCTCTGTCCCTCTGTAGTGTTCTGGTGTGTTTTCAGAAGGAGTTTATATCCTGTCAGCCTGGACTTTGCAAAGACAATCCAGCCCACTTCTACTTTCCATTCTCCGAATGCATTCTCTTTACCCTTCTGACTTCTCTCTGCAATTGTTCATGTTTTCATGAACAATTCACTTCTCAAAATGTAGGTCACTGGCACTACACATTCTTATTTCAGATGAGATTGTAGTGGTGGATAAAGCAAACAGTATTTCCTCTCTTGCCTGGCAGTGTAGGATACAGCATCCTTCTCTTTTGTGCAGTGCGTGCTGCAGGCATCCTGAGACATCTGATATAAATTTATATGTTTTCCAGGTTGCCTTTTCTCACTTGTCAACTGCAAATCTTGCTTTGAATTGTGTGATGTTTCAATTAGTAATATCGAGTTCCATCCTATTTCTGTTGCTTTGGCTTATGACTGTTACTGTTCCCCAAGTGCATGCTTATGCATTTAGTAATGTTGGATTTCATCCAATTTCTATTACTCCACTCCTCAAAATCACATGATGCTCCTTATGATATCCCAGTGCTCCTCCACTATAGCACAATCCTAAGGGATGTTTTTGATTTTGACAGCCTTATGTGGAATTTCATTGGTCTTTTATGTTACCATCCAAATTGTTACTCCTATTAGTCATGTCTGAGTGCCTTTCTCAGGGCACACAGAACTGAATCAGGGCCTTTTTCACAAATGTTTATTTGCCCTGCCAGTCTTCCCCAGTTTGTGTTGGTGATTGTCAGGTACCCATTGACTTTCAAAGTTCAGTGAGAATATCCATGGGCTGAATTGTTCCCCTGTATGGTTGAGCAAATAAGTGACAACATCACTGCAGTTGTTCTCATTTCCAGTGGTAATCCAACCATAATCTGCAAAGCAAATGAGATAACTACAGAGGTAATGGAATTTGTTGAGGCTTCTCTACCCTGTAGTAAAATGATTTTGTTCAAGTCAGCAAGCCCTGCATGGTCTCTGGATTCTTGGGAATAAATGAGCTTGTGCTAAATCACAGCTGCTTAAAAATTCAGCAATCAAAAAGATAATTTTCATTTATTTTTTCAGTTGTCAGGTGGACACTGGTATAAACTCCAGATCCTTTTCTTTCAAAGCATGCAGTGTGGCATGTGCATTATATAGCTAATACACAATACCAAGTGTACTTTCACAAGCAAAAGAACCAATATTATCAAATGCCTTTAATCTGTACTTAGTCTCATCTGTTTAGCACTTGGTATTTTCTCTTTCTGGGTTGAACTGCATTGTCTGTGGCCAGTATTCTGTTTTTTTAGTCCCACGCTGAATAAATCAGTGTTGATACAGAAGCATCAAGAGAAGAACTGCTTTGTGATCATTGTTGGTGTCATGGAGTATTTGACAGTGCTCTGCAGGGAGGAGTCTGTGTAAATCTGAAGTCATCTGAGTACTTCAAACAGGTGAAAATGAATAAGCTACAGACAAGTGGTGGTGTGTATTGAGGACTGGGTTTGTTCTGTTATGGCTCAGGTCTGTGTTCAGCATGAAAACATTTTGGCACACCCAGCCTGCTTTTGTTTTTTCTCACTTGTGTGGAGCAGCAAGGCTCATGGACTGGCAGACTGTCTTCAGCCCCTTCCTCTCTGAGAAAGGGGAGAGAAAACAGAGGAAGCATCATGCCTTGCCTTCCATTCAGGCTGTGTGTTAATGGTCTGTTCATTTCCTCCATTGTGCCTAAAAAGACAGATCAGGTAAAATGAAGGTCAAGCACAAAACCAGGCACATGGTGCCTACACACTTCTATCCCCATGGGCTGGTTATATGCTGGCCTCAAGGAATCAGGGTGTAAACTTGGTGTGGAAGTCAAAGGCAAAAGGAGTCAGGTGTTTCAGGTGGATGTTCCAGCCAGTCATGTTGTATGTTTGGTTAAATAATGAGAGTTTGGTGTTGGGTTATTTTCAATGAGGTAAAAGGACCCCTTGTTTGAAACTGGCTGTGCAGCAATCCCAGCATTTGTCCCTCTGTTCCCAGCAAAACAGCACAGATGGAACTTGTGATCCTCAGCCTAGACAGTGCTTCAAGTTCATAGCCAGTCATAAAACTGAGAAGTGCTGACCTTCTCCTGGGTTTTTTTCCTGTTTTCAACTTAAGCAAGATTTGCTTTTCTTCTATTTTTTTCCCCTCTGAATATCTCATTCCTGGAAGGAAATGAATCTTCTGTGGTCCATATGATATTTTCCTAATAGGTTTGTTTTGGTTTTTTTTTTTTCATGCTGTAAGATTTGGTAGAGAGAGAAGATACAGTCTGTCAGGATGTTGGTAGTTTTCTGTAAATCAAAGCCAGGATCTGCAGAAAAGCACATAGTGAAGAAAAGAGATAGATACATGTTTTGAAAACTTCAAATAAAAAAGTCACAGAATAATGTTAAATTCAGATAATGTTGAAATCTTTTCTTTCTCTTTAGTTAAAAAAGAAACATTTTAGTCTTCCAAGTCAGACTTACGGTAACATCTTAACCACAGCATGCCAAAGCTATTAGGTTATTTTAAAGTTTTGGCCAGAATCTGGACGTTTGTGCAAAGTATTCCCTTTTCCAATACAAAACAAAATAGTTGCTTGAATATTCCTTACAGTGCTGTCATTTTTTAAGGCTTTATTTATTTTTTAAAGAATTGTTAATTTAGTTTTTATTCAGATTTTTCATGAGATTTTTATCCTTAAAAATCTGTGTGATATCCTGTGTGCTGTCCACAGCCTTTTTTGTGAAAGCCTTTTTCCATTCTTTCATAGGAGAGATAAAGTCACACAGTGTAGTTCCTTCCCTGGCAAGTAACTGTCAGAAGTGGTTCTAACAGAGACAGGCATTATCAGGGGATTGCTAGTGACCACTGGACACTCAAATTCCATCTTCCTAAAGAATTATAAATAATTTTTTTTAGTGTAGTGAAATCATAAATCCACCAATGCTGTTCTGTGTCTCACAGAAAATACAGAGCCAGAAGGGTAGAGAAAGAAAGCAGAAAATGAAGCTTTTCTGTTGTTAGAGCCAACTGGAAGCTCATTGGGAAAACTACAAAGTTCCTTATGTCCACACCAACACATGCTGCTGCCCTGTGGGAAACTGTTTGCTGCTCTAAAGGACACTTGGAAATTAAATATAACCTCTGATGGCACAGCATTCTACTTGTGATGCTCAGTTGCAGCTTAGCTGTGCCACTTGTTGATAAGAACTCAGGCAAGCACAGCACTGTATTTATTATTTGAGAGGGTTGTATATTTGGTGTTGAGGAATAAACCCTCTCCCAGGGTTACACATAAAGAATGTGAATAACTGAAGTCTGTTTATTTTGTTGATGCCCCCTTAAGATCAGGTTCGTGGCTGCTTTCCTTCAAGCTCTTACAGCTTTTTTTAGAGACAATGATGGTACTTGGTGGTGTTAAGGAGCAATATTACATGGTGTTAAGAGCTGGACAAACTGGTAGAAAGTGCAGTGCACATCTTTATTTACCTGTCCTTACTGGAGTTTGTTCAATAGTGCTAAAGCAAAAGCAAATCTCATCTACAAATGCACCTTCCCATATAAAGACACCCAGAGTTGAATCTTTGGAAATATCAGCTGAAGAATAAAGAAAATAATTTCTCTCTATGCCAGTAATAGCACCTACAATGCATAGAAGCAGACAATCTTTTTGTCATATTTTTTCTCTAGGTACTTTGGGAAGGGGTTCACAGGCCACTGGGTCATGTATTGATTAATTCCAGGCAGATTGGTTTTTATTCATAGAGTGTCTTGTGGCATAACCCAACTAAGACATTTTCCATCGTGCTATACAGACCAAATGTAATCCATCTTGGGAAAAAGGGAAAAAAAAAAAAAAAAGATGAAAACTATAACAACAGCCTCCCTTTGTCAGCAGAGTGACATCAGAAATAATGTTTCTTAGCTAGGTTTAATTTTGGATTACTTTTTAATTTTGTGTTACTTTGATTTTATTTGAGCAGTAGCAAGCATGGACCAAGTTCCTAAAAAGGAAAGCATTGTTGAAAGCTACAGAGAAAAAAGGATTATGCAAAGTGGAAGCTGTCCAGCTGTATCTTTGCTGTCCTTTGCAATACTCTGTGCCACTAAGGAAATGATTGGAAAAGCTTTTGAGGTCAAGGGAATAGAATTTAAATGTGTCCTTCTGAAATGGAAACCTCCATTTGAAAGGGATCTTTTGGTTAAGGTTATCCAACTAGAATGCTTAGAGTTAGGTCCTTAAAACAGCACTTTTTAGATGAGACAATAATGCTCCTCCTTTGTAAAAGCTCTTGAGACCCCTTGATAAAATTCTAGTTATCAGTAGAGGGCTGCAAATAATGTTGTGCACTCAAGATTGTGAAATTATTGCAGAACATGTTTCAATATATTATACAAAAACATGGTGGGGGAGTGTTCTTTCATACTTGGTGTATTTTGTTGTGTTGCACAGTTCAGTGAAGACCCAAAAATACCTGTCAAGTGCTGCTTGGAAGCTGATTGTCAGATAAGATTCAACTGTTTTGATACAAATAACATCCTTAGATATGACTCCAGTTCATTTAGCAGAATTTTTAGACGTTTTTCAGAAGTGTCATTTAAGAAAGTGGTGTGCTGTCATCCTCTGGGCTGTCCAAAGATTGACATATACTGGGGATTATAAATTTAAAAAATAAAGTGGCTGTTGTTTCAGAAATGGTAGCTGCTTTGCAATTAATTTCATTAATGCTTTGAAGTGCCTCTTAAATGATTCACTGCCTGTTATGACTGAATTCCTTAAAAATCCTTGTGAAAGAGTTTACAGATCACTTAAATTAGGTCAGTGGTGTCACTCCTGGAAGACGTTTTTCAAGTGTTTTATACGAATTTGGTATCTCAGTACTGGAGTTGGGAAATAGCCTTAACTCAGGGCTTAGCCAACAAGCAAGTAAACAGTGCTAATCTGAGTGTTCCTATTTGTGAAACACTGGGATGGAAAATAGTACACATTTATGTTTCCAAATGATTCCTGTGTTTACAGCAGTTACTCCTGTTACCCAACTGGAGCAGTGTTAGCAAAGCATCCGCATTTCTTTCAGTCTTTCAACATAATGACACAAGTTTAGTCCATTGCAGAAAAAAGTAAAACCAGCTGTTAAATATGAGCACAGAATTAGTGCTTAATTTAGCTGTGCCTTTGATTATAAAGTATTATTCACAAATAAAACTGAACATGGTGTGCATTCACCGACCTTATTAAGTGACCCCATGGTTCTGTAACATGCTGGTGGAGCAGCATTCATGGAAATGTTACTGTCCCTCTCAGTGTATAATGGAATTTTAGTATCTGCTTTGTCTTCAACAGCCAAAATTGCTGCTGTGGGTACTGTGTGTACGTGTGAGGTATATAGGATTGAGCACAACTGAGAAGCATCATCTGATCTGAACTCAGAAATAATGACTGAGTCCTAGAGAAGAAAATTAGGTTATTTTGTAAGATTTAAAGCATCTAGAGAAGTACAGAGCCAGGACAGCAGCATCTCTGTTTATCCCAATTTCCTAATTCTAACAATATTTGTTATTGTTTACTCCAGGAATGACTATACCAGAAGAAGATGCTGATGTGGGTCAAGGTAGTAAATACTGCCTCGTGGCAATAGGAAGGCTTCAGGTAATGCCAGTCTTTCCATATACAAACCATTTCTGAAAGCATGATCATTGTTCTGGTGTGACTGTAAAAGATTTGCACACTGTTCTGCTACTAGACTGTAACTCTTTACATGCCTCCAGTTTATAAAGTGCCTTGATGTCTGTGCAGTCAGTGACTTGTCTAGAACTTGTCAGCAGAGCAAAATGACACTGTGATTTTGGTGGATATGTGTACTTAATCCAGTAACAACAGCAGAGATGCTCCTGAAGATGAGTGTGCACAGACCTGCCATTCTTTAGGGTGTGAGGGGCTGGGGTGTTGGGGGCAGTGAGAAATGTGGCAGTACAGGTGCTGCAGGTGGTGGGTTACAGTGACACCCAGAACTCCCTGCCATTTTTCCAGTCATTCGCTCTCTGACTAATGAACTCCTTGAAAAACTGTGATTGCAGGAGTTACTCTGAAAATGGTAAAGATAAAGCAGTCAAGAGGCACTTCAGAAATCATAGCTTTATTCTCAGCGTGTATTTTGTTACGCATTCAGATGAGATGTGAGCTGAAGGGAGTGGGAGAATAAAATTTTCCTTCCTTTTTGTGCAGACAGTTGCAATTGTTGTAGTGCATTTCCTCCTTTGTGCGTTGCTGAGCAGAGTTCAGAGCTCTGAGCTAAAGCAGTCATGGTGAATCTCTTTCACCACTGCAGGGAGGACAGATTTTTATCTTCCTGGTCTGGGAATTCTGCCATGGGTGAGCATGTTTGAGCCTCTTGCATGATCCCCTGCACTTGCTGCCATCTGCTAGGAGGGGATCACTCCTCCTGACAAGGTGGAATGACCCTTTCACAGGTGCCAAACCCATCTTACCCAAGGTGAACAGCCTGCAAGTGTCAGCAGGTCTTCATGGCCATGGCAGAGCTACACAAGTACTGCAGGATGGGTTTTAGGTTAATCATGCTTTCATAATCAAGAGTCAAATATTCCACCAATGGAAAGAAGGAAATTATGGGAGTTCATGTGTTACAGCTTCCAAAGAAAGATGACTTCCAAGTAATGTCAAAACATCTGTTACATTAGCGGAGCCATAGTGGTATAAGGGAGGGCAGGAGGAAGCTCTGGGGTGGGTTAAATCAGAAAGGAGTCAAGGTGTACACATTAAAAATTCCTGTTCTGTAACAGCAGGTTGAAATCTTGCATGCAGTTAACTGGCTAATCAGCTGCAAGGTAGCAAAAAAATTTGAGATTTTGCTCATTTTGCATTGTTAGCAGAGATAGCTCTGGAAGTTGTAAGAGAATCAGGGATCTCCTTTGTACCTCCAGTGGGAAAGAATGGATATGAAGTGGCCTGGTAGCACAGATTTCAGGCAAAGAGCTGAAAACACATAGTTCCTCTCTGGTGATATTTGAGAAATATGTAGGAAACTCTGTTATTCATTATGGGCAGCTGCTTGCTGGCCTAATATCCCCTACCTCAGCCTCTGGAGGACTTGGTTCAGATTCTGTAGGTGTTTCAGGTGAGGTTCATGTCACCTGAAACAGGAGTGTTTAGTCTGAGCAGTGCTGTTGGTTAGGTCTACAGATAATGGGTTGGTTTCCTATCCTGAAACGAGTGGACTGCATTTTCCTCTGCAAGTCATTCATTCTTGGTTGAGGTAGGAATCACAGTGCCTGATGTGCTGCAAAGTGAGATGAACCCAGCTGGACTTACATCCTCCCTGTATCCCCCCTTCTTGGGAGCTTCTGGTGTGTTTGTTTCTCTGCTGTGCTGTTAAAAGCCTCGATGGATGCCATGGGGTGAGATATTTGCCCTGCAAACTGGACTAAAGGCTGTTCTGTCACTTATCTGTGCTGTTATTTTATTTTACTTCCTTCAGTTGCTAGCAGTCTGCCAGCAGATTCTGTTCTTTAGGTTGCTGTTGCTTAGGGGTCAGAGTTGGCTTTGTGTGACTGTGGTGTGACCTGCTTGGCCCTAGGTGACGAGCTCTCCCGTGTGCATGGACATGAACGGCATGTCCGTCCCCACGGAGTTCCTGTCCAGGCACAACTCCGATGGAGTCATCACCTTTGTGGACCCAAGGTGCATCAGTGTCATTGGCTACCAGCCCCAGGTCTGTGGCCACTGGGAATGTGGAGGGTGGGTGGAGCTAATGCAGAAAATGCCGTTTGCAAACACAGAGTATTTGTAGCTGGTAATTCATACGTCGTGCACTAAATGCTGTTCATTTTTCTTTGCTGCCCATGCTTCTGTGTGGGGCATCTTCTTATACCTTTAGACCTGATTAAAATTCTAACAGCAGAGTGCTCTGAACCTTGCACAGCTTTCCAATGAAGACATTTCTGTGATAGAAAGTTAACAGTGATTGGAGAGAGTTTTAGTCCTGTAGACCTTTGATTCTGCCAATCTCTTGAACAGTAAGCAAACATAATTTACAGCATCTATTTTCCTTTAGGCTTACATCTGCTCCTCTGAACAGGAGGCTAGTACAGAACTGAGTAGAATAGTAAATGAACCACTGAACTCCCAGCAGTTGTAATTTAGATGCAAAAATAGTTCCTTGTTCATTTGCTTATTTGTATTTTTTTTTAAGTTCCTTTATAGTAAGTGTTTTTACAAAAACTAGTACCATAAAATGAGGTGTAGTAGCAGATGTCAGTCTTTTCAACGCACCATTTCACAGGTATTAGAAAATAACTTAAACCTTTTTGTAAAAACATGGGGCATGATGTCTACAAACCTTGTTTGTGTGGTTCATCCCTGATTACCTGAGTAGTCCCGTTAAGTGTGATAAATCTTGTGTTTGCCAGAATTACTTGCAGGTCTGCACATGGATTTGTGTTGTGGTTTGGGTTTTTTACATAGCTTTATGTTTTATTCTAGGATCTTCTGGGGAAAGATATTTTAGAATTCTGCCATCCTGAAGATCAAAGCCATTTGCGAGAGAGTTTCCAACAGGTGCTGTGTTCTGCTCCTTTTTTTTCCACACTTTATTACTTTGTTATTTTTTTGACCACAGAAGTAGTTTTTATTTTGTAGTTCAAGGTACTTTTTTTCTGTTATGCTGGAGAAGGAATGGCAAGATACAAAACAATTTGTTGGTCAGTTATCAGTTGGTTAAGCTGCATAATAAATGGTAGCTGGTTTGGATTCATTTTTACCATGGGCCACATCAGCTGAATCCGTGACATTTATTCCATTGCAGTGCTTGCTGTTTCAGCTTGGTCTGGGACATGCATTAGCACAGCTTTCCCTGAGCTGCCTCCTTAGTGCTGGGCTTTTCAGTGCCTTTGCTGCTGCACCAGAACACCCAGCACAGGATGTTTAACCGATTGCTGAGGCTCAGTTGATCTAAGTGGTTCCAGATTTTCTAACAACAGCCAATAGCTCAACCAAGTTGTGTTGATCCATCTTGCGTTGGATGCTGAGATGTGTTTTCAGCTGTGAAATGTGGATATGAAGTGACTTCTAAATAATCCTTATAGCCAACTGTTTGTTCAGGCATGGCATGCACAGACAGAGCCTCTCAGGGAAAAACAGCTAAATGCTGTGTCCCTAGAAGAGATTGTGAAACTGAGGTTATGGTCTCTGCAGAAGCTTTGGAGATAGTGTAAGATTTAGTCCTCCTGAGCTGTTTCTCACCATCTCCCCCTTCAACAGGGACTACCAGCCCCATGGCCAAGTGTGCCTTTTCCAGTGCTTAGACTGAGTGCAAACAGCAGCCTTTTTAAATTCAAGGTGTTGATCCACAGGCTGTGAGAGTTCAGTGCTTCAAACAGGTCACCACACCCAGACCATCTCCTCTGCCCCACCTTGGCTGGGGCTGTGATGCTGCAGCTGAACCCTCCTGACAGGGACCTGTCACCCGGAGCCAGTTCCTGCTTCCTCTCTTCCCTCCTGCCTGCCCTCCTCCCCACCTCCTGCTGCCCTGGTGCTGGCACAGAGGGACTTGCTGGGAAGGCTGGGGCACTAATTCCTTTTGCATGGAACACCCAGCTTTGGGCTGGGTCAGCTCCCTGAACTGGCTCCTGGTGCCGTCAGCGGTGCAGGAGCAGTGAGCACACATATGCTGCTCTTCAGTGGTGCCCAAATGATTGATTCCACTCATCTGTGCAAGGGACAGTGACAGAGAGCTGCTGGATAATGGCCCATCAAACATGCTCTGCAGGGAATCCATCCAGTGCTTGCCTGGTCTCAGCAGGGCTGATAACCAACGTTGCAGTTAATGACTTGGTCCTGCCCGTGTTCACTGCGAGGAGATCAGGCTGTGGCAGGCTGCCAGTGCCCCTGAACTCAGCTGCTGGCGACTCCACTGTCACCACTCGCTGCTAGGCATGTGCATAAGTGATTTGCTGCATCAGGGACATGATACATGGTTTGCTTAAGGTCATGCAGAATGACAGCAGGAAAAAATGCAATTAGAAGTGAAATTCCTGCTCGCTCAATCTATGTCCAATCTAAGAAAACACCTTGTTGTTTCCTTAGCAGGCAATGCCTTCTTGGGTGTATTTTTGTTCAGTACAGTAGCAGTATGATTGGGGCTGTTATTCCCATCATGAAATAAAAGACTGAAGTAAACAGTTAAGCTTTGCACCAGGTGGTTCTTATTTCCTAAGAATATAAGAAAGTTTAATCATTATCTTTGATTTTTTTTGTGCTGGTTTGTTTGTGTGCTCTGTCTTAAGACAGTTCAGGATTTTCCCACCAGCAATCTCTCTGCTTTATATATTATTACAGAATTACTGTTTGCTTAATCAGGGTTTCAGGGTAATAGATCACTGCTGTTTGTTTTATTATTGTTAGTTCGGACTTAGAAATCTCTTAATTAAAAAGGTAACTGTGATTTCAAATAAACCCTTTTTCTTTTTTTTCCTAAAACCTGAAAACTTGACACTTCTGACTTGCTGACAGTATCAGAACCAGGCTGGTGAATAACACAGGAGGGAGGGAGGGTGGGTTTTGCAATTTTTGGTCAATTGCCAGTATCTATCTCAGAGCTTTATTTCATTGGGAAGATAAATTCATTCATCAGGGTGGGAAAAATCAGGCCAGAATAAGATAGTCTCAAGGCTAAGACCAACAAATACAGGTTAATATCAAAGGGTCCAGTATACAGCTGTTGGATACCCAGTAGGATACTATTCAGATGGCACACTCTACACCAGCTCTGTGGTTTTTACCCTGGGTGTGGTAGTAGAAAATGGCTGATAAAAGAATGTTGTTCAGTGAGCTCAGAAAAACCCTATAAAAGCATTAAAAAACCTCCAACAGAACCCACCAGAAGTGATTTGCTTCAGTGTGATTTTGAACTTTCCTGGGCTTTGCTAAAGCTTGTTGTGTCTTCTGTTTGCATTGTCTTCTATTTGCATTCTTTCCATTTAGTCCTATATCCAGTTGATTAATTTGAAGTGCAAACCTCTGAAGAAAAGCAGGATTGGAACATTTTTCTTAATCTAATTTCTTGTCAATAAAGACAGAAGGTAAAAAAGTGGGACTTCTACATTTAGAGAATACAGGCTGCAGATAGCTAATAAAAAGTAAATTCCAGATGTTAATGATTAAGAATCCACAAGATGTGGCATTTATTTGCAGTAGACCTTCCCTTTCCTTCCTTGAGGCAACCCTGAGATAGCCTGGTGGAAAAGCTGTAAAATATAAACAGAGATAGGGCAGGTAAGTGCCAGCTGAATGACTTAAAACCATGGAAGTTTTCTTCTGGCTTAACCCCAGCTTGTTGGATAACAAGTGAAATGCAGATTGCTTTGAATGTACTTTAGTTGGCTGCTTCTTAATGCTCACTTGGAGCCCAACTGCTGACTTGAACAAAACTTCAGCTACCAAACCCAGACATCTGAATTCTTAGTTACAAACAAATAGCCTGTGCAAGCAGGGAATTGATACTATTAAAATGGACAGTGGCTTATCAGAGTTCCCTCCATTCAAACACTGGCTCACTTTTTTCTTCTGAAAGCCAGAAGCAAGTGTTTCTTGTTAAAAATTTGCCATCCTAGAGAGTCTTTTAATATGTTTGGGGTGTGGGGAAAACAACCCATGGTTGGGGGTTTTGAGAAACCTCTGGTTTCTAAAAAAAAACCCAAAAAGTAAACACCACTGTGTTTAGGCGTTGTCCTAAATTTGGATGCTGATTTATCAAATATATTTATTGTATAGCTGGGTATCCAAGCAGAAAAGCAGTCAACCTTAAAATGGCTTTTCTTGTAGACTTTTGTTTAGCTGCAGTGATTCGTTTATGGTTCACATATAAACATTCTTAAAGTTTCTGTGTTGGGATAACAGCACAACCTGATGATTGTCCTGAGTCTGTATTCTTTTTATAAGCGGGCTGGAAATTGGCATTTTATGTGACAAAGCATGAGGATTTCATTCCAAAGGAGATAGCTGTAAACATGGATAGGATTTTGTGTATTCTCTCCAAATTAAAAATTCCTCTGCTGTCCCCGTAGCTTTCTTGAATTCAAGTTTAAAATGCACCAGTTGCTGCTGTTGACTATTGATTTGCACAGCAGATAGCAATCTCCTGTTATTAACCTTTCCAAATGGCTTTGCAGGTGGTGAAACTGAAAGGTCAAGTCCTGTCTGTGATGTATCGGTTCCGCACCAAAAACCGGGAGTGGATGCTGATCAGAACCAGCAGCTTCACCTTTCAGAATCCTTATTCTGATGAGATCGAATACATCATCTGCACCAACACTAATGTCAAGTATGTGCCTTTCTGGGTGCTCACCTCCATGGTTTTGAAGGAATTGTAACCATTCTTTTTCGCTGTAAAGCACATCTCAGGTTTTTAACAGACACCGTTTGTGTCTCTGTAACAGTGCTGGCTGTAACAGGGTTTTGCTGCATCAGGAGATCTCCCAGTGTAGCTGTTTCCCTGTGTCATTATCCTGTGATGCTTCCAGGGCCTGGCTGCACTGGGAGGAAACGTCACTTATCTGTTATGTCATTAGACAAGGCCATTGATCTCAGTCCAGGCTGCCTTGAACTAATGCAGAGCTTCCAGCAGCACAGCAGCTGTCCTGATACTGGAGCAAGGTTAGCCTGACTCCTGAGCCAAAAGAAAATTCCGTGTCCATGTTCACTGTCATCATAGCATTCTGTAGTTCTGGCCTCTTCTGCTTGAGCTCTGTCTGCTCTTATGACCTAGTAAAGCTGGCAGAATTATTTCCTAGTAGGTTTGATTGGGAAGGGTTCCTGACAGTTTAGATTTGATAGAATATCCCCAAGTATGGGGGTGATCCAACTCCTTATCTTAAGAGGGAAATGAAGTCATTCTGTCTTGGAATTAATATTTTGAAAAATCTTTCATTTGGCCTCTTAGGAGGAGGTCACACTCTGAGTATGGTGGAGGCTGATCTCTGTGGACTGAGCAGAGATGCTTTTGGAGCCTGGTGAGTTCTCAGCCTGTAACTGCAGAACCTGATCTGGCCTTGATTGCTTTATATTGTGAGGTTTTTTAATAAATGTTTCTCCTTTTCCAATATAAACTTAATCTATTCTTAAAACTAAATCTGCTTCTGGTCTGACCAGAGATTTTTTTTTTTGCCAAGTCTTTAGCTGGGAGGAAATTACTGGGTTTGAGATCTCAGCCTGTTAGACCATGTATCAGAAATGCTGAATGAGCAGTCTGCTGCTGGAGGTGCCTGCTGGGAGCTCCACTGCAAAACCATCCCCTGGGGCTCTGGCACTGGAGTTTGGAAGTGCCTCTGGGCATTCCTTGTCTTGCTTCTTTGGACATGGCACATACCTGGACTGGAAGGGCTGTGCATTCACTTACATTAAACCCAGCATCACAATTGTTTTCCTCTTTTTGTTTTTCTGCATACCCAGAAAGCTGGGCTTACACTGAATAGTTGAGCTCATTGAAAACAGGCAAATGTGTCTTGAAATCAGACAGCTTGTCTGCACTGTGCATCAAAATAGCTATTCCCACATTTCTGCTGTCTTATAATACTTCTTCAAATAATTTGTATATGTGAAAACAGGCCTGCAAAGTAAAAAACATCTTCTGAGGTTTCTCCCAGGCTGGCTTAATTGTGCTTTGTTCCCAAGAGGCCATGGATGAAAAAGTGGGGCTGGAGGCTTATGTTGTGTTGACTCTGGGAATGCTTTTTTGTGAGCCTGCCCTGTACAGTTCAGCTTGGCACCACAGCACTCCCTGTGATGAATAGGACTGTGCCAGCTCCTGGCTCTGCTTCCATCTCTCTTGCTAGGTTTGAATAACAACCCAGAAATGCTGACCTAATATGGAAGTTGCCTGCTGCTACTTCAACAGAGGATGTTCCCTCTTTCCTGTCATGTTGAGAATGTTCTGAAATGGGCAAGATACAGCCCATTATACTCCTGCTTTTGAATAGTAGAAAGAATGCATTATTCAGACTGGTTTTGTTTTTCCCCTTACTCTCTCCCAGTTCTCAGATTTCCAAAGAGGACTTACTGTAAAGTACTGCAGTTCCTGCCTGTTTCTGGCTGTTTTGTTTTTTTTTTTTCTTTCCCACATTTGGGGTAATGTTTTGACTTCTGATTTCCTAGCTGCCCTGAAGAGTTGTACGTCATGGTGTAGCTGGTGATTTCCAACACCTCATTAAGCTGCTGCTGGGACTGTGGTTTGGCACCAGCCCTGGGGTGTGTGGCCATCCTTACGTGTTCCTGGAAGGTGCTCTGGGTCCAGCAAGGTCCTTCCCATGGAGACCAGGCAGGGATGCCTTGCTCTGCCCAGCTGAAGGCACAGAGACAGATTTGATCTGCCTGTAACTGTGGTAACCTCCATAAAAACCAGGCTTGAAGGAGTTAAAAATTCAGCATGAAATGGTAAAGACAATGTAGCCAAAAAATCGGGATTTAAATCAGTTTTTAACTGAGGATAGTTTAAAGCCACAGTACATACCTCTTTGTGCATCTGTTATTGGAATAGCTCAAGCTGGTCAGTGAACAGCGTTTTCCCAAAAGACTGTAGAGGGCAGTGATGATTCCAGTTGTGGAGGGATTGACTTTCACTGTTATTTGTTGGCTTGGTTTGGCTGTTCTGTTTCTTTTTTTCTTTCTTTTTTCTTTCTTTTTTTTATTCCCCCCTTTTTTTAAATAAAGATACTCCTTTGGAGCTTCACACAGTGAAATGTCCAAACTTGCTTTTGGTACAGAAGGATAAGGAAATATTAGGTTCAAATGTTCACTTAGTTCGTTGCAAAATAAAAAAAGAAAGAAAAGAAAATTTCTCTCAGTTTCACTTGGGTGTAGTCATCCAAGAGAAACTTCCTGGAGAAATGAAGCATTTAACATTTCACATTTGTGCTGTGTTGGGCTGAAAAGAAGAGTCCCCTGTTTGACCACGTCTTCCTGTGTAGCTGGGACTGTTTGATTTCCAAAGAGAAAAAATAATTGTTATCAATGTTTGTTTATTACACAGATAGAGCAGTGTTTGAATAAAATAATGTTGGGGTGACAGGTTGTATAAAGGTCTTATATGTGTGTATATATATATTTATTTATTTATTAATTTATTTTTATTTATATGTATATACATCAGAATAAAAAAGAGATGTATTTTTCTGTTCTGTGTGGAATATCTGATGTTTCGTTTTTGGAAGCCACAAATCCTGTGTGAATTTGAGTCCTGTGGTTGTCCTGAGTCTCGAGACTTTTAGTGTTGGAGTGAGCTGGCACAGGTCACTGCTGGATGAATCAGCCTGTGGGAGAGATGCTTTCTGCTCATGGTTCTCGTGGGCCAAAATACTAAAGAGAACAACTATCCTGACAAAATTCCAGTTGGTGTTAGTGGTGGTAAAGTTATCTGTGGTCTGTCTGATACTGGTGTTAGACAGACCCTTTTGCAGGAGTGAGTTGTAAGGCTAAAAGAGGGGGATACTGAGAATTTCTGAAAGAGGATTTTACAACCACAGCCCCAAGGCTTTTACTACTCTGCTTTTGTCCAAACCAGACACAGGAAACATTTGTGCCTGTATTATATAAAAATAGCTTGGTAGGGATGCAGTATTGTTGTTTCTCTCCCACCAAAGAGCCTGTTAATTTTAAGGTTCAAATAATTTTTTGTTTACTCTGATGCCTGGAAAGGGAACCAGTGACTTCAGTTTTCATAGAGACAGCTTAACATCCTCTCAAATGTCAGAAGAACTTCCGCACTGTATTCCTTTTTCCTCCCTGTGTATTTACTAAAGTAAATTTGAATCAAAGCCTTCAGATTTGCTGAACCATTCTTGTCCAAGCCAAGGGCTTTCCCAGTTTCATACTGAACCTGTGGGTCAGTACAGCCAGAGCTCACTGTTGACCCAGGCAATGCCTCACTTGTTGTGTTGGGTAAACTGTAGAGCCAAGAAATTGTTCATTTACTCATTGAACCCCTGAACCTGAAAGTGAAACCACGGACAATTTTGGGGTTCAAAGTTAGAAGGCAGCTTCGAGTTTTGCCTAAACTGATGATAATCTCTTGTTCTGTTTCATTTTTGCTGTCCAGCAGTTGGGTGACACCTGCCTGTGCTGGCTGTCAGAAGGGCTGGTGAGATGGCAGGGTCTGAAGCAGCCCCAGCAGCAGCACTGAGCTCTCCTGCTCCACTGCTCCAGGAATTGCTGCACAGTTCCTTTCAGGTTTCAAGCTCCATCTAAACTATTTATGCAGTAGCAGCCAAAACCAACAGAAGATGCTACCCTGGCTTTGCATTTCAGTCTTAATTAGGTGCAGCATAGCTTGCACAGGGTTCAGTAAAAATACACACAACTATTTGGTTTTTATAGGAAATGGATTTTGGGAGGTTTTGAACCCAAAGTTCAGTGCTGTTAGCACAACGTGGTGTTTATATTGTACTGCAGCTTAATGAGTATTAGAGATGAAAGACAAAGGGGGGTGAAGGAGCACTAAGTTAGAGAAGTGCCTACAAAACAAATAAGGAGTGAGTGTGCTGTTTGGTTTGGCTCATTTGTATGTATATGGCTGAACCAAGAAAACATTCTTTATAAGGAACAGAGGAGAGCCTAATGTGCTGTTTATTGACACACTCACCAAGTCGGTGGTAATGAAAACAAATGAAACAGTGTAATTAGCTTCACGTTAGCAACGGGGTTTAATGGGTGTTTATTGTCCACGGGGTGGTGTTTAGAAACTTCCCCATAGACTCCCCACCATTAAATTGCCTCCCGTGGTTCTGTTGGGAAAGTTTGCATTTTATGCTTGCGAACCAAGAATGTCTGTGCATTCCAGAGGTAATTTTTAGGAATTTTCTGTTCGCTAAAATAATAGGGAAAATCCATGGCTCTCTAATGGCTTGGAGGACTGCCTTTTTTTGCATGTTACTGCTAGGACAAAAGTTATTCCCTGTATTATGTGTTCTCATGCTGTAAGGCTTGCAGAAGGCTTTTGGCCACTTACTCTGACCTGCTGTTTGTTGCAGAACACAGATTTTTGCCGTGGAGCATAAAAACTGACCAAAGTGTCTTCTGGAAAAGCTTCAAGGGATAGCAAAATCTGTTACTTAATTCAGTAGCTTGTTTGAGTGATTCCTCACGTTTCCCCCAGTTTGTGTCTAATTTGTCATTTGACTTTGTCTGCAAGTTTGTCTCTCAGTCCCTCAGCATCTGAATCTATTTCAAAATTTTAAAGAAGATTTGGATGAAAATCTAAAATTTAAGCCTGTGGCTAAAAATACATTGTAGTTCTCCAGAGTTTCAAATCCATGATCTTGCTGTTTTGCAAAATCTCATCTTTTCCTGCCTGTCCAAGTGTCACCTCTCTGGAGAAAGACACACATGGTGTGTAATTCCCATTTTTAGGTGATTTTCCCTTCAGAAAGAAGCCAGAAACATACACAAACTGTGAGCACTGTCAAGGATCATTTACAAGTATCAAATCCAATTATTTTGTCAGTTTAAGTACAATCCTATCCTAATCCCTGAGCTCTAGCATAATTGTGTGGGTTTATACCTTCTTTGCTAACTGAGCCAGGAGCCTCACAAAAATGAGTGTGCTACCCATGCATCTCCAGGCCTGAAGTTTTCTTGCTTTTGCTGTGACCAAGCAACAGAAAGCAACTGTTAATCAGAGGTGTAAAACATCTGGGTAACTTTCCAGCTGCTGAGGTGTTCTGTCATTAGCATCTTCCTGGAGAGCAAGCTTACTGTTTCCTTCAGCAGAGTCATGGAGGGGGTCTGGTGTGCTCATCATTAACATGAGGAAGACAGTGAATTAAGAATAGTGAATTTTAAATCCTTTATGAAGAGATTGTGTTCCAACCTCCATTATTTACCAACCTACACTTCTGTGCTGTCACAGCAGATTTCTCCCTGTGCCCTGCTGGATTCCTGTTGTGCAGGTTTTCTCAATGAGAAAGCTGTAAAAAGAGATGGATCTCACAGGAAAGGATTTAGTAAATCATCTGAGACACATTTCACTGGGACTGTAAAATAGACCATGACTATTCCTTTTTGTATCTTAATTGGTTTTTGTAAGAAAGTCATTTTGTCTCCCTTGCAGACAACTTCAGCAACAGCAAGCAGAACTGGAAGTACATCAAAGAGATGGGCTGTCATCCTATGACTTATCTCAGGTGAAATTTCTCAGATTTTTCTTTTTGTGCCTCTGATGCTTTAAGATGTAAAACAACAACAGCCTTCAGCAAAACTGAAAGTATATTGTGACTGTCCCTGAATTCCTTTGTGTCAAATACAGTAGAGGGAATTACCTTCCTCTGTGTATCTCAACAGGTGCCTGTTCCAAGTATACCAGCTAGTGTTCATGAGGGTGGAAAGTCTGTGGAAAAGCCTGATGCTATCTTCTCCCAAGAGAGAGATCCTAGATTTGCTGAGATGTTTGCTGGAATAACTGCTTGTAAGTGAATGTCCCTGATGTTTAATTTATAATACTGTGTTAAGCTTGGTTACATGATGTAGAGCACAGCTTCAAGAGAATGAAGAGAAACTGCTGCATGGCAGAGAATTTTCTAAGTAGTATCAGTCTTTGGGACATTTCCTAGCATTTGTCATTAGTTGGTGTTTCCCCTAAAGATGATAGGAGTAAATTGAAAGAGGGAAGGATGGCTTTTGTGTCACCAGAGCTGCCTGGTTTTGATTCTCTTTTCATTTCACAAGGACACCTTAGGCAGTGCTCCTAGATATTAAATACACTAGCAGGACATTTCATTTCTAAGTGTATATTTTCTTTCATAAACAGCATATGTAAATTTATTTCTACTAATAAGAACATACTTCTTTAAAAAGGGACAAGAAAGTTACCATATAATCTTAAGATAGCTGCAGTTTTGTATCAAGTCACCAGTTTTTTGTATAAATGCTTTCAGAGTCATATGCTGCCAACAATAGACTTGTTCTCTGGTTGGTTGAGGCATTTCCAGTCACTTTACCTGGTTGTGAGGAGTCCTTGCTCTTTTTCCCATAACTTTTAAAATTTTTAGGAATTTCTTCTAAGAGTGATAGGAGTCTCAGGAACAACATGTTGTTCTGTATTCCTTGGAAATTACTGTGAGGACAGAGCCTTTACTGGTGCCCTCACCAAAGGATTTCCCAGCCCTGTTCTAAGGAGGCAACTTGTCAGTCAGGCAGATGGAGCTGTCTCAAAGTAGCCCAAGCCTGTGCTGCTTGTTGCCCTAACAGACAGAAACCACTAAGACTGGCAGCTGAAAGGATCATCTGAAATATATCTGTAGGAAACCAGGCTCATTAAAGCCATGGCTTGTGGAAGAGCTCATTGATTGTTTATTGTTCTTAACCATCCTCGCTGGAAAAGAGGAATTTTTACATTTGTTTTAAATAAATCAATGTGCAAGTGTCATGCAGTGCAGGGAGGAAAAGACCCACAGGGTTTGACTCTGGGGGTGTTGGAAGGTGACCTCGCTGTTGGTTTCTTATGTCTGGGTTGGCTTTTTCAATTGGAGAAGACATTGTAACTGCAATGTACACTTGATATTCTGTACTCCTGTTGCTAGGACTTGTCTGCTATTCCAGTTCATCCTTCTCTATTTACTCAAACAGTGGAGTCAACAGCTGAGGCCATAAAAGGGGTCCATTAGAAGGTAGCAAGGCTCCAACCCTAAACACCAGAATATGTTTTTCCAAGCAAGAACATCTTGCTTTTTTTACTGCCTTTCTGGCTCTTTTTCAGGCAGCTCTCAGCTGTTTGTGGGGAAGGGTTAGGGTTAAGGGTGTCACAAGCTGTGAGGTAGCTGGGAGGTTATGTTCTTGGAAATGCCATTTCTCTTTTCATTCTTATCAATTTACAGGCTGTGCTTTTTTTGGGACATTCTCCCTCTCTGAATTTCTCATGGGAGCTGTGATCAAGGTCTCCTCTGGATGATAAAGGATGGTTCCCAGTTAGGGATGAGATACCCTGTCCAAAAGCAATATTGACAAGCCTGCATGCTGCCTGCCAGACATTTGTGTTCTGTTGATACCTGATCTCATTCTGTAAGAACATGGGCTGACACAGGACTGCTATAATTGCATGTAGTGACCACACTTAATTAAAACCCCAAAAGCTGGGAGAAGAAGCCTGGCTTTACAGATTGATGCAAGTGATTTGAAGCGTGGGATGATGCAGTTCTTAGAGAGAGATTCAGTCAAGAGACAGAAACGTTGGAAATACTGGTCCTGCTGGGAGAAGGGACATAATTGACCAGTACAATGGTAGAGTTTAGAGAGAAACAGGTAAAATTCTCCAAAAATAAAAATCAAACAAGCAAACAATAAAACAAAAAAAAAAATCATTGCTGTAGCAAAGGTGAGAGCAGAGAATTGCGTGAAAAATCCTGAGTAGGAATACAGCTGGGAGAGATGTGGGCCAGATTCAGAGGCTAAAGAGCATTCAGGGTAACTCAGGAAGGAGAATTAGCTGCTTGCTATTAGTTTAGCTGTTCCCTTTGTCTTGGCCTCATCCTGTGGCACAGACCCTGGTAGCTGCCATGGCAACTCTGCTCCACTTGAGGAATTCCAGTTCATTTGGGGCACTCTCAATTTTTCTGGTGAGTTGTTCTCAAATATCCAAAGCACCCGCAGGATTTTGGCTCAGTCTCTTCCAGCTCTGAGAGTTTGGTGTCCCTGCAAAGTGGCCTTAGAAAATGGGGCATCTCATGCAAGAATGACATTACTGCAGAAAAAGACAAATTCATCTGTTCCTTCTTCTCAGAGATATGCCAACCCATTCTTAATTCTTCCCACTGTATACCCAGCCTTCTCTACGCCTGTCCCCATTCTCCCTGTTGTTTTTTTTAAATATGAGAGCGTAGTTTTGCAGCCCAGCCTTGGTTTCTGTGCTGGGCAGTAGGTAGCCAGGAAGGAATTTCTACAAATTTCTGCATTACAAAGGACAAGCAATGCCAGCTTGCATCAGTGGCATCCACACTCCCTCTCTGAGGCTCCTGTGAGGGAATTTGAGGTGACTTTATTCTTTTAGAGGCAAGCTTAGGTTCTTGCTAGAAACATAATGTAAGAACAACTTAGGTAACAGAGAAGAGCTGGTGTGTGTTGGAGGCATTTGGTGAGTCATGCTCAGGAGGTCTCTAAAAGCCAGGGAAAGCTAAAAAAATTTTAAACACCTAAAAAATACTTCTGTTACTTGTGAGTTGAGTGGGCCTTTTGTCCGAGAGCATCTTGTGAAATGAGTGGGAATCTGAAAGGAGCAAAGGGGGAAAATGAGGGGGCAGGCTGGATTTCTAGGCCTGGCAGGTACATATCAACCCATGGTAGCAAAACCACCAGTGAGTTGCAGGGTGTTTTGCACTTGGAGGGAAGATCAAGAAAGTGAATAAAGAGTGGTGTAGCAGACCTGTAAATTATTTCAAGAGGAGTAGTAGTGAGATTTCCCTGGGCTTTGGAATAATCCAGTACCAGAAAGTTAAATTAAGGGACCAAATGGTGCTGTTCACCCAATCTTGTTTCATTCAATTAGAGATTGATCTCCAGTTGCCGCATTAAGGGTAGAATATAAAAGTTAATGGCATTTCTTTGTGCAAGTTACTCACTATGCTCATTTGTCTTCCACTCCTCTGGGGTGCTTCCATCCTATTTCATGGCTCCCCATCCTATTTCATGGCTCCTCCAAGCCACATGAGGACAGCAAATTCCACAACAGACCTGTGTTTTGCCTTGCCACAGCTCAGGTGTGCAGGTCTTGTGACACTCAGAAGCAAAGTGCCTCCTGTGATGCCACTGTGATGCAGGTGGGGCTGCAGGTTGTCCCCCCAAGATGAGCAGGCAATGCCACCAGGGGAGGTGGGTGCTCCTTGGGCTGTCCTGGGAAGCAGATGGTCAGCTGGTTAGGAGAGAGCTCTTGGACACCCTTCTTGGGTTCTTTAACCCAGCAGAGGGGGGGCCCTCAGCTGCCACCTCAGTGCACACAGTCTGGGTAACAGCAGTGGGGCTGGAGGACTTTTCCTGGTGCCAGGAATGTACCCTCACCTGAGCCACAGAGGTGCACCTGCCTCACACCCTCTTCAGACCAGGCTTGTTTCATGGGCCATCCCTCCACCCCCTGGGCAGCCCCTCACTCCTTTTTCCAGAAAAGCTTTGTTCCCCTCTCCAGTCTGTGCCTGGGCACCCCTCACTCCCCAGCTCTGTGCCCTGTGCAGTCAGGAGCAGCTTCCAGCAGCTCTGGGCTGTGTGGCCAGAGGGCACAACCAGCACAACATTCCATGCAATGGCATCAACGAGGCACAGCCTGTGAGGAGAGTACAGAGCAGACACAAACCAGCTGTGCCTCTGGTTTCACACTGAACTGTCATTTTGTGTCGTTCCTAATGTGTTCCACGGGGCTTCTTCATGAAGCTTGAAGAAGGGAAGAAAACATTCATTGCACTTATTTTTAAATAATTTTCCTTCATTATCTCACTCCCTAAATTAATTATGTTTCTGTGATTTGTTTTTCTCTTATAGCAGATAAAAAAATGATGGCCTCTGCATCTACAGCAGGAAACCAGCAGCTTTACTCACAGGGAAGCCCATTTCAGCCAGGACACTCGGGAAAGACTTTCAGGTATTTAGTCCAGATCCTGAATGTGTCAGAGATGGGGAAACTGTCCCCCTTCAGTACTGCAGGAACAAAACCAACCCAAGGTGCAAGAGCTTTCTTTACATGAATGAATTTTACTTTGTGTGCACTTCACTGCTGGTAGTGTTTCAGTACTTACACTGGGCTTACAAGCTGAGATGATTTGGGTATCTCTCTTTAAGATATTGGCTGGTAAGTAGGTACTTTCTGCTATGATATTGTAATTAGAAAAAAGCTAAGGAGCAGCAACAAATCCAGACGGGAAATACCTCTGAGAGGTGACAGGACAGGGTCAGAGATCTGAGGAACATTCAGCCAAGCCAGAAAGGTGCAAATACTTGTTTTGCACCTGGAGCTGTCACTACTCCTACAGGCTGCCTTGAAGGGCATGGATGTGGGTATCAGAGGGAGCAGAGGGATGCTGCATCCATGGTCCCAGCTGAGGACTCATCTAAGGCAGCTTCCAGATACACCTAGGGTGCTGGTATGGCATGTTCCAAGGCATTTTTGAGTTACTCTGTGTGTGTGTCATTGCCTACCAGCTGGCAATACAGGTTCCAGTTGCTTTTGGGGAGTGTGGTACCAGCAATGTGTTTGCCTTAGTACATTGTGATATCACCACTGTCTTAGTGGAGTTTCATTCTCCTGTTCAAACCAGCCAAGGCTGTTAAAGTGAAGGAACAGTCACTCAGAACTTCCAACTGGAAAACATTGGCAAACACTGATTTTTTTTAAAATCAATGTCCTCTTAAAGTCATAATTGCTAATAATCTCAGTGAAGAGAAATAAGATCCATGTGAGTGTGTTTTGTCAAATTAAAACCAAGTATAACTTGGGAAGATATGACAGTAAATTAAAATGTCTTTTAATTGGATATTGTGTATTACTGGGTGGCTGACTTGCCATCTGGGAGTTCGGCTTGTGTTCTGTTCATTTCCTTTGCTAATTCCTGATGTTTAACTGTATCTTTTTTCCTGTTGCTATTCTGTTACATCAAGTAATGTCTTGCATTTCTGCCAGCACTTCCACTCTCAGTGAACTGTCCTGAGTATGATCTCCAGCCTGGCCCCTTCAGTCACTGAGCCTGGGCAGCCTCCATGCACTGTTCTGCAGAATCCTGTTTGCAAAGTACAGTTCCAGATACAATCCAAGCTCCTCAGATGATGGGACTTGCCAGTCCAGCTGAGAAGGTGTTGGCAGTAGGGCCAGCCCTCCCCAGCAGCTGCTGTGTGTTCCAGCCAGATTTAGATACACTTTCTGGTCTACATTTCCTTCTTTGGAGGCTCTGTGATGGTATAAAATAAAAATAAAACAGATTTTTTTAAAAATTAGAAAACTATACAAAGAATTTCTAAACATACACTTTGTTTTAGGCAGTAAGAAATCCAGAATAACAGCTCCCATATTCAAATGCCTGCCACGTTTTGCTTACACTCTGGGAGGGATTCTGTCAGCCTTTTCCAAGGATTCAGATTCCTGCTTTCTCTCTGCTCAGCCTTGTTTACTTCTTTTCCCAATGTGCTCTCTTCTCTCTCTGTAAGATTGTGAAAATAAACAATAGGGAAGGGATTGGAGAAAAGAACAAGCTGTTTCAGTGGATCCACAGAAGTGGTTTTGTGTGCTGTCTTCATTTCTATTCATTTATATATGACATGTAAAAAATATGGTTTTATATATAAAAGTACAGTCACAGAGTGTGGTTGTGTAGATTCCATTGCTCAAGACTTCCATGACAATAAAATGGTGAAGTGGACCAGTTCCTTCATAAAATTTTTCATATAATTAGGAATTTCTGGGTATTTCTCCATAGTGAAATTCAGTAAGTGCAAGGCTCAACAGCTAACATATAGAAAAGTTCCTTAAATATATTATTTTTATTATTATTAGTGTTCCAAAGTTACTACATGAGTTTAACTTCCTGTCTTGATTATTCTTTTGCCTGGGTATATAACAGCCTGTTCTTCTTTAGCATTAGTTGGTAAAAAAAGGAATTAAAAGCCCTTATTTTTAATATGTAGCACATAATTCTTCATTTCCCAGTCAGGAAACAAATAAGGAAGCGCTTCTAAGTATCATCATTTGTGCCCATCTTAATTTAGAATGGCATTTAAGCAAATGCTTAAATACTGTTGACCTTAAGCACAAATTTGTGATGAAGTACCTGCTTGAATACTCTCTGCAAGCTGTATTTTTGATGCATTAAATGTTAAACTGGTGTGGGGCTAAGTGTGTATGCACCACGTGTGAGACTGTTTTTATTCTTAGAAGCCCTTTCCAGGAGATTACTGAAGTCTAACTCAAAATAATTTTGCCTGCTGTGTCTATTAGGACTGACATTTAAAATGCCAGTGTGTTTCATAGTTTTGTGATGGTTTTCAGTGATTTTTCTGATGAAGACAGATTGAATAATTAGCTTTAATGTACTGTCAGTATTTCTTTATCCGGGATACAGTTTGTGCATTGAGAATACGCCCCACAAATGAGGCTCTGTGTCTGTTCTGAACCCTCAGTTCATCCGTGGTGCACGTGCCTGGTGTCAATGACATCCAGTCCTCCTCCTCCACGGGCCAGAACCTGACACAGATCTCCCGGCAGCTCAACCAGGGCCAGGTGGCCTGGACAGGGACCCGCCCGCCGTTTCCAGGACAGGTACTGATCCCAAGTGCTTTATTTTCATGGTCTTTAAAGATTTGCACTCTCTGTGCTTTTTTACGGCAGCGTTAGTAAACCCATTTATAATTTCTGTGTAATTAATTTGTGGTTGGGGTGGAGTTGTGAGCATTGATTGCCCCGTGTGTAACTGCACCTGGTTTGGGATTTGGTGGCCATTGGGGTGGCAGTGGCTGCACTGACCCAACCCCACTGGAAGGTCTTGTCCTGCATTTGTTTTTTGTGTGCACTAGGTGAAGGAAAAAGAACAGATCTCCTGCTTTAGTATTAAGCCTGTGAATTAAATCTTTCTTGGAGCAGGAGCTTGCACCCAGCAGTGTCACCCACTGTTATCAGGGTGTTGTCAGGGTGGGCAGAAGGGGCACGTACAAATCCAGGCATGGATTGAGGGCAGAGGCTGCCCAGCCTGTTGCCCCTCCATTGGCACTGCCCAGTGTAGCTCACACTGTTGTGTGCTGGAGGAAACAGCACATACCTCCATCAGATGCACTGTGCTTGTCAGTGTTAGCCCAGAAATCACCCCTTGTTCCCTGCAACAGTTAAAAAATTGTTCAAAACTCTACTGAAAGACAAATAAAATGAAATAAGTTTGATCTTAATAATGCTGCTCTTAATCCCTCCTGAGTTCCCATTGTTTGGCAGGCTGGAATGGCATGTTGGGGTGGTCACTAAATAAATTTTCAATCAGCAAATAGTTTCCACATTAATCACTGATTATTCCCAGCCCTCAGAGTGTCATGGCTCTCTGTCACACCTGGTTAATGAAATCCAGTCACAACATTCTCATTTCTTCAGATGATGTGGAAGGTGCTGAAAACGACTAAAACAAGTTACTCATCCCTCTTACTGCACAAATTCTGTCCAAGTCAAGTGAGTTTGTATGTGAGTGTAAGGAAATTGGAATTAATTCTTCTGTCTTAAATAAAGTGAAATGGAGCTGAGCCTTGCATAAGTGACATGCCAAGCTCCCACTGCCATTGTGGAAACCTTCAGAAATGTACAGTTTCTTAGCTTGGAACTGAAGACTTAGTAGCATCTTCCACATGTTATATGCTTGTTGGGATCTGTTTTCCTCCCCCAGCTCTCCTGCATTTGCCCAAAAATCATAGAATCATTAAGTCTGGAAAAGACCTTTATGGCCATCAAGTCCAACCATTAACCCACTGCTGCCCATTTCACCACTAACCCACATCCCCAGGTGCCACATCTACACATCCTCTAAACACCTCCAGGGATGGTGACTCAATCTCTTCCTTGGGCAGCCTTTCCTGTTCTTGACAGCCCTTTTGTTGAAGGGATTCTTCCTGCTGAGAAGTGGCTCAGTGAGCACTTCTGCCAGCTACTTCAGTGCCCTTGGGTGGATCCTGCCCATCCATGGACCTGTGTGTGTCTGGGTGGTGTAGCAGGTCACTGACCTTTTCCTCTTGGATTGTGGGGGCTTCATTCTGCTCCCTGTCCCTCTCTTCCAGGGAAGAGCAGCTTCCTTTGCATGCATTGATTGCCAGTAACAGTGCACATCACTACAGGTATCCAGAGATGTAATCACCTCCAATTTCCCTTTGTGGGGTTGGTTAGGCAGTGAGTTTTTCTTGGGACTGCCAGATTTAACTCATAATGTGGGAAATAGTTTATAATCAGATTTTGTCTGTGCACCATACATTAGCACGTGACTTTGGATGGAACACTTCACTCCCTTTAGTCTCAGTGTACCAGTTGTGCATGTCTCAAAGCAGCCTCTGCAGTGTTTAATCATTTGTGTAACATTCTGGGAGATCCTGAGACAGAGCCATTATGTAGGTGAAATGACAGTAAGCTGGATTTTAGTACTTTTGAATTAACTCAGCTGCCCAATTAAAGCAATGTTAGACTGTTTCTTCCCTTCTGCCAGGACTTGGTGATTCACCCTTCCAAGCCTTTTACAAGGCAGAGTAACTGCTGCCTGTATTTCATAGGCAGGCAGAGAAAGCAGCTCAATAGCTTTGAGACTTCTTTGGCCATTTAGTCCCAAGCACTGGAGACACTGTCATCTGAGACCTGCATGTGTCCTGCATGACATTCTGATTTTACTGCAAAATCAGTACTCCTGGAAAATAAAGATGAGTTTGAGATTAATCTTGATAATAGTGGTGAAGGAAATCCTGGTTTTCCAGACAGCTCTGATACAGAGTACATGTGAGCTAATCAGCAGGAGAGCTGTAGGTGTTGGTTTATAGTCTGTGGTATTCCTTCTGCAGCAGTAAGCTGGCTTGGACAGAAATGAAATACAGCTGAGACAGGAGAAACGTGCCTGTTGGCATCCAAAGAGTTTATTTAGTCTTTGCTTTATGTTGTAAAAAGAGATTCTGCTGTGCTGTTCCCCAGCAATAAAACTTTTTCCTTTTTTTTTTACACTTTATTCCTCAGCAAATTCCATCCCAGTCTGGCAAGGCTCAGTCCTCTCCCTTTGGCATTGGAACCAGTCACACCTACCCAGCTGACCCATCCTCCTACAGCCCCCTGTCCAGCCCAGCCACCTCTTCTCCAAGTGGGAATGCCTACTCCAGCTTAGCAAACCGAAGTGCAGGCTTTGGTGAGTTGTAAATGGTGTAACACAGAAATGCACGTAGAAGTGAAACACTTCAGCATTAACTTCAGTAAGAATCTTCCAATATTTAATCTGTGAAAATTGGTTTTTATTGTTCTTTTGGTGGGTCAGTTGGTAAGCCCAGGTGGTGGAAGGGTTTTGCTTTCTGCTGCTGAGTAGAGAGGACAGAATTTACCTGTTCCCTCCATGCTGCATCTCCTCCACATCCAATACACTTCAGAATATTGTCATTTTATGTTATGAGGGAACTTCTTTATTTTTTCTCAGTAAATGGTGTCCTGAAAGGTTCAAAATTTACTTATATGACTAGTAACCATCCTTGCAAATTGTGGTCAGCTGGTTCAATTTCTTTTTACTTTTCAGGAGAACACTTAAAAGGCACAAATTTGCCTTTTTTAAAATTTTTTATCTTCTTCTTTATGGTGGTGTCCTCTTGCACTGAGATTGCACGTTGGAGTTTGGCTGAAAACAGGATTTATTTTGTACCCCCAGTGCTACTAACCTAATCAGAGTAGGTGCCATGTTGTGAAATGGTTTTCTTTTCCTATTACATGCTAATTTGATGGCTTTCAGACCGTGACCCAGTAGGTAACCCCTTGGTCAGTTTTCTGCACTCTACCAGAAGAATAATGCTCAAGAGTAAAATACATAATGGATTCCATGAAAAATGTCACTGGGTGATAATGATGTGCAATCCCAAAAGTTGTTTGCTCCTGTCCCTGGGGAACAGACCTGGCACAGACCTGTGCCTAGAAGAAGGGCATTGAGATGGAGCTCTTCCCACACGGCTTATTCCTCCCTGCATTTCCATTTCCAGCAGGCATTGTGCATTTGTTTATGAGACAGCCTTGTATTTCAGGCTTAAGCTACTTGGCAAGAACCCTTTCACTTAATGAGAAACATCTCCTGACCTACATCAGTTTGGGTGCTATTAATAACCCAGCCTTCGCGGAGACGAACGGCTTCGGCCGCCGGCTGGCAGGAGCTGCTCTGCTCAGAAGAAACATCATTTGCTTCACTCAGTTAATTTCAGTGTGTTGTTCTGAAGGGGGAAAAAAAAAAAGAAAAAAACAAACTTGCAGCTTGTTTTTTTTAAAGAGTAACTTAGATGAATTTTATTTTGGCTCTTAAAATGTCTGCAGGGTTTTTGAGTCAGCTGAATTACTGGTTGGGGTAATGTCAGTAAGGGAAGAACTGTAATCATCTACTTCAGATGTGATAGAAATGCATCACTACAGCCTGTTTACTTTCCTCTAAAACCTTCCCTTTATCTGTTTTGCATGGCTTAGCTGGTAGCCAAAGGGATTGGGTTAAATATGTGTGTCTGTATTTTCTGAAGTCATGACTGTGAGTAGTGGCTGATTTGACATGATTGAGTCTGGCTATCAAAGACTTGGCATAGCACAGGTGTGGAAGTTTGGCACAGGAAATTTGGCACCCTTGGCAGAGGATGCTGGTGGTTGTGAAGAACCAGACACACACAGCTTGATCCTCTGCTGACAGAGGGAAACAGGCAAAAATAGCTGGAGCAGTTATAGAGAAAAACATTAACAAGAAAAAAGAGGAGGAAATGTTTGGAGGAAAAGCATAAGCCTGTGGCAAGCTTCCTAAAATGCTTATTCTTAGAAGGAGATACTGTAACTAATAAATTGAAAATTATCCAAAAATATTATAATTCAGTGGCAGTCTGTAGAAATGAAGGGTAAAATGAGTCCAGCTTAATTGTAATCTATTACTGTACTCATGAAAAATGTATGTGTAAAAGATAACCAAATTAATGTGTGGCAACATGCTTTTTTCCTGGTAGACCATTTAGAAGAAAAGAATCTCCTTGGAATTATCATGTTAAGTGTATTTACAATAAAGCCTTGCTGTTCGTGTTACTCTGTCCAATGTAAATGGCCTGGGACTTGTAGGAAAGTATCACCATATTGACAGGATAATAATTTGCTATGAACTGCATATTAAATAAATCACTTTGCAGATGTATCTCTGGAGGACAAGACAGTCTAGCAATGCCTGTATTTAATCAGCAAGGCAGTTGTCTGTTGATCATACTGTTTCTACATCTGCTTAAAAAATTCCTGGATCTGCTTACATGCTTCTTAGATGAGTACCAAACTGTGCGCCCACTGCTCTGCAGGAATTCTGTGTTTCAAAGAGAAACAGCATTCAGATGGTGAAGTTTGATTTTTAAGTGAAATGAAAAATACTGCTTATTATTGATTAAACAGCGATGTGGGGGATGCTTGAAAATTGTCCTCCAGTGCCCTGCTCACCGTGTCACTGTGAGTGTTGCTCTGGGCAGTTCATGCCTGTGCAGCCGTGGCCCCGAGCTCTGCTCTGGGGCTGCAACTCCCTCCAGCTTCCTCCTCCCAGGGCTGGTGTCACCCAGGGCCCTTCTCCAAGGCTCCTTTGCAGATCCAGGCACTGATGGATGCCGCCCCAAAGCAGGCAGGTGTTTTGGAGGAGCCGCTCTCTGACTTGTGCCTGTTGTTCCCCCCAGCTGAAGGTGGCCAGAGCAGCGGGCAGTTCCAGGGGAGACCTTCCGAGGTGTGGTCGCAGTGGCAGAGCCAGCACCACAACCAGCAGAGCGGCGACCAGCACTCGCACCCGCAGCCCAACCAGAGCGAGGTGTTCCAGGTGAGCAGAGTGCAGGGAGCCAGAGCCCCTCTGCTGACCTCTCAGTTCTGAGTACAGCCATGGCCCTGGAGGATCAGGGAGCCCTGGAGCCCTTCCCTGCTGCTGCGTGCTGCCGGGCCTGCACTGCTCCTAGCTGCCCTTAGCTGCTGGGGTGGTTTGGGTTTCTGCCACACAACAGCATCTTTGCTGATGTAGAATGCTCTTTTCCCTTCTCTTTGCACCCTGTACTTAGGGCTTTCATCATTTGCAGAGAACCCATGAAGTATTCCCAAGTGGAGTGTCTTTCTTATCCTGGTGCTGGCCTCTGAGTTCAATTAGGTATCAATGTTGTTCTCTTTGACAGTTCAAGCAGGAAAGGAGTCTGATACTGCATAGAAGATAGTGGACAATAATTTTTTAAGGTTAAACCCAGTCAGATACCAGATAGATGGTAAACAATCATCTTCAACTACCTAATTAACGATAATTCTGAGTCTTGACTACAGATAGCAAAGTCCTACTATAGAGTAGGACTTCATAAGTTCACTAATAACATATCTGTCCTTGTATAACTGGTTTTTAAATTAGATGAAGAAGACAGTTTACAAGAAAACAATGCAGATAAATGCAGGAAAGACAGTACAAGCCCCAAGGAGGGTTTAGAAGTGTCTTTTGTCTTCTTGTCTTTTGGAAAGTAAATTCACCTGCAAGGCTGGGCTCGTGTGCAGCTGCTTGCAAGAGCACTGCAGAAGAGCTGTTAGCATGGGAATGTTCCTGTGTGGATGAGCCATTGCTTTCACACAAGATCAAACAGCAACATCTGGAGTAACTGCCTGTCTGTGCTCCTAGCCCATGGCCCAGGCAAGACTGGGCTGTTGCATCTCTTGGTGTTAGCAAAGTTTAATTGCTATCCAAGAGTATATTCAGGGTAATTCCAGTGGAGCTGCTGACAGCATGGTTTGATGGCCAGCAGAGGCATGGAGCTCCAAGCAGTGTCTTGCTTGTTTCTTAACAAACTTGTCATGAAATTAGTGGAAAGGAAGACCTTGGGATAAAAGGAGAGCTGGGCTCATCTGCAGGGCTCTTGGAGGTGAATGTGCATTTGGAGGGAATTAGGATAATAGCTGGATGGGATAAGAAACTTGGATGAGTTTAAAGGCCTCCAAGAAGTTGCTTGGATTGTGCCCAAAGTCAGCCCTGGGTTAGCTGGGCTTAAGGAGAGAGGCAGACTCAAGAGGAGACCTACCTTGCTGGATCTGTGCCTGAGGAGACTTTGCCACAGAGGCCTCAGCTGCAGAAGTGTCTTCAGAGATGGAAATGTAAACAGGAGGGGGCAGCTACAGCTTCCCTTTGTCTGGGAGAGAATGTGGGAAAGCATCAAATAAGTCCAGGTTTTGGTCAGAAAATGAAGGCTGATCCTGGCAGCTCAGACACTGCCAGTTGTGTTCACAGTCTCTCTCACCACATTGACAAGGATGCTGTGAAGATTTTGGATGGTTTTTAATCAGTCTTTATTTTGGAGGAACTTCCCAGTACCAGCAGCTCTCAGTTCTTTCACAGAGCAGATCCCGTGAGCTTCCTTACTTGTTTTTTTGGTTTTGTTTTATTGTGAGGATAATGGGTCATCCCTGGCAAGACTTTGCTTTGTGGTAGGAGCTTATTATTGTAAGACTGACAGGAAAAGCAAGCATAAACTCTGGTTTTCCCAGCAAGGGATATCTTTTCCCTGTGGCTTCAGTCTCCAGCTGAGAGGAAAGGTTGGGTGTTTTTTGAAGCCTCCTGCAGAGACCCCACTTGTCTCAAGACACGTGAGAGCAATTACCATGAAATCCCATTTCTCCTGAGAAGTTCCTGCTGTTTCCTCTGCCTCTGTACATTCATGAAGGCTCCTTGGGCACCTTGTTAGCTGGGGTGATGTCCAGCCTTGAGTGCTCCACAGGGCAGTGTTCATCTGGGCAGTGCTGAGGAAGTGAGACCTTGCCCAAACCCATCCTGACACAGCTGGAGCTCTGGTGTGTGAGGTGTTTTGTACTCCCCATGCAG
Organism: Dicaeum eximium; assembly: GCA_013396995.1. NCBI lineage: Eukaryota > Metazoa > Chordata > Aves > Passeriformes > Dicaeidae > Dicaeum > Dicaeum eximium. The sequence continues at coordinate 526,434 of VWZP01001966.1, forward strand.
TGAAACCAGAGAGTTTGCTTCTCTCCATGGGTAGCTCCCCTTCCAAGGGGAGCTGTTTCAGTCTGGGAGGAGCTCAAATGTGTTTTATTTCAAAGGAGCAACCCAGAACTTCTGCACTCCTTAAGTCCCACCTCTTGTTCAGAAACACTCCAGCAAAATATAAGTAGCACATAAACCTAAGCCCAGCTCTTTGCACAGGTCTGGTTTTCACCTTATTTATCTAAACTTGGCCTTTTCTGGTTTTACACTGAAAAGATGAACAGGAGGCAGTTTGTGTCTGGATAATGTGTTGGCAAGTGAGGCTTCACTTTGATTTTTCCTTATCGTGCAGGACATGCTGCCGATGCCGGGGGATCCGACACAGGGCACTGCCAATTACAACATTGAAGATTTTGCTGACCTGGGCATGTTTCCACCATTTTCCGAGTAGCTTGCCAAGCAGAAATGGAAGTTCTTCTTCTCCAAGGCCATTTCAGTGTAATTTTGGCGCTGCTTTTTCTGTGTTGCATTTCTGTAGAAGCTACTAAACCAGAGGACACATTTCTCACGTTTCAGATAGTGGTGTAGGGCTTGCTCTCTCCTCCTTGGGGTGCATCAGTGCCAACAGAGGAGCTCCAGCACTTGGTAGTGTTCATTGACAGCTCCATTGTTGTTTTTTTTTATTGTCATCTACCTCAGAGATAAAAATTCTGCTTGTTTTTAAAAAAAAAATCTCTGAGTCTCAAATATTTGAATGTGAATGATACATAATATTTCCTTCAAATGGTAAATTTTCAATAGATAACAAAGTAACAAAGACTAACAGAAAAGGTAAGGTCATGTCTCGTTACAGTGCCTACCGCTCAATTTTGATGCCTTGCGTTAAGCTTAAGTTTCTGAAAGCAGACACAGTATTCTGTTTTCTTTGATTCTTGTAGGTTTTAGGTCACTTTAAATGTTGAGATTAAGCAACATAATGTAGGCCTCTCTCACCAGAAGATTCAGCTCTGCCTTTTCTAACTTAAACTTGAATGTGTGTACATTTTGGTACTTTATGTATATCTTGTGCTGTATGAAGTGATTTCCTGTACTGGTTTCTTTTGCCTTTACAAAGGGTCCATTCTGGAGTGTACTGAAAAGGTTGATGATGTATGTGAAGGATTTGAATATCGTGAGAATCTCCATCACTTCACATAGGTGTTCTTACTTTTAATTCAGGTGGTTCTCTATTCAGAACAAACATTTACTTACATAAGCTATTAGTCTGGTTTTGCACTGAATTGAGGCCTATAACCTTGTACATTTCTCACTGGCTGCTTTAATTATTATTGTTCTTGCTTTCCCAAAAATATTGCCTCTGAAAAAATGACTGTAAACACATCGAGATTGCATTTTCTATATTAGCTGCATTTCCTTTCTGTGAAGTACTTTTTTATACTGTGAAACCTCACATTTTAACCATGGAAGGTGGTGGCCTGTTACTAGGAAATCATTCAAGCTCATTTGCTGCGAGCAGTGAGGTGGTTTTTGTAGTGTATAATTTTTTTAGAGTGAGTTGGTAATAGATATTGATTGGACTGTTGTCCACTGCATACACAGTGATAACTTGAATTTTTGCTTGGATTCCCAAGCAAATGTGTCTGTTAACCCCTGTTAACCCTGTTCCGTTAAATATGGGATTTTCAGCTTTCCAAGTTCGTTGTTGAGGACTCTTGACTGCTCTGAATGCCATAAGCTTTTCCACAGAGGTAAGTTAATCACCTTCCTCTTGGGCAAGTCACCTGCCATGTCTTCATCAGAGATGTGGTAGGAATAGTTCTGTTCAGTATTTCATATGCATGATGAGTCACAGAGGTTGGATTGTAAGGATTTTATCCTGATAATTTCTTCTGGGATGGGAGGAGAAAGAATCACGCACAAAGCCCCAAGTTCCTGCATGCAGGTTGTTCATAACCTTTGAGGTGGGGTGTTGGTAGGCAGCCCCTGCAGAGGAGGAAGGGGCAGCTCCCCTCAGCTTTTGGACGTTCAGGAGCCATCACAGACCTGGAAAGAGCAGCCCCAGTGGGCACAGCCCCCATTCCAGAAGATCTCCGTGTGTGCAGTGATTCTTAGACTTCACAGGATGAAGCTCTGCCTTCTCATAGCCCCTCTCGAATTGTGGGGTGTCTCTGAGTGGGGACACGGTGCACATCACCACAGTCCATATTTTTGGGATGACATCCTGGGGAGCAGGCAGGCCCTGCCCCACAGCCCGCTCTGGCCATGCAGGTTTTGGGTGAGCGTGGCCCAGGGACAGGGCTGGCACAGATGGGGCTGTGCCCATCTGACACTGCTGTCCCAGCCTCTCCCAGACCAGCATGGCGTGTTCAGTAGCCAGGAAGAGTCCTCCTTAGTATTCCTCTCACTAAATCTGGGACCAATCTCTTACCCTATGTGCAAGTGGGGCTAGGGAGTCTTTTTTTTAGGACAGTTTTGTATATCTCTAGATGAAGTACTGGAGAGGCCTCAGATCTCCTGGTCTGCACTTGCCTCACCAAATCACACTGAGAACAAACAAAAATCTTCCCTATCTCTTCTCCCCCAGGGATCAGGAAAATACCATCTTAGGTGAGCAAGCCATGTGCTTATGCACTTTGCTTTTAAATACTTGGCTGTTTATTCTCTTGGAGCCATCCCTCTTTCCCCTCACACTGCTCAAGCGAATGACTGCTCCTGGAATTGGAGAGGCAAAGCTCTGCTGCCTCAGAGTAAACTTCACTGGTCTCTAAAAGGTGCCTGGATGCTGCACCAGGGAGTGAGGTGCTCAGTGTCTGTGCAGGGTTTTGAAAGGGGCTGCTTATAAGGGAGGCAGCAGTTGGTGAGCAGTTTGTGTCTCTGTGCAGAAGATGTTTGACATGATAAATGTCAGTTCTTCTGAAATTTTTATAAATTTTTCCGTAAAGTGAATAATGAATTCAGCAAAAAAGCTCTGTTCCTGTGTTTTATTTTACCCAACAATCTGCTCCAAGTATATTTGTAGTTCATTTTACTTCCTGAATCCAATTTAAAAATAAGGTTTTTAAAGTCATTTTCTTTCTCCTGACATCAGCAATGATAACTTCCTCAGTGTGTTGTGGGTTTTTTACTACTGAAGAAGGCTTCCCGTGTACAGATTTTGGTTGTGCAGTTCAAAGTGCATTGTTAGAAGAAATCTAAGCACATCCCTCTTTCTTGTTGTTTTTTTGAAGTCAGTATGCCTGAGGGATCAGAGCATGGACTGCTGCTCACCTTGTGGACTCCTCCTGCCTTTCTGGCTGGGAAAGGTGATGCCTGCTCTGTTAAGGGCAGAGTGGATAGTGCCAGGTTTGGGGTTTCCCTGTCAGCTGCTGCTGTTGTGCCATCCCGAGCCAGTGCTTTATTCTTGGCATTTCCACCCTTGCCCTGCTGCTGTCCCATTCCTGGCCATCCCACCGTTGTGCTGCCATTCCTGAGGCACGGAGGAGGGAGCAATTCACGAGTTTGGTGACTTTGTGCTGCTGAGCACGCAGGTGAGGCTGGCTGGCCCCTCGTGTCCGTGCCTGCTCCTGCCAAGCACCACCCCAGTCCTGTGCCTGGCAGAGCCGTGGAGCCTGGGCTGTGCTGTAGCTTGTGTTTCCTTACTCCAGCCACTTAACTTCCCCTATAGCTGCAGTTCTAAGGTGCATTGGGAATGCTGATGTTTTTATTTCGTGCTGTCGGTGTAGCTTTGTTGGCACTTTGGCTTCCAGTTTCCAGAATTTCGTTAAGTGGTGGATTTCTCATTTCTTTTGTGGATTTGTTTTCTAAGCTGGGAATAAAGCTGTGATTTCTGATCGAACTGTTGCAAACACAGTGGTTCTCGAAGCGGAATCTTTTGGGTTTTAAACTCATGGAGCAAGAAACTGCAAATAGTGATGGTCTGGGTGAGTTATTTCAAGGAGCAGACATGTAGACTGAGACAGTTTTAAATACTAAAATATTTATATTCATTTATTCAGACAAACAATCCAAGACTCCATCCCATTACTTGTACAAGTGCTACTGGCAGTACCTACAGTGACGCTTTAACCAGATAGTTCCATTTGTAGCTTTGTTGCCTTTTCTTTTCTTTTGAAGTACAGTATGAAACTGTAAATACTTCTTGCAGAACTGCCTTTTTAACTCTTAATTACTTTTGGCACAGTGTTAAATAGTGTTGGATTTACCCAATTGCTATGACATATATTTTTATACATAGGTGTACTCTTTTTTCGAGAATAATACAGCCATTTTGTCATTAATGCCTTATTGGTGTCATACTGCTGTTGCTCTTTGTTTGCAAGGTATCGAGTGGACTAATTTCTAGTTCAGATATTTTCACTTTTCCTGGCAGTGCTCAAGTTTGGCTTCAGGTGATTTTTGCCAGAGCCCCACTTTTCACAGTTGTTAACTCTGAGAAGAGAATGTGGCCTTGGGCTTGTTGCTGTTAATGAAGCAAAGAAAAGGTGATGGCATCTAATTGTCTTTAAAAGGTCAGTCTTTTCCTACTCTAAACCAGAGTGCATTTCATGAAACTGATAACTGTGGGCACTGATTACTTTGTGTAGATTAATGGTCTTTAAAAAAAAAAAGAAAAACTCCAAAAATGGGCTTCTGTCATTGTTAGGCACTTGGTTACTTATCTGTTTAAACTCTTCATATTGATGTGAAATTGTGCTGTGGATAAAGTGTATTTTGTACTTCTGAATGTTCTATATTTATGACTAACAAGTACAGAATCAGTTGTGTGTATGTATAACTAATAACTGCCTTTTTAAATTTCATTAAAATAAAAATGTCATGAGCTGTTGTTAATTCCTGTCTTTCTGTAAATAAGTAAAATACGTTGTTGGGAATTGTCAGGTAAGAAATAACCCTGAATTATAAGATCCATGCCAAAAATCAGAAGATGAGGCATTGATTTTTGTCTTTGAAATCTCCTCCAGTGCTGTGTGGTTGGGGATGATCCCCTTTTATCTTCATTGTAAAGGCTGTCCAGAGGGATCAGGAGAGGAATGATAGTTTGAGAGCTCAACTTTTAAAAGTGTTCCAGGAAAACATTAATTAACAGCCTGTTCTACTGGTGGCGCTGAGGTATGTGAATTGGTGTCTGTGTTGTAGAGGGTTTCAGTAGAATACAATTGGTTTAATTCCTGGTCTGGGGCAGTATTTATTCACTCCCTGGGGTGGTATCACAGTGGTTTCCTTGTCTACCTTTTGGTCTCATTGTTCAAAGTTAAAAATACTTGTATCCTTGCCACAAACATTGGGGTGACCTTTTCAGACTGCTTTCTGTATAAGGCACATTTGCCTTTCACTGTGGGTCTTCATTGCATTTATATTGTTATTTCTTTGTCTACTTGATACTTTGTGAGCAGGATTTACCTTGCTCATAAATCCAAAACGCTGGTGACTGTGCCATGGCAGGAGCTGAGGACACTGTGCTCCAGGGCCTGCATTCCTGGCACGGGGCAGGTGGTGTTCCAGAGCTCACAGTCCATTTTTAGGGCTCTGCCTGTGGAGAGCAGGCGTGGGCTCTGCTGGGACCTGGCTGGGAACTGGGGCACTGGGCTGGGATTAATCAGATGCAGCTGCCAGCCCCCCCTGCTCTGCTGGGCTCTGCTCACTGTGTGCTCATCCCAGAGACAGGTTGGCCAGTGAAAAAGGGCCATTCATGCTGTTTTGCTGTGAAAATTGGGGTTTCAACAAAGCCATGTTCTTCTGGCATTTGCTCAGGTGCTGGTGAGCATCTCTGATGAACGGGCATGTGCCAGACCCTGAGCCCCATCTGGAAGTGCAGCCACTTTCATCCTGGCAGCTCTTTGATGCTTTTCCGGTGCATTTTAATAGGCTTGTAGCTGCTTTTGAAGAACATTATCCAAACAGAAAGGCACACACAGAATGGTGCTGCAGCCATGCCAAGCAGGGTACAGTGTGGCTGGGCTGTTTTAAGATCCCTCCTAGCACTCCTTTCATGTGGGTCATCATTAGCTGTGCTCTCACGTGCTAAATCAAGTGTACTTCTGGGCACCGTGGTGACAGCTGGGTGTGGGCGTGCTGGGAGTTACTGGTTTTGGTGTGGAATCCGGGTTTGGAGATGCTGGATGTGGAATGGAGCCACGTGTTTGGTGACTGATGGTCACTGATGGTCTCAGCAGGACACTGTGGTAGAAATCCATCCAGGCTGGCATGCAGGGCAAACATGCAGCTAAGGCTCACTGTGTCACTGCACTCACCATCTTTGCCTCTCTCAGCTGGCACTGATGGATCAGAACAACAGGTTGCGTCTTCATTATGGTGATAGAAATAGAGTTTTCTTTATTTTTCCATGGGAGCAATTTCTTAGCCACATTTCCATCAAAATACCATCATGGTTCAGGAGGTATTAGTCATTTAATTTTCCCAGTTTCTCTCCAAGTTGTATATAAGAGGGACAGATACAGGATGATTTCTTCCATCCTTTTTTACCAAGTTTCAGCATATTCCTGGTTGAAAATACTTGGCAGCATCTTTCTTCAAACTTCGTGGTCTGTCCCACATAAAATGAAATGGAATCACTTGAGCTGTATTAATGGATTTGGGATCATATCCAGGGGTTGCTAGGGCATCTTTTCATTAGCTCTGGAAAAAATTATCTTCTAATTATGGACTGGCACTAAATACTGATATACAAAATGTGCCATGTGGGACCCAGTTGAAAAAAAATGTCACTGCTAGGCTTACCCTGGACAATACAGAAGTGCATTGCCTTGGCTTTTGCAGACAAAAGTGTAAGGGCTGTACACACACCACTGCAGTGACAACTGCAGACAGAGCCTGGGGACAGAAGACAGCCCCACTGCACTTTGGAGCTTTCCCAGTACACACACCCCTTGTTAGAGATCCCCCAACACTTTGGTGTCCTGCTGACTGTTAAAAACAGCAAGTGCCTCTTTTCAGTTAGGAAGGTGAGGTTTTAAATACTTGGAACATTTTTAAAAACAAGCAGCAGCGCAAGGTTGAACTACTTTGGTGCACTCTGTCATCCCAAACATGTTTTGGGTGGCTCTCAGAGCCTCCCCCAGTCGCTGCCCACCCCTGGCTGTGCTGTGGCTGATGACCCTTCCCTCGGAGCTCAGTGCAGTTCTGTGTGTGGCCCTGATGGGAAGTGGCTTCAGTCTACAAAATAAAATCACAGGATAGTTATTTTCCATTTAGCACTGGAATTACTGGCCTGATAGACCCATTGCCACTGAGGAGCAAGGAATTTGAAGACCTGAGTTGCTGTTTGCTCTGCTGTCTGAGGCCTCTGTCATTTGCTAAATGAACACACAGGAGAAGACACTGCCCTGGCACTTGTAAACACAACCCACTGCCTTCACTGCAGTGCATGTAGCAAGGGGCAAATACTGGGGAATACTACTGCCCACTCAGTGAAGGGGTTTTTCCAGTGGAATTGTCTCAGAAGCAGCCCTCCTCTCCCTGCGTGTCTTTTCAACACCTCCTGGATGTGACAGACCAGGGATACCAAAGCCTGACTCACAGAGGGATTGTAAATGCTGTGGGATTCCTTCCTTCATGTAAATCACACTCAAACAAACGTTAAATTGTTTCTGGTTCACATAATTTGGAGCAAAAGTCATCAGGAGGCAACACTGTATGCAGTGCTGCTGCTGCTGAATTGAATTATATTTCATTTTAAAATGGGACTGTTCATGGATGTGCCCCATCCTTCTGCTGTTACCTGCTGCTGGCTTCTCCAGCTACCAAGGGAGCACAGAGTACTCTGAAAATTTGGAGTTGGTTGAGGTAATTCAGGCTGGTCCTGGATGTGAGGGACAGATGGAGTCACCTTGCTGCAGCACGGGAGTGACGTGGAGCTCACCTGTGTGAGAGGTACCTGAAACACCAGCTGGTGACCCCCCCACAGTGTCCCCTTGGCACAGCTTGCAGAGGTGGGATTGCATTCCTGGACCTTGCCCCAGCGCTCTCCAGAATGTGACTGCTCAGCCTACCAGGGCTCCTGTTCCAAAATGGAAAAAGTTGTGCTAGTGAAAGAAAGTCTGGGTTTGCTCAGTGATTTTGTGCAGTGTCAAGGAGCCACAGCCTCTTCAATACCAAGCCCATGTGTCATCGTGGTTGTCTTGTGTAGCCAGGAAAAGTTCCTGCCTGATGATTTATTTGGTGATGTAGGAAGGGATATTTGTCATTGTACCCACAAAGTTCAAACACTGAATGTTTACATCCATTCTGATATGGCACGGAAAACTACCAAGCCCTCTGACTGAACAACGTTTGGATTTTAATCTATGAAACCCTGCAAGTAGATGATTGCAGTTTTGTGAAAAAAAATTGCAGAATTTATACTTTGGTAGCTTGAAGTGCCTACCTTTGTGTTTGTCTGTTTAAAAACTGCATTTGCTGAGGTTGAGAAAAAAAATTATTCAGTGAAATTCCTATGAGAAATTTTAATTATTGAGAAACTATTAGGCATTGTGCACTTCCTTTAAGCCAGATTAATGCCCCCACTGCACAGAGATGCTTAATCTAATGGAGTTCTGAACTGGAGTTTATTCAGATTCTTCACAAATTTTTTATGACCTCTGTGATTTAAGGTTAGAGACCTCAGCAGGGACTCAGTGGAAGTTGTCACTTTAATCATTTTAGTTCTAAAGGTTCATCAAAGTTACGCAAATTGACCTAAATTTTCAGGTCCTGCTGAGGGAGTGGGGTTCTGCACTAACCTGCCGAGGCTGACCTGGATATATCAGCTGGTAATGAAATACTGGAACAAACCCACTGAAGCAAGTGTTAATTATATAAATAAGGCTACTAAAAGGCAAAAATCTCAGTTCAGTGAAAGGTAGCATTTGATATTTATAGATCACTATAGATACACAACACTTCATTGCAGAACTGTGGAGCTCAGGCAGCAAATTTCCTTTGGCAGGTTTGTAAAATCCCCATTTTGTCCCTTGCACCACCATGTTGGTGAAGGGTGGGTGGATTTTTGTACTAATGTAGGTAAGGTGTCAGGGCAACTTTACAAGACTCTTCTTAACAGCAGCCAAGACTCCAACATTGAAAGAGAGAACTTTACGAGCAGGGGTGGGAATATCAGATAACAGATTCCTGTTTTCCTCTTGGTTTTGTGCTTGCTCTCCCATCAGGAGCATGTTTCACAGCCATTTAAAACATTGGAGCTGAGCTTCCAGCAACAAGTCCATTAATAGCTCCGACTTCCAGGAGGTTCTAAAATTGGGTTAAAGATACCCTGAAGGCACAAATTTCTTTGCTGTTTAAGTCTGCCATCCAGAAGAGAAAATGTTTCTCTCAAAAAAACAAAAAGCTTCTAGTTATTTCAGTTGTTTCTCTGAGAAACTAAATGCTGTTTGTCAGATTTGTTGATTCCCTGTCACCTATGAAATTGAGGTTAAAATGGGACTTTTCCCAACTTTCCCCAGAAATGCCACTGAAATGGTTTCCAGCTTCCTCTGTTTCCTCAGCAGACTGGGAGCTGGGCAGGGGAGGAGGAGAAGGTCTGAACCACAGGTCACAGCAGGGCTGTGCAGCCACAGCTCTGAGCGCAGGAGGTGCAGTTTGGACATCTTCCGTCAGAGATTTTGTGGGAAAAGGCTTCCAAAGGTCCTGCTGCCTCCATCCTTGGCTGGACAGAGCCTTGGCTGGCCAAGTCTCAAGCTGGGGAGAGCCCTGCTTTCCCAGGAGGTCCGTGTGGTGCTGTACCTTCTGTTCTGGGATTCAGTGGGGCCAGCTCCAGCTCAGCACAGCCACAGTGTCAGAGAAGCACGAATACCCTCACGTGGTGGCTGATCCTGAGCCAGTTAAAAGGTCCATGTGGCCTCCTCAGCCAGGCAGAGCTGGCCCAGGACTGAACATCCATGGCCACTAGACTGGGGCTGTGAGCCCCTCCTCACCCTCTGGCTCATCCTTTCCCCGTAGCCAGAAGCCCTGAGGAGGTGCTCTGTGCCCCATCACCTGTCAGATGTTCTGCTGCTGAGCTGCTCTCACACCCATCCTTCTTTAAAGAGCAGACCAGTTCTCTTCTAAAATGACTCAAGTTGTTGACAAAAGTCATCTGAGGTTGCTGACAAAAGCCCAGACAGTCTGTCAGCATAAGCAGTCCCTGAATTCTGCAAGCAACTTTTTATTACAGGCCCTGAGACACCGAGAAAGGAGAGACCATGTTGATGTAGCACAAAAGCTGTTGCCTGATTTGGAACTTTGTTTTGCTGAAGAATCTCCAATATCCCATCAAATAAAACCCTTTTTAACAGCAGTCAAACACAAACACAGCAGTTACCAGATGTGACCAGTGGGAGAAGTAAACAAGGAGGATCTTTAATGGGTAAGATCACAATTTAGCTACCAGCTAAAATGTTTTCCTATAGGATTAATTCTATGATCATCACCCAAAACTATGGATTGGTGTCCATGCAGTTTGTAGGACAAATGTGAAGGCTACCCTGTAACCTTGATGCTGTGGCAAAAGTATCCTGGATTGAAGGAATCTGAGAAGGAAGGCTGGAAGTTCAGTGGGGTCACGGTGTAGGCCTTAGTTCAATATAATTGAACTATCAATTATATCAATTTAGGTTTTCTTTGATTTTTAATCACCTGAGCTAGAACTGGAGCCAGTCATTCCATGGTACTTAAAATCCTCTTGTCGTGCAAGCTTCTGTTCAGATGTAATATTTGATAGGCTCATCAGCTTTTTGGAAATTGATGGTTTTTAGCCATTAATTTTCCTGAGCTAAAAGTTAGTGCTGCTGCTTGTTGGCTTTTTCACTTCACTAAGGATCTGCAAAGCCCTGGGTGTCTCTCCAAGCAGGTTGTGCTCGTTGCTGGGCAGAGGGACAGGCTGTTGCAGAGTGCTCATGGATGATCTCAGTTTGGATCAGGACAACCTGCAAGGACCGTGTCAGATGCATCATTTCTAATTCAGGGACTGCCTAAGCCAAACCCACCAGAGGTGAAGATGCAGAAGCCTCTCCAGTCCATCCCTCCAGAGTCTTTATTTGTGTGTTTCCAGCCCTGGGTGCCCCATCAGGGCTCTGATCCTCTCCCAGCCCAGGACGAACACGTGAAGGCATCACGCTGTGATGAGGAGGTGTCATTTTGGGACGCTGACATGCACGGGGTTAGATGGCTCTGTGCACCAAACCAAACCACTGGTGACCCAAAATTACAACGTGGGAGTTCCTGACTGCTAGGCCTGTGCTCATTCCACTAGACCACACTGCCTCCTGAGAAAATGTGTTTTAATGGTATCTGGCCAGCTGTGTAAACATGTCGAGAGACAACCATGTAAAACTGAACTGCTCCCATTAGGCAAGTTACAGTCTATTTTATTTGTAAGCACAAATCCTAAATCCCTCTTCTAGGTTGATATTTTCACAAACAAAATGTAAGGAAATGAAAAACAAAAGCATTACATAAAATGTTGATATCTGGGGCTATGGGTGACATGACCAAATTCATTTTCCCTGGAACAGTGAACCTCTTCCTCTCCACCAGACTCTGCTTTCCAGCCTGGTTCCTGATTTGAGACCTGGTTTGGGCTGATGCCCATATGGGAGGTAGGAAAGGCACTTCTTTTTACCTTACAAGATTTCCCTTGTCTAACAATCTATTGCTGTAAGAATCAAAGCTATCAGCTACTGAGTCTGAGCACGCTCAGTGCTCAGTGCTGTTTTCTCATGCTGCCTGTATTAAGACAAAACTTTGCCTGGTGTAGGACACGGCCAGCCACCCAACAAGTGATCTTTATTCTTGTATTAAAATGCCTCTTTTCTGTCTGTGCATTGCAGGGTGCAGAAGAACAAGGGATGTATTTAACACTAATGTGACCCATCCTCCCAAACGCAGTTGTAGCAGCATCTAATACAATGAATTTTTGCTGGGTTTTGTTATAAAAAACAGAGGATGGGTTGCCATTTACTACCACTCTGAGGATAAAAAGCAATGGGTTTGGGTAAGTAAAGTGCCTCAAAATTGGAATGAGCTGATTCCTCTGACAAAATGTTTCAGTTTGTAGTGGGACTCACATCATAAAAGGAACAGCACTGCTGTACTCACTCCCTTGTTCACTGTTACTGGCCCTTCTCTTGGCTGTGTAGGTGGCACCAGCATCCCAGGACTCAAATCACTTTGCCCCAGCGTGTGGGCACAGCTGCACCAAAAAAAATAGTGTCATTTCTCACTTGAGACAGTTTGGTTCTGGTTCTTGTGTTAATGCAGTTGCTAAGTGACAGCATTTCCCTGATCCCACGGCTCCACACTCCGCTCCACAGCCCAGGAATGCTTTCACCACAGGAGCACACTCTGGCTCTCAGCTTTGCTCTGAACATATGTCTCACGTTGTTTCTGCAGTGTTTATCAGCAGTACTTTCTCTGTTGCTCTCCAGCAGTTACATGCAGAGCCAGGTTCCCCAGGGAGGTGGACCCGTGCAGGGCTGGAGATCCAAGGCTGCTCCACTGCTGCTGACTGCAGGGTGACAGCAGGAAAGAGAAACATTCACCTGCTGTGTCACCTGCAGCAAACTTGTCTGACAGTCTTCAAGGTCCACAGAGGTTTGCTGGGGCTGGAGTCTGAATGACAGCAGTGAGTAATGAGCCAAGTACTGCAAAAGCACAGCTCAGCTCAGGCTGGGGCTCTGAGCATTGGTAAGGAATTATTTTATTCTTTGTTCAAGGGGACCGTGTTGGAGCCTGCAATCCCCACTCATGCTATCATGTCAGGCAGTGAATAATTGAAATCAAAAGACACTCTGTCACAGTGAAAGAAATCACAGATGATTCAGAAATTCCAGGTGTTCTAATGGAGCAAGAATTCCTGGTACAGGCAGGAAGAAAGTTTGAGTGTTGGATGTTAAAGAAAACGCCCAGGTTGGCAATGCTGAGAGCGGATATTTCTCACAGAGCAAATCATGGGTAGGGAGTTCTCATGACTTGTTTCTTATCTGGGTTTCCTGCTGGGACCATTGCTTCCACGATTTCCCTCTTCTTCCTTACCCTTCCCTTCCCCATCCCCATCCCTCTCTGGGCTGGATTTCTCTCCAGGGGGTGACCCCACCCAGTGGGTGAGAAAATGCCTCTGTGGATGTGTTGAGTGTGGTACCTGCCCTGTACAGAGGGTTGGAGCTGACAGCGATAGAAGTGAGGTTTATTAACCTCTTACCTGGCCTCAGTGCACCAGCAGAGGTGTTATGCTCCTGGGTGGGCAGCTGTGGGTCTCTCCCACACTCCAGGAGTGGGGATGAGCTGTGCACAGGAGTGGAGCCCTGCAGGGAGCATGCTGGGGAGGGCTGCCAGGCTCACCAGGAGAGGCTTCTCAGCCCTGTCCTGAGCAGGCAGCTGTTGGCAGCTGTGTGAGGCTGCAGGTGGGTCCCTCAGACCTGACTTTCTCACAGGGGGCTCCTCCACTCCCCCTGGGCTGAGGCTGGAGGAGGAGATGCCTTGTAAGCTGTGTGAGGTGATGGACTGGCTCAGAATTCTGCTGACGAGGACTGTGGTGCAGGAGCTCTGCAGAGGCCTCAGCTCAGGGCAGGATTTTAGCAGGTGTTGAGGTCTCCCTGAGGCCAGTTTCCAGCAGGCTGAAAGCAGCCTTTCAGCATTACCGGTGATGACATTGGATGAGAAAACATTTTTTCTTTAAACAGTAGTTTCTTCAAAGCAAGTTGTGAAAAGCAAAAAGTCCTTCTCAAACTAGAATTTGCTTCCCAGAGCAGAGCACCAAAACTAATGAAATCCAGGTGCCTTGGCCTGTCCCAGGAACAGGAAAGGGAGGAAAAAACAACCTCAGCAGCCTGAAAATCTACAGTTACAGGAACCTGCTCCAGCACCCAGCATCTCCCAAGCAATAGAAAAGCCCAGGAAGGACAGGTGTTTGTGACACCAAAACATGGTGTGTACAGGCAGTGGAGGGGACTGGAGCTGCTGCCACAAAATAAAACAGCTTCCAGGGGCTGAACTTCTTCCAGGATTTGCCAGAACGGGAGGGAGGGTGCTGAAAGCTGCTTCAGGGCACTCAGGTGCACTAAGCAAAGCTCCAGTGAGCCCAGAGCCTGGCCTAAAGGTCAGCAGTTGCAAAAGTCACGTAGGTGTTCCAGGTCCTTCCTGGATGGGGACAGCAATTAGGAGCTGAGCTGTGACAAGCTGTGTTACACAACCATCGAGGCAGTTTGGCCACCCATTGCCCCCCAGTTTCAGGTTGTGGTGTCAGTGTGTAAGGCAGCACTGGGCTGGCTACACTCCCATGGTGTGTTCATCCTGTCCTTCTGCGTCGTCATTTTGCAGGAAAAACGTTGGGAGTTGAATGCTTGCTGATGGAATTACATGAGCATGGCAGAAATGAGTCTGACACACTTTCTGATGCACCAAGGTCACCATAAGGATGTGTGCACATGCAGGAATATATATCTAAAGTAAGTGTGTGTGCATGTATAAATGTGCACATATGTCTGTGTGTATATGGACACTTGAGCTCCACTCGAGCTGGAAAATACCTAAAAGGGCTACAATTAATTATTTGCTCTGATAGGCAAGAGAAGAAAATGCCCCCTTTCCCTGGGCTCCCACAGCCATCCTAGCTCTGCCAAAGACAATGGCAGGAAGCCAAGGGGAAAGAAAGAGATCAGGGGGAGCAGAACCAGACTGGGCGTCCTCTGTTTCACACTGGAAATACGGAAACTCAGAGGCTTAAGTCTTTTTTCATGAACCTTTCATCTGGACTAAAAATGCTTGTACAAGCCTTGCTCGCTAGCTGTGCCCCTGGGCTTACTTACAGGACTGCGGATTTTATCCAATCCTGCTGATTTTTCTGGGTGGAGATGAAACACTGATTTCCTTTCAGGAAAGCTCATCTCTTCCTGGGAATGGTTAAATAGTGCTGACTGCACGTATACCTCCTGGGAAGAATAAGGGAGGAACAAACCCAGCCAGTTCCAGGTTTTGCAAGTGGTGCAGACATTGGAGAATAATCTTTACTAATGAGGGACTGATAAGCACTTTGTTACGTTTATTAATTAAGATGCATGTACTTGACTGATCCCAAGGTCAGGTATTTCTGCCCTGGTGTCCTCGTTCAGTCCAGAGAAGGATGCCAGATCCAGGCAGTCTCAGGGCTGTGTGTGTGCAGGATCTGGCTCACACTGATGCTGCCTGCTGGGATGGATCAGGACAGGCAGCGTTTGGTTTGGGGATCCCCCTGCACATCCCCCTGCACATCCCTCTGCCTGTCCCAGCCAACTCCTCACTGCACCATCCTGGGCTTGGCTGCCAGATCTTGATTAATGATTGATCCAACACCACGCAGGTTGTCCAGTTCCTGCTGACTCCTGATGGCACAGAGTCCAGCAGACACATGTGTGTTATTAACACTGCAAGTCCAGCAGAGCAAACAGCTCTTCATCATATATGCTTTTGCCAAGATATAATAGCACAGTTTCCACTTCCTGGCAATTAACTAAACCTTTACCATTCAAGAACAAGAAGCACTCTGTTCCAGATAGGCAGGTCTGCACTGTTTGGAAGCTTCTTATTCCAAGTTGAAAACCCCAGAAAATTACTTTGATGAAACAATTTTTCTGTCATTTAAACACAAGAAGAAAAAGCATGAAAGGTGGTGCTGCTCTGCTGACTGGGCACAGGACTGAGTTTCAGATAACCTGGTACAGCCCTTGGCTGTGCTGTGGATCTGCCTACTGTGACCTTGGCTTAAGGTCCTTGTCTCTCTCCCAGCCCTGGTGTTTGTCTCACATTGTTACCTGTGGGAATTACTAAAGGTGATGGGGTTAAGAGTAAAACCATCCATCAAATGAGGAGCTATTGGGGAGGAAAAGGAGGCCTGAAAGTGGCATTTCCAGCTTTGCTGCTGTCCTTCCAGGTACTCAGTAGCATCCTCTAGGTTGGGGATGGGTACATTGGGCTTGGAATAGGCTGGGCAGGTTCCATAGATCCATGGTGGTCCTGGCTATAAAGGAAGAGCCAAGCCCTTAGCTGCAGGTCTGTTGGTAGGGCAGGTCTGATTTATTCACATAGGTAAGTTCAACTGCAAAGGCTTTGTAGCCAGGACTGTTTTCAATCTGGTGACTGTGCCCAGAATAACATCAGCAGGATGTCAGTGGGAGCCTCCAGAGTCACTGCAGTACAAATACTGATCAGTGCCTAACAGATAATGTTTCCTGTCTCCAGCTTTTAAGAGAGCCTCATGGGCCAAGGGACTGGAAATCTTCTTCTCTGTTTTACTGGCTGCTGTCTCCAGTTCAGGCAGGTATAACAGGGAAGCGCCTGTTAACTGCTCCATCAGCTCTGGATGTTCTCCAGATGCCACTGGGGAGACCTGGTGGCCCCTGAGAAAGAAAATATGCTCACAAAGGCTCACTGGAGTGATTACTAGCTGTCCCACACCTTGGGAAGCCAGTGCTATCTGTGGCTCTGCCCTGATGAAACTAGGTACAGGCTGGATAACAGCCAGGCCTGGGCCAAATGGCCGGGCAGAGCATGACAAGGGAGCCAGGAGGAAGGAAATGAAGTCAGCCCTGTGATCCCCACCAGATGCACACTCACACTCTGCTACGAGCTCATTACCCCTGACCATTACCCTGACGTGCTGCCCTGGTCTGCAGCTACAGCTGCTGGGGGAGCTGCCAAACTTGGCATGGACCCAGCCTGCTCCCAGAGGTCTCTTTTGGGCCAGGGCAGCCCCTTCCCACGGGACCTGTGCAGAGCAGTGGTGGCTCTGTGAGTTACACACAGCTATCCCTGCACAGCCAGCCACAGCATGTGGGAGCATGGTGATCCATAGGGACGGGTGTGATCCTGCCCAGGCTTCTGGGGCTGATGGATGGCCAAGGCTGAAAATGTTGGGTGGGTAGTGATCACAGAGAATATTTGCATTGTTTATCAGGCCATGAAAATCATGGGGTTTAAAGGATATATCCATGGAGTACAACCAGCAAGTAGTTGCTTAAGATAGCCTGCTGCTGGGACAGGCAAATCATGGCCTCAGGACAAACTGGGAAGAAGATCCTGTTCCCAGGAGTCTGCTGGCAGCAGCCCTGACTCTGTCCTGAACTCCTGCAGGACTGGTGACTGCAGTTCCAGTGCTGGGGGCTGTGGCTGAGGAAGGAGGAGGTGAGCTTGGAGAGGCAGCTCCACAGGAGCTTCTGACACCAGGAGATGAGGTGAAAGAGAGGAGCCTGGCCTTCTCATGACTCAGTAGCACCGATTTGTTCAAAGAAGTAGCACTTGGAAGGAGAGAGAGCAGAGCTGATACAGCTGTGGGGTAGGAGGCCAAAGGAGAAACAGGCAAGACAAGGGAAGACCACAGCTAGGAGACATATTCAGCCAAGCCAGCTGCTCATATCATGTTTTGGGATTTCTTAATTGATTTTTACACTAACAGACAAGTTGATTTTTTTTTTTTTATTTTTGGGATGTTTCTCTAGAACTGAGTCATTTCCTGGGGTGGGGGGGATGGGAAGAAAGTAGCATTTTTCTCAAAATTTTAAAACAGGGTTTTAGCATTTGAATTAAGGATTCTTTCTTTGTTTGGTTATTCTCTTTCTTTCACTGAAACAGTTACATTTTTAAAAGCATGAAAACAAAATCCAGAGGTTGGCTACCCTTAAACTTGTGCCAGAGTTGCTCTTTGCTCAGGTTGTCCATACCAGGTAGCCCAAAGCAGTGTACGGGGTGGAGGGTGAGACTTGCCCAAGTGGCCCAGCTCCAGACTGTCTTGTCATCGTATTCACCCGCAGAGGTTGATGCTTTTTCCAGCTCCTGCACACGTCACTGGTATTGGTGCCTGTCTGCTACTCAGCACACTGACCTTTCTTCTGGTTTACACATCAAAATGACTGTTTTGGCAGCAGTTTCCAGTTCAGTGCAAGCCACACGCCTTTGCACTATGGTGGACGTAGGGCAAAGCTGCCTTAAAGCTGCCACAGCTTATGTGTTGACCCGGGGAAGCCTCGTGTGAAACAGTGGTGAGTCTGGATCCTTTTTTGGCCAGAAAGATGTAAATACAATGCGTTAGCTAAATCTTAAAGGGACATCTGCAATCAAGCTTATTTGGTAGAATTTAGAGCCTAATTGAAATGTAAGAGGCAAAGGGGCTACCAGCCTCAGAGCAGCATGCATTGACAACTAAGGGATGCACTGGCTTTTGAAAATAAACAGGAGTTAACCACCTTGAAGGAGAAGTCACACCATCCAGGAAGCTCCAAGCACCAACTTCACTCTGTCCTGTCTTGCCTGTGGACTGGGGACAGGAAAACCACTGGCCCAGGTGAGATGAAAAGCAAAAACTTCCATTGACATCAGTGGGTCCTGGACTCACAGTGGTTTTTGTTTGCTTGGTAATCATGTCCTGTGGCACTTGGTTTCTGGAATGCTGTGTGCGTGGTCTCTGGATGGAGAAGGAAGCAAACATTCCCTTTCAGAGTTACTGCCTGTGTGTCACAGCTGCTGCAGAGGGACTGTTGCTCTTGGTTGAGCATTGGCGTAATTAAGCTGGAAATCAAACAGTCACTGCAATTGCCTCAGATCCAGAGGGGTTTATCTCACTGCACTGTTTAGCTTATCCTCCATAAATAGTGTGCAATGAAGCCGGAAGTGGGAGAAAAGAAAACTTTTAAAGGTGTGCTCATTGTATACAGCAGGAAACCACAGAAGATATGCTGGGACCGTGCAGCAACTTGATCCAACTCTACCCTCAGTTTCTCATGGCTTTCTTTCATGGTGGCAGTGCTTGCTAGGACCCTTAGCACCACATGATGTGCAGTAACATCTGGAATTACAGACTGGCCTGGAGCACTGACCCTTGGAAGTGGACTGGCACATGGTCAACAGCAGGCAATTGTAAAATACAGCCCTTGAGAACAGCTTGATTTCTTATCCTCAACAGATTGTATTAACCCATTCTTATCTAAACTGGTGAGGAGCAGTGATTTAATGTTTAAAACAAAAGGAAGCTAGAAAATACTGATGACTAATTTCCTCCAAACAACGTCATGTGGGTCATCTTCTTCGTGTGTTGTTTGTTTTGCTGATTAGCCTTTAGGTAGATATTCATATATCAACTATTATTTTCCACTGTGAATTGTGGTTTTCTGCCCAGCAGCAGGTCCAGTTTCCAGGGTAATTGGGAAGCCAACTCCTTTCCAACTACGCAAAAGATGAACTGTGTTTCCTGCAACTTTAATGTCTCTAATGTTAGTGGTTGAGTAATAGCCGGACACAACAGTGTCTTCTGTAAGAAATATGCCAAGAGTTGCTGCTTAGAAGCAAATAAAACTTTTTTAAGCTTTTTTTTTCCTTTTTTTTTAAGTGTTTTGAATTATTTGAAGCTGCAAAAACAACCCTTTTCAATCGAAGCTTATCCTTCACAACAACAGGATGCATTGCTCTATTTAAGCAAGTAATAATATTGGTTTTAGTCACTGGACATGCGTCGCTTCCTGTTGGGAGGATTGCACAGGAAACTAATTTATTGTGTATCAGATCACTAATTCATTGTGTATTTGGAGAATTTATATACAGAGTTGTTTTCTAATACCATCTGTGTGTAAGAAAATTTATCTTTACAATAAGCTAATGTGATCTGTCTATTGGCTAAAACAAAATGAAGGTAAGCAACCTCTGAAGGACTGTGTTGCTCTGTTAGCATTAGCAAACCCATGAGTATTTGGGGTCTCAGTGCTTCTGATTTACAGTCAGAAAAATTTAGTCACTAACTTCTCATTCAGGTTGTACAAGACCTTTCACCTAAAAATTCCCAGTTGCTTAAAAGGCAATTACTGGGAGCAATGGCAAAATTTTGCCCAAGGACTTCTTCAGTGCCTGCTGCTAATGATCTGCTGGGATTCTGCATCTCCCAGAACATAAGCATAGCAGAGTAATTCTGATGTCTGTCATTGCTCCCTTACTTATATTAACAGTGTATTTCATGGCTAACTTCCCACCTTGCAGAGGTGGCTTCTCCATGTTAGGCTGTCCTAATGAACTGAGAACAGATTCTGAGCTCTCACTCTTCCAGGGGAAAAAGCCCAAACTCGGCTGAAATTAATGGAGTTGGTCTGCTTTGACCTGGCATAAGGAGGATCCTCGTCTGCTTTCAGGTAAACGCCCTGGGGCTTTTCTTTCAGCCAGGCAAGGCTGCTGACATTGTCCTGGAAGCAATTAACATTTCAATCGTCTTTGGGTTTCAGCAGTGCAGTTCTTGTCAGGGTGCTGAAGCAGGGACTGACAGGCAATGCCCCGTGCTCCGGCCTGAGAGGCTGTAATGAGATCCCAGCATTTCCCTGACAGCGGAGGACAGGCTGGATCTCTGCCCTGCACAGTCGGTGGGATTCTGGGGAAGGAAATGCATATCAAAACCGGTGACAAGTTTTCTGTGTGCATACATAAATCAAGGTTTTGCTGTGCTTTTAAAGAATTATTTTTTTAATCTATCTGTATGTCAGTGGAGGATTTTCAATCAGAAAACGATCAACATCTGCAGATCCAGGCTTTCCTACATCATTTGAAGTCAGACTGAACATCTGTCAGCCCAGCCAATTGTTTTACCATTTTCCTGCTGAGCTATCTGCTGCTGGGAAGAGGAAGGGGGTGTTGAGCCCCCATCTAACCCCAAGGACCCAGTTACCTTGTCAGTATGAATCAGGATCCTCCTTTCAGTGCAGTGGGGTCAGAAATAAAATCCTGATCAGAATGGACCACGCTCTCCCCAGTGCCAACAGCCAAGGGGAAACTGGGTCACACTAAAGAGGGCGCAGATGGGGAAAAAGAGGATCCAGGGAACCTTGTCATTGAACTTCACCTTTATCCTCTGAACACATGAATTGTGGTCCCTGAACACTTCAGCTGAAGCTGTGTTTAGCTCCTTTATCACTTTATCCCTTTTCCATCCTGTTTTTTCCTTTGGCCAGTTCTTTCACTGTAGTTAATTGACCTGGTTTCACTGATTTCTGTGAAGACTGGCCAAGCCTCCTAAGCTGGAGAAGTGGGTCACCGTCCATCATGTACATCGAGGCTTCAGCAGGAGGTTACCTCAACTCTCTCTTAACAGAGGAGCCTTTTTGCTGACATGTGAAGCTGAATTTTCACCCCAATCTCACCAGACTTATGGTTGGTTTCTGTAGGAGGAACACCTGGGGGGTGCTGTGAGGAAAAGGAGAGTCTGGTGACTTAACATCTGTGCAAATCGTGCTTATGTTGGTTCAGATAAATTTAACTTGGGACTTACTCTGTTTGAGAAACTTCAGACAGAAAAAAACCCAACAGATTGTAATTCCCCAATGAGGGATTTATTGCCAAATGGATGCACTGCATCAAATGTTACAAGAAATAAATGTATCCAAGAGGGAAAAGTAATCCTTCTGTTAGAAATTGCTGCAAACAAAACTGCAAATGTTGCCATCACTGTTGAAATTTGAACCATGAGAGTGGAATATCATACATCAAAAAATTGCATTTTGGCCCAGTGTGGGTGGCAAAAATAACAGAAGCCAGAGGATCTACCCTTTTTACACCCTTTCTTTTTAGATCAGACTACAGTTATGCTTAGACTAGTATTTACTAAGCTAACTGTTCAATTCTAAAAGAACATGGTCCAGAAAAACAGGAAATTTACCTAGCTGTATGTGGACAATTTTATTCAAGTCAATGGAAGTACTGAACTTTTCAAGTTAAGCAACAGATTAAGTACTTAATCAGAGCTAAAATTCATCCAATTTCTGTAAGGAAAAAAAAATCCCATTTCAGTGCAAGTAAAGCACTGCATTGTATCAGTTTCCCTTTTGAAATACAGACAGTTATTGCAGTTTGTGAACACAGACATCTCCCTGGCTGAATCACCAAAATGCCTGGAAATGAACAACAGCATGCAGGTAGTGATATTTGCTGTAAAATGAAAGAACCTGACTTCACCCAAGTACTCCCTTATGCTAGTGTAATGTATTCCCTGGAGTACAGTTCCAAGTGCTTTTCTTGGTATGGTGTGCATGACTCAGACAAAAGGGTTTTTCCTCTGTTCTCCCTGAGTGACCAATGTGCAGCAAGAGGAAAATTCTGCGTTTCACAAGGGAAGTTTTCCTGTATCTTACTGAACTTGTCAGACTTTCTTCCTCTGCTTTCCAGCTCTGCAATACTTGTCCTGCCAGCCAAGAATGGCCTTGGTCAGACTAAGAAGAGATGGTGCAGTTGGACCAGCAGACACACAGAGCAATGAGCCAGTCTTGGACCACCTCCTGACAGTGCCTTCAGAGCCGACACGAGGCTGGCCTAGGATGCAGCTCTGTCATTAGTGCAGTCACTGAAAGCCTTGCTAATGTGAATCAGGCTGAGAGCTGTGGGAAGGAAGAGTCATCTCTTGATAACCAGTGCACAAAGATCTGTCAGCCTGGTCACAGCTCTGGAGGGTTGTGGGGCATCATCTCTTACGGCATTTGTGGAATCCAGTCTATTAACTGCTGACAAACATGAGCACCAAACTTCCTTTTGATACTGGACAAAGTGAAAGTGGTGAGATATTCAGATTCCTGTGTCTTGGGAGAATAAGGAACGTGTCCTTAGCTATAGGGTGGTGCTCATCAAATTGTGGTTGTCACAGAATTGTTCTAATTACACAATCAATCCATATAAGATTAATACATGAAAGCCTAGGCAGGGAAACATATGCTTCAGGGGTTTTATCTTCAGCACAAGCCTCTAATCTTTCCTCAGGAAATGACCATGTATTTTATCAGTACCTTCATGTTAATTCTTAAAACCTATAGACTTCAACCAAAAGGAACTGACCATCTACTGTTTTTTTTCTTTCTTATAATGTAGTTGTTGTTACCTCATTAACTATTTAGCATCCTGGCAGGTTCTTGCAATGAGCTGAGCTTGGCAGAACCACCAGGGTTGTAACCCTGAAGGAAAATGTCATAGCTCTCCATATCTGATACATTTTGTTTAGCAGAGATTTAAAAGCAGCAGTTACAGAACCGTAATAAGATATATTTGGCAAGAAGATACAAAATAGCTATTAAGCTCGTTTACATCTGTTTCCTTTTTCATTCATTTTTCCTTCTCTAATTACTTACTTAACATCAATCTGCTATCACAGTAGCTTGGATTATTCCCTTTTTGGGTCTAGCCTCCACGTCACTGTCACTGGATTTCATTACTGCTGCTTTACCAGTAAGTAATGAGTCTCTTTGTACTAACATACCCGGACTCCTGCAGTCAAAGTGAGTAGCAGCACATCTCTTTAAACACCCCTGTCAGACAAAGGTACGAAGAACAAGGAAGCTTCTTCTGTATTGGCCAGTGCTCACATGTGTACAGTCTGATAATCACATATAAAACAGTGTGAGATTTTGGAAGATGGGGGACAAATCTCTGGAAAGCTTTATACACGTCAGAAAAAACCTATCTTTTGAGTAAGCACATTTGCCCTGAAGTACCCCATATATATCAGCAGATGTTGCATCACAGGTTCAGCAAAAAAAGGGAAAATAGTTATTTTTTCATCAGATGATAAACAGTTGTAATGGTTTGGTTTTTATTTTCAAGCACTGTGAGTCAAAAAGAAAAGAAATGTTCTCTGTAGAGATATGTGAGATTTGCTCCTGCCTGTCATGTTTCAAAGCTCAGGAGGAGAGGGCTGGCTCATGGGATGTGGATTGGGCTAAGGCTGGCACTTTGCCCCAGAGCAGTTGCCCACCCATGGCAGCGTAAGGGGCTCCCAGGGAAACCTTCCCAGTCATCCTGGCTGGCCAACAGCCATGGCAGCATTCGTTCTCTGTAGACAAGAAGGGGTCTGAAAATAAGAATATTAAGTGCTTCCTGACCAAGGCTCTGTGCTCAGCACTGTGTTTGTTTGCAGCTCTGCAGGTTCTGAGTGTGTTGATTGTGTTAGAAGTGGGTAACTGCAACCTGATAAGGACAACTGTCATGGTCTGTGTGTTGGTATAATCAATTGCAAAAAATGGAGTAAAGAGCCAACAAAGCAAGCAGGAGTTAGCTGAAAAAGCATGGGAGAGAGAACTGCAGGCTAAATGGGAATCAGCAGTGTCATGAAGCTCTTATTTAAAAAAGAAAAAAAATAAAAAAAAGGCAAACATCATTCTGGGGCAGTCTACAAGCTGTGAGGTCATCCTAGTATTCTACTCACTGTGAGTAAGGCCACTGTTGGGTACCATATCCAGCCTGCAGCATGTGAGCATTTGTGTGTCAGCTTGAGAGAGATGAAGAACAAGAATGACTCAGAAACTGAAGAAGAAAAAAAGTAGAAGAAACTGCAATAATCAGAAGAAATTACAGAATGAGGCAATGATAAATATGTAAGTAACTGCAGTAAAGAGGAAAATAAATTATTCTTAAGGATGATTGTGGGAAAAGTCGTGGTGGGTTTCTGTGCTTGGATGTAATTGTACTTCATTTTTAGACACTAGGGACCAAACATAGAAGACTTCTCTAGGAAATTTCCCCTAGACTCTGAACACCAGGGTCTGACCTTTTGAAGCCACAGTGACCAAAAGGCAATGTGGAGGAATTGAGTTTGCCCACAAAATGACTCTGAGACAGCACAGAGAACTCTCAGCTCACTTTCTCCCGTTCTTCTGTTCTCAGAATTTGTTCTTGAGCTAAAATGAAAAATATTTGGTTTTAAGTAATGGTAATAGTTGTAGGCAGTTGGTGAGGACTGAAGCCAGAATGTGTCATTTCTGCTGCCTCCTACCACTCTTCACAGAGAGGAGCATCTCTGCTCATCTGTCTCTAACCCTGCTTCTTCCACTGGCCCCACAAGCCCAATCCACTCAGCCAGTGCTGCATGTGGAGTATACGCTGGTTTACTGCAGCAGTTGTGGTCATTTCACCTCTTCCCTCCAGATCTGTTGTGACAGGGTATCTGTTTAAAGTTTTCCCTCTTTGCTTTCAGAACATCAGGGTGGAGAATTCCAGATGAGTGCCACAAAATCAAGGCTCACACTTGGGACAGGCAGCAGTTCCTGATGCTGTGCTGTTGTTGCCATAGAAGGCAAAAAGTGCCACCAGCCCCTAGTGACAGGTAAAGTAACCCCCAGCAGCACCACCAAAGAGGGAATAAATTCCAGTTCAGTTTTCTGCTTCCTCACGCACTGATAAAAGCACAACAGGCTTTATCCAGGATTTCTAGGGAGAATAGAGGAGATAAGAGCTTAAAGAGAAGGAAGGGAGGAGTAGGTAATGCTTGAGGTGGGCTGTCTGGTTTTCAGTCTCAAATGCATGTTCCAGGTGAAAACATGTGACCTGCTTTTCAAATTTACATCTCTCAGGAAGTCGAGGAATGGTCTCAGACTAACGATGTTTTTGGTTTAAGTGATGTTGAAAAGAAAAAAAAATTGATAGATTTCCACAGATTTTAAATAATCACCATTGGCCCTTCTCTGCTCGTGCTTTCTAAAAATTAAATTCAAGCTGATTATCATAGGTTTATTCCAGAATATGGAAGAAGAATATGAAGAATATGAAGAATATGGAGAATATGGTTCAGACTTTGCATGTGAAGATTGACACACAGTTGGAAGAGTCCACATGCTTCAAGAAAGCATTGCTGATTTCTGACACACAGTAGCATGCAGAAGCCAAAATATGTTTTTCTATTTTAATTACATGACTAGTACTCATGAATGGGAGCCTGAACTCCATGTCCACTGACCTTGAAAATGCCTTGGAGATTTCTGATGAAATGAAGCATATGTTTTCTGATGATTTCTGGAAAGTGAGAAAACATGAAAACCAGTTGGTCTAGTTTTAATTTCTTTCAGGGAACAGTGTGATACGCCACCAGAGCTCCCACATTATTGCAGGAGAATTTGGCAGTTTTCCACTTCAGTTCCTGTAACATACATGGGATTTGGCAGTTGTATGCAAATGCTCAGATCAGGATTTCACATATGAGAGCCTCAGCCCTGAATAACTGGACACGGGTAAACCATGTGAACAGCCATTCTGGCTCTTGCTGATAAATGAGATCATCTTAATAGGTGAATTATTGTAGTGAATGAAATCACATTCATGACTCTGTAGTCACATTAATGACTCTGTAGTGCTGTAGACATACACAAGTTGACTTTTTATTGATAGCTTGATTATGGGTCTGGCCGCAGTGACACAGAGCTCTGCCTCTGTCCAGATTTTGTTGAGCAGTAACCCCTCAATGCCCAGATTCAGACCTGAATTGAAGGCACTACTGACAGGTATAGGTGGAGGTCCTAAGGAGCTTTGGAGTGCACTTGTTTCACCCACTCTGAATGCATTGGTGGGAGTGGAGTGTGGATCAGCTGCTCTTGAAGGTCACCATGGCAGCTGGGGCACAGCTGGAAGGGTTGGGTGAGCATTCTGGATATATCAGCAAACTAAAAATTCTCACCATGACATAGGCTGGAAAAATGGTGGACAAGGACAAACATGCAATACATCTCCATGAAAGTGCTCAGTAGGAACTAATTTGTCTTTCACCCCAAATATTAGATGATTGCAAGGTAGGTGCATAAAGTGGGTTTGATGTGGTTTCCTACAATTAGTATTCCTTTTTCCCCCCTTGCTCTCAGTTTTCTATTGTCTTTCTCTTTTCTTTTTTTTTTTTCTCTCTCTCTCATGAACTGTCTTCCTATCCCTGTCTTACTGTTTTTCACACTTCTTTTCCCTAAGGCTTTTGCTATGCAGATTTATAACCCCTTTAATTTCCCAGGATACTGCTTACATACAGAGGGTGAAAATCAGCCTTTTCCTGCCAGGTTATGTGGCCACCCTCCCTGCCACTCCTAAATGACTCCAGACTGCTATTCCCTTGAGGACTAAACTAGATTGGGATTTATTAAACCCTTAGTCCCCAGTTTGAATGATATATGGCCTCAGGCAGTCAGCACTAAGGTGAATGCACACTGTTTCTTTGTAAAGGCACAGTAAACCAATGCAGAGTGCACTGCCCCAGGCATTCCTAAACTATCTTGTCCTGTGTCAGCAAGATGCCTTAAAGAACTCTCTATAGAGCTT
Organism: Dicaeum eximium; assembly: GCA_013396995.1. Taxonomy (NCBI): domain Eukaryota; kingdom Metazoa; phylum Chordata; class Aves; order Passeriformes; family Dicaeidae; genus Dicaeum; species Dicaeum eximium. The sequence continues at coordinate 553,458 of VWZP01001966.1, forward strand.
TCATTGCTCCATTCTCCCTCTGCTCCCACCCTGTGCCTTTCAATACAGTATGGAAAAGATTTCATCCTTAATTGAAATTCCTTTCATCAGCCTAGATGTAGCCTGAACAAAGATACTGACATGAAAAAGCAGTCAAGAACATATCTTTAAAATGTCAATTTGCCAGTGACAGGCATAAAGTGCAGTCACTGCAAATCAAGACTCTAAACCCTCATTGTATATTATCACATAGCTGCCACTTCTCCCTCCCCCCACCATCCCTCTCATAAGTTTTGATGTTTGTACATCTTTGTTTTCCTTTCCACATTCTTCTCATACTGTATTCACAGCAAATCTGAGGATAGCTTGAATAAAACCCTGCAGACCTAGAAGAAAGCTGTTTTAAACCCTGAAAAGTGTCATTTGTCTTAGACTCATATTTCTGAAGAAATTGATCATTCAAGCTCCATGAGTTTTCTATTTTTCCTTTTTTTATTCATTCTGGTAAAGTAATTGATACATTTTTGTCCATATAGACCTGTAAGTTTAATGCTACCTGGGTTTATGTGGCAGAAAATTGCTACAGTCTTGCTCAGCTGCAGAAAGAAAAATAAGTAATCCAAGTTCTTTCTGCTGGCACAAGGTAGGGAAGGATACACCCAACAGAAAAAACATAAGTATGGGCCGTCTACCAAAGGCTGTATTTAGCTTGCTTACCCTGGGTGATTAATTTAGGTGTTACATCTTCAAGTTTTGGTTATACAGAGACTAGAGCCTGGAGAAAAGGATGCTCAGGGGAGACCTTATTGCTCTCTACAGCTATCTGACAGGAGGTTGTAGCCTGGTGGGGGTTGGCCTCTTCTTCCAACTAACAAGTGATAGGACAAGAGGAAACGGCCTCAAGTTGGACCAGGAGAGATTCAGATTGGATATTAGAAAAAATTTCTTCACTGGGATTGGGTTGTCAAGCTCTGGAACAGACTGCCCAGGGAAGTGGTTCAGTCACCATCCTTGCAGGTATTTAGATGTATAGACATGGCATTCAGGGACACGTTTTAGGGACAGACTTGGCAGTCCTGGGTTAATGGTTGGACTCTGTGATCTTAAAGGTCTTTTCCAGCCTAAATGACTCTCTCATTCTATGATCTTCTCACCAGCACCAGAGTGGTATGTCTCCAGTAAGTTCCTGATGCCACCCTCTGTTGCCCATTCATTCTTTTTCAGACACACCACCTCCCACTACAGTTGGTTCTCTTGTGTTTGGGAGGGTCTTCTTCCATTCCCAAAGCCAATTAATTTTTCTATTTTAAATACTTCCTTCAAGGACACCTTTGTCCAGAAACTGCAAAGAACTTGACAGTGACATGGCTGATGAGAACACAGTCACATATGCTCATTAATAGTGCTTCATTATTTGCCCTGCACCTGGGTTTGGTAGATTCCAGAGTGATCTCTTGCCTTGTGTTTCAGCTGACAGAGCCACTGCTTGTCAGTGCTGCTACTGCTTTAACATATCCTAGAACAAGCCTGGCATACACACTTACTAAATTACATGAGCAATAAGAAATAATACTTGCACTCTTCCTGCACTGTTTGTCCAGGAAATAAGCAAAAATGCTTTGAGGAACTTCCTGGTCTGAGTCTGGCGTTTGTAACCAGTCCTGAAGCAGAGGATAGTTGCAGGTGTGCAGGTACGAGATGTGGAGTGTTTATCCAGCTGTAACAGCCTCAGTCAGCCAGTGGCAGCAGGAAGTCAGGCATGGTCAATGTTTAGGATACATAATCTTCACAGAGCTGCTGCCAGGTGTCTTCTTTGGCTTCAGTCTCACTGTCTTCTGGCCTATTCTTTTGTCTATGCAGTGTTCAGGAAAAGGAAGTGTGGTGCAAAGTGCTCTGCCCTTGCAACAGGCATGGTGAGGCTACAGGACATGGAAATAATCAAGACATAACCAACCATAGTGTGTTCTGTTTATTGTATTTGCCTTTTTTGGTAGCTATTTGAACATCTTCCCTGCTCTTTTGAGGCATCTTTCTAGGTCCATCAAAAATTACTTAAAGGCTGACAGTAAATGTGGTTTGCACAACCCTGTTAGCTCAAGGAGCAAATTCGTAACACTTCCCCTTTGATTTAAGAGGACACTTTAATTCTTTAATTTCACTACTGCAAACATGACCTAAGGAAGGGCCAGGGTGGTGCATGGGAAATATTGTCATTTTAATTGCCTATTCTTTGGAGCAGCAGTCTACTGACAATATAACAACTTCTGCTGTCTGGCTCTGGGCGAGTCATTCAGCCTTTGAAAGGGTTCTGAGGAACGTTGGTTTCAGGTGGTGCTGATACCCAGATTCCAGCTCTTATCTTCGTTTCAGTGTGTGTGCAGGGAGAGGGAGCACTAGACAGGCTCTTCGCAGCTCTCCTCAGCCAAATCACTTCTCAGGGTATATTCAGAGTTTTCTCAGGGCGGTATCAGTCTTCCCACAGATTATCAATGGTGTCTCTTGTAACAGCTGAGGTGGAGCTTGAGGGCGTTTGTCATCCTCCAGGAATTTCGCAGGGTCCCTCATTTATCTATTCTGTGTTTGCCTATCACAGTCTGTGGAGTAGGAGTCCTTTTCATCATTTCCTGACCCATACACGGCTGCCTTGGCTGTCTCTGCCACCCAAAGGAACCCAGTATCAAGTAGGTGGGACACGTTTCATTACCCTGCCTGATCTCTGGACTCTGTCACCCTCCCGGTGGGACATGCCTGGGACACGTGTAATTAACCGGGTATTCTCTGTCCCTAGAGGAACATCCTCTCCATGCCAGGGGCCACAAGTTCAAGCTGGATGGAGATAACACATTTCTCCCTTTCATTTTCTCCCTTAACAGTCAGCATAGACACAATTATTGCTGGCTGATTTTAGCATTTCTAAAATTCCTATTGTTAGCAACACTAAAGACTGCTGTGGATGGGGGCTGAGCTAATTTTTGATGTTCCAGTGCCAAAGACAACACACAATGATCACACATGACCAATTTTTTGTACACAGGTTTTGAACTGAGTTCTCTTAGAGCTGGCAAGTGTTACCCAAGGAAAATGAAAGGGAAGGGCATCCCAGCTTGTAACTTATGAAACAACCAGAGTTTTTGAAACTTTGTTCTTCATAGGTAGCACATAGGGTAATGGCCAAACAGTAGGAGAGCAACACAAAGGAGTGACCGGGCTCACCATGTCTCAAGTCAGGACAGTGGTTGGAAGTGTAAGAATTGCAGGGTAAGTGCCGTTACACAGGTGTAATTTTTGTTCTATTTTCACTTTGGCGATGTGACTTTTTTTCAGTAAGCACACCATGCTGGTTACTTAAGGGAATGTTACACATAAACGTCATTTGCCCAAAATTTTTGCGCTCTGCTCTCAGCGTCCAAGCATGAGTTAGAGATGTGGTACCACTTATCCATGGGGTCTGCCATATGCTCTAAGCAATCTGCTAATTTATTCAGTGAATTATTTGGGATACGGATCATTACCCTGATTTTCTACGGAAATGAGGCTGTTGCAATTGCATAATTTTAAGTTTTTCGTGGTATCTCCTGAAACTGCCGCCAAATCCAGAGATCCTCCAGAGCTTCTGAGCCTGGGACGCGCAGCTCGCCGGGCAGCCGGGGAGCGGAGCGCTGGGCACTGCGGAGGAGCAGCTCCATTGGCATCGCTGCACAACTTGGGCGATTCGAGGGGCGATGCGCAGGGCCACGGGGAGCCCCTCGCGCCCCGCTCCGAGGGCTGGCACTGCCCCTGCCCCAGGTGTGACCGCTCAGGGTGACCCGAGCCCGGCTCCCCTCACGGGCCCCTCAGAGGGCGCGAAATGGCCCCCGCGCGCGCCGCCCCTCGCCCCCGGCCCCGCCGCGCACGCGCGAGGGTGGGCGGCCGGCCGAGGNGGAGGGGGAGCCGGGACATGGCCGCTGCCCGCTCCTGCCTGCGCGCCGCAGCCGGCATGGCCCTGCCCGCGGCCGCGCGCGGCTGAGCCTCGACCTTGCCTTCCCCTTCTCCTTGGACCCTCCTCATCCTGCTCCTCGTGCTCCTCTTCTTTCTCACCTTCCTCCTCCCGCGGACGCTGCCGGGGCCGGGCCGGGGGCGGTGGCGCTGCGGGGGCCGCTCGCTGCCGTGCGGGCTGTCCCGGGGGCCGGGGCGGAGCGGGTGGAGCCGCGCGTGGTGCGCTGTGTGCGGGAAGGCGCTTCCCTGATCGTGCATGTTCCCTGCGGGGCGCCGGCTCCGGGGCTGAAGCGCCGCACCGAGCCGTGGCGTCGGGGAATTCATTTTGTAAATGTGTACGTGTGGCTCATGTGCTGTGAGGAGGGTCTAGGGTCGTGTTTTAGAGAGTTGCATTTGCTGTAGCGTTAGTTGTGGGGAGGGGTTTGAGGGCCGGTTGTAGCCCGTCTGTATTTCGTGGTGCTGTGTTTTTGGTTTGTATAAGCAGTTTCCAGGCTTTGAAGAGCTGCATTGCTGTTGCCGAACTGTAGTTCTTGCAAGGTTGCCATTGTTTGCGTTCTGGGAGGGCAGCTGGTGGCCTCGCAGGAAGGCGGCAGGTCGCGTCGGAGGAGGGCTCTGGGTCGGTTCCGTGTGACTTCTTTCCAGGAGAGGTTTAGCTTTTCTCCAGCGTCTCTAATGCCAGAACAAGGCCCCAGAATGAACGGTTTCTCTCTGGGCGAGCTGTGCTGGCTGTTCTGCTGCCCGCCGTGCCCCAGCCGCATCGCTGCCAAGCTGGCCTTCCTGCCCCCGGAGCCCACGTACACCGTGCTGCAGCCCGAGCAGCAGCAGGAGCCCGGGGCGGCGGCAGCGGCGGGCACCCCCACGGGATCGGCCACCTGCAGCCTGCACCTGAGCGAGCGGGCCGACTGGCAGTATTCCCAGCGGGAACTGGATGCCGTGGAAGTGTTCTTCTCCCGCACGGCCCGAGATAACAGGCTGGGCTGCATGTTCGTTCGCTGTGCTCCCACTGGCCGGTACACGCTGCTCTTCTCGCACGGCAATGCTGTGGACCTGGGCCAGATGTGCAGCTTCTACATTGGCCTTGGCTCCCGCATCAACTGCAACGTCTTCTCCTATGACTACTCCGGCTACGGGGTGAGCACCGGCAAGCCCTCTGAGAAAAACCTGTATGCAGACATTGATGCAGCCTGGCAGGCCCTCAGGACAAGGTAAATGGATATTGGGGACAAGATATTTCTGTATCTCGCTTTAATCCTAGTAAGTCTGCGCGGTTAACCTTGCTGAGCGGAAGGGAAGGGTTTGTAAACGGTTTCAGTTACTTTGGTGGCCTCACCAGATGTTCTGTGAACAGCTACAGTGTGATTTACTGGGTGGCTTCATTTGCTAAAATGATGGGCAAACCTTCATCCTTCGGCTTTTTCTAGATTTAGAGGATTATTCATCTGTAATTTGTGTTAGCCATTGCTTCACCATTGAAAATCTCCATCTTGAGTAGGACATATTGCACTGGTTGCAGTTTGAGCTTGCAGACTGCAATAAACCTGTTGTTCAAGACTTGCCTGCCACTGTCTATGTTTAAAGGTAACCCAGGTGAGCCAAAGCTCTGACTGAATTTGGCTTGGCTAGGGCTTACCAGGAAACTGCTGCTGTTGCGTGACATGTTTGGGGTTTCGTGTGAGCTCCTGCAACATAGATGTCTTTCTCTTTTGGCCTCCAAACAACTGTTATCCAATGCTTATGGCAGCAGGCTGGAAGGAAAAAGTGTTGACATCTGGAAGTAGAGCTGGGGTTTCTGCCAGAGATGCCAGAGTATGTGTGTGGTTTAGGGATAGAGCAACAGTGAGAAGGCTCTGGCAAGAGGCAGCATGGTGAGTGGAAACAGCAAGCCCTTGGCTTCTAGAAAATCCTGAGCAGAGCTGCTGGTTCTGGCTCCTTGCTACAACTGATGGCTGTCCCTGGGCCTCTCACTTCTCTCCACAGAAACCATGAGCTCCTTTTGCTGTTGCATAAGTGGTTCTTAAAGTATGACCTCACAGAACATGTCCTGAAAGAAAGAGCTTTAAACAGCTTAAATTGTAGTAGGCCAAGAGAAAAGAGCGATGAACATTTTCAGTTCTTGGCTCTGGCATTGCATAGACAAACTTGGCTTGCATGAAATGCGTATTTAATGTCTATCTTGGGGATACGTGCCAGCTTCAGAAATAGTGACAGGAGTTGTTACTAATTTAGATAATTGGCTTTGCAGGAATCTAGGGATTGGTTAGTGGTGGAGTCCAAATGCCTTTTGACATTGCTCTGCCTAAGTCAAGCAAAGAGCTGGGGGAGAAAGGTGTAGGGAGAAGTTACCCTTCCATAGCATGTGTTCTGTCTGCTTGGTGAGCAAACTGGATCCTCGGCTTGTTTTCCAGGACTTTAAAAAAGATTTGTTTCCTTAAATATAAATAATATGGTCTTATGTGAAGAAGTGATTTTGATATGGTGTATGCATAATAAATTATTAAGTGCCACTACAACGGATATGGGTGATGTAAATAAGATTCAAGGAGGAAAACTGCTATGTCTAAACCAAGCCTAGGTAATGTTTGTCCTTCAGCTGCTGTGTTTTCTCTCTTTCACTTGATGTTTAGTTGATGGTATTGTTTTATTTAAACCTTCTCAAGCTCTGAAAAAGTGCTTTCACATCTGCCTGGAGGTGCTTCTTCTGTGCTGACAGCATTTAGTATATGGTTAAGTTCTACGTAGGCCCAGAAACAAGGGGTTTCTTCACTTAAATCTTTTAAGAAACTTGACCCAGTACGTGGTGCCAACACATGCCCAACTTGCTCTGAGAGGATTGGGCTTCTTCAATAAATGTGTGACTGGACAGGTTTCCATTAGTGTTTCTTCAGTGGTTTATACAAGATCTAGTCTCTGCTTTCCACCTTAAATTGAGGGGTTGAAATTTCCCAGCTCTTACTTTGCCATGTTTGTTAATTCCACATTTTGGTGTACCTTGAGGGTAATGTTAGAGTAGTTAGCATTGGTTGGGTTTTTAAGAGCCAAAAGCCATTGGAACTGGGTGCCCAGGGAAGTGGTGGCATCACCACCATTGGAACAGTTCAAAGGGCATGTGAATGTGGCACTTGGGGATGTGGTTTAGTGGTGAACACAGTGGTGCTGAGTTAATTGTTGGACTCGATGCTCTTTGAAGTCTTTTCCAATGTTAACAATTTTGTGATTTTATGATCACAGTATTTTAGGTGCCCAGTGAAGAAGTTGGTCAGTATAAAGTGTAAGCTTCAATAGAAAGTTGATCAGTTGTATTAACAGATGACTGTGTTTGTAATGGGGATGAGCTGAAACCTCAGCCTTTCTGCTGATGAATTCTCCCAAGTAATAGTATGAACTTTACAAGACTGATCATTTGCTAGTCCTCAATCCAAGTGGCTCATAATTAGTGAAATATTCTGCAGCTGAAATACAAGTATGCCTCTTGAGGTAAAATGTCACGTTATAGCATTCCTGCTGCAGCAGTTCCTCAGTAGTTCCAGGAGATTGTGTATGCTTTTATTCTTAATGCAAATTCCTGGCGTTTGGCCTCCAGTCATATGGTAGTGAACTGTAATGCAGAGTTAAAAGTGAAGTCTTAAAATAGAGGTTCACTGTGCCATCAAAAGCATTTAGTCATCTGTGCTAAGTTCCGTGGGAAGCTGTTGCTCTTCTGAATCCACCAGACATTCCACCTGGCAGCAGAAAGAAATCATTAAAATGTTGGAAGTCTGAGACTCTTCCTTTTAAATTGTGCCTCTGAAGTACCACTGATACTTAGCAATCATTAATTTATCGGTGTGTTTTGCAAGTTGCCTTGAGGAAGGTGGGAATTAACCGTGTGCTGGGAAAAAGCTGTCAAATTTTAGAAACGATGGTGAGCCGGCAGTGATGCCTTAGGTTTTAGCTTTCATATTTTTCAGGTTCTGTGCTGCTTTAGTGTGTAACTCTGAGCTTTATATTAAGTGTTAGCAAGTTCTCTTCACAGGGTAGGTAGATAAAACAATCCTTTTCCAACTTTAGGCCAAGGACTACTGTTACAAGCTCCAGGCCCAGAAAGCATAAACAACAATGAATTGAAGAGAGAAAAACAAGGAGGATGGAACTTCATAACCTAAAGCTATAATTGGACAATTAACTCCAATTTGCAAATGGACCAGAACATATAAAAGTGAGGGACCTCATGACTGGGTGTCCATTTTGTGACCATGGGTTCACCTTGGGTGTAGCCCTGGCTGGGCTCTTGTGCTGCCCAAGGTGGATCCATTGAGGCCTTTTAATAAATCCCTGCTTTATCCTTTAACTCTGTCTAGCCTCTGTTCCAGGTCAGCCCTTATAAGGCATCACTTTGGGTTGCCATCATGTTGCAGATTCTGACTGTATTTTTTCAAGGTCCTGAAACAAGGACCTATCACATACACGATTAGGAATCAAACCTTACATAACAAATTATTATAAAACTACCTGAAAACAGTGGATGAAAACACGAAATCATCAAATTCTTTTGTTCAGTTTCAATTATCAGCTCATCTTTGCAAAATCGGTCTCAACTATTCTCTATTCTTTTAGTCTTTGTAAAGGAAACTTATTTCCCTTAATTTAGAGGAATTCAGTATTTCTTCTAATGAATAAACTATATCTTAAAGGATAATTTTACTGATTACTAATTTTGAATCTTAACTGTCTTTCAGCTCAGTAAAGATGTTGACATACAGTTTTGTTCCCTTAAAATGAATTTTTATAGATTTTTCTTCAGAGGCTCTAATTGTAGCATTGGTTGTTTTCATTCCACTATCAAGTATTGACCAGGGATTAATTTGGTCTTTTATATGTATTTTTTTCCACTTGATTGACAGATTTCCATCTGGTATCTCAGTGTTTCTCAGAAAGAATTTTCTGTCTTATTGCTAAAGATATTTTTGTAAGTGTTTTATTTTAGGCAGGTTGGGCTGATTTTGTTCTGTTTGTTTCAAAATCAGAACCAAATTGAAGAGAATGTCCATCAGACTGTCTTCTCTCATTGTCCGTGTGGTTTTAAATTGCTGCTTTTTGTTCAGATGTGTCTCTTATCCCAATATCTGATTGTCTAAATGCAACATCTGTGCACAATGACTTGATTGTCCTCCTCTTCCCCCCCTTTCCTGAATCCCACATGGGAAGGTTGAACTTTCTAACACTTTTACATTAAGACAATGTACAGTACTTAAAAACAGGATGCACATGTAGGGCTTGAGTTCAGTGCTCAAGCACAAAACCATGGCTGCTTTGTCAATCACATGCTATTTATATTTAAATCAATTTGTATGTTCCCTATAAATTTGGAGAAGGTTAGTGAAGTGTTTTAAAATCCCAGTCAAAAGAAAGAAGGCAGTGCTGCCCCACTCCCTCTGCTTCTGTAGTAAAGTATCAAAGAGCAGAACCTGTTAGTCCATCTTTTGGATCCTGAAAGGAGGTGAAGAAATGTAATAAATAAATAGCTTAGAAGAGCTGTTCTTGTTGCATTTAAAAGATACAGCATAATTTGTTTTTCATGGTGTACAATAGAAACTAGTTTTTAAAGCTTTTAATAAATGATAGATGTTATTGTAATGTTTAAATCCTTAATGATCAAAAATGGTGCATTTGAATTTGTCTTTCAATCCATAGGAGAGCATTGGTTCACTTTTAGTTTTCCTTCTGCTTCTTGGTCAGTACAGTATGATGGAAGGAATTGAGTTGTGAAATGGTGTAGTAAAATCCACAGGCTTTTGATCACTAGGTAGCAGATAGAATGTTGAAATAGTTTTTTTAACTATTTTGCCAAATTTAATGTTAAAAAAATGCACACCAAAATTTTTATTATGGAGGAATTTTATTATTTGTGTTGCTGATTATCAGGAGATTATTGCTGTTTCCTGTGTAGGAGCTGGTGGAGAAGTCTTACATTGAGGAAAATCGGGAAACACACCTAATTGGATTAGGCCAGAGTGATAACTAATCCTCTGAGGTTGTGTCAGCTTAGTTCCTCTCCATTCTGATGTGATGAGGTGCTTACAGCTCTCTAGGTGAATAACAGCTTCAGGATGTTTTTACCTTGCTTAATAAAAATAGTAAATTTCTACTTTAATTTTCTTTGCAACAGAATCTTCTTTCACTAGGACTGTATTTTGTGCATGATCTAAGCCATGTTCTTTAGATTGGATGCTTAAAGATTTTTATCAAAAGTTACCAACTAAATCCTGACATGTCAAAAGGCAGTGCTTGGCAGAGTCACAATTAATAGTCCTGGGGTAATTGGGTTTCCTTTCTTCACGGATCATCACCTGGTAGATTGTTCAGTCATACCAGCTTTTCAGTAATGTTGTTACAATGTCTCCAAAGGATTGTTTAAAGCTACTGTCCTCTAAAACTTAACTTATTCTACCTGCCATGGTCAATACTTCAAGAAAGGCTGCATATAACTTTGAGCAAAAATAGACACATACACAATCATCTGCTGCTCTTGTCTATGCAAGGAGCAGAGATTAATTCACATGATGAGCGTCCCTGGGACAAATACCAACAACTGTTCAAAACAGGTGCTCTGATGTTCAAAGTTATTCAAAATGTTTACTGAGCTTGGTGTTGTATTACATCTTCTAGTCACTGAAGTAAAAGTAGTTTTGTTAAATATTTCCCTATTTCTGTCATGATTACAAGATCAAAGCTTGTTTAAAAAGAAAGAAAAGGAAACTTTTCACTGTCAAGAGTGTTTTGCAACTGGTATTATTTGGGAAGAAAAATAAGCTGCCAAAGAGCCTTTGACTAACAGTACACACTCTCCTGTGTGTGGATAGTCCTGAAATTCAACTGCCTGAACTGGAGATATTGGTTTACTCTGATGTACAAAGGTTGTAGGACCTGGTTCTCAACATCATCAGAGCATTGGACATAAGATTCCTAGAGGAACATATTGTTAAACCCTCCATGCTGAAGTAACTGTCTGCTTTTTAGCACTAAAGAAGAAGATCAGAAATATTTTCCTGTGGATTAGGAGGTAGCTTCAATTGCCACTGAACTTGAGAGGAGTTAAAGCCACCTGTATACAAGATGAGGAACTGAATGTAGGAAAAAATATTTTTACAGTTTTTGAATGCTGATGGCTCTTAGATGTCTGAATGAAGTGATTAAGAGTTGGTTTTTTATCTGACTCTTAAAGCTTGGGTTTGTATGGCCTAAAATACAAAACCAAACTGATAGACAGTATCTTCCTATACCTCCTGTGTCAGTTGGTGGTGGATAATTGAGATTGCTGCAGAGGTGCACTGGTGAATTGAATAAGCAGTTGCAGTGACCCATTTGCTGCTGCTTCATCTTGACTGCCCTGCTTTCCAGTTTTTAGATTAATGACTGACACTGGTCTTGCATACTCAGCCTGACATCCAATGATGAAGCTCGATTTCATTCCTGACTAAAACTGAGTGTTTTGTTGGCAGTGGTTTTTTTCAGTGTGTCAGGTTTTGGGAGCAATGGGAAATGTGGGATTGGAAACCCAGGAAATGCTGTATGAACACAGCGGAATAAAGATGCTTTTAACAGAAGGTGAAGAATGTAGAATGGGATGGATGAATAGTGCCTAGTGTCAGCTTAAGGACAGAGAAACATCTTTGCATTCTTTATTCCAAGGGCTAATTTGAGAAAAATGGGTTACTGTTATTTGCACATTAAGCTCTGCTGCCCGCAACCAGTCACAGAAAGGTGCAGGCATAGGTCAGTTGTATAATGACAGAGTTATACTGGCATTATCTGTATCCATATCTTTATATTTTTAACCACTATGTTAGCTTTACAGAACAAAGATTCTCCTGTTAGAATTAAACATTGTGGTTGGATTTGCTGACTATGAGACCAAATAATACGAAGGCACGAAATTGGGCTAAACAGCAGGATCTGGCTCAATGCCCACCCCCCTTCCCACCCTTGGTTTCATGTCTTTTGATAAGCACACTTTGCATGTCTTTGGGAAAATCCCTATAATCATAAAATAAATCTGTAATCTGTCAGCTTTCAAAAAGGGGAATTCCATGTGGGTTAACAAATGAAGAATGATGTTGATGTGGAAGATGAGGTTTTAAGTTAGTATACTTGCCTCAAAGTCTAGAGGGAAAAATTTAAATGAGAGGTAATCTCAAAGTATTGCCTCTGGTTTTTATTTTGTATTGCAAATTTGTTAGAAGAACTTCACGTATGCTTTTCTGACAGTAATATTATTTATTGGTACAGCCTCTTGGAGTTCTTTCTAGGTGTACCTTCAAGATGAAAATTCTATTTTCAGCTGTTGATTAGGAATTGATAGTTTCATTAGACAGTTAGGGCTATGCTTTTAGGAAGATTAGTGTTACTGTGCCTTATTAAAAAAGCCTGCTTACATATAGAAATGTTACTTTAAGAACTTTGACTCATGGGAGCCTTATTTATCAGCCAAGGCATGCTGCTAAATGAGCTGCATAGCTCAGTGTCTGGCAAGTGACCCTTCTCAAGGCATGCAGTGCCAGCTAGAAGCTCTAAGATACTCCCTTTTGTTATTTTTTTACAGGATACTGCCACATTTCTTAAAATTCCAGTATGTTAGAGCAGTTAATTTTAACTTTGTGCTATGGCATGGCCATTTCTTTCTGTGTGCAGCAGAACAACTCTGGAGTAATAGACAATGGGAGCCAACAAATCTAAAAGGTCTGAGGCCAACTTCAACATATTTCTCAGGAAAGCACCCTTTAATAGTATGACTTGAAATGTTTCTCCTTTAATAAGGTTGTTTATAATGGGTTTTGCTCAGATTAGAGAAGCTTTCTAAACATTCCTCCTAACTTTTAGTTAACTTTGCTATGAAAGTTCTTACAGAGCTGGAAAAATGGTGTTCAGCATCAGCAAAGAAGCAAAACCAGCTGGTTTTTTTCTCAGTGTGCAGATAAACTGAGATTAGGTTCAGATGATTTTAGTATTATTCCATGCGTCTTAATAGTTCTTTATGATAAATTAAACAAGACATTTTGTCTTAACTATTACACTATACAATATATTGCAAGCCTTAATAATATGCAAAATATAAAAGCTGACAACAGTAAAAAGTGAACTTCTGTTGAGCACTTTATAACCAAAATGGTGTATAGAACCATTTATAATTTAAAGGAAAGGTTGAGAAGTTGACTTGCTGCCTTAAGCATTGGACTAGTTCGGGCAGAATTTCATTATTGTCCCAGCTCTCTGTAGTCTTCCCCAATGTCTGATGAATTTGTTTAAGTGGGATTTTGGCTGTAGCCCTGGGGAAAGTGAAATCTTTCAAGAAAACGCTCTTGATTTTGGAGTACGTTCTCCAGGGCAAATTTACAAAAGTCTTTTCCAACATGCTATTTGTTGCTTAGAAGTTCATTTCTCATAAAGGTGTTTGTATGTTTCAAGTGTTGTTTTGGATTATTTTTGAAAGAAGTAGCTAATTTCATATAATATTTACTTTGGAGGTATTCCCTGGACAATTCTTACCTTGAGGCGGCTACTCAAGAACCAGTCAGTTTCCTTCTTCCCCTAAGACTGAAATGTACCTCAACTTGCATTTTTAAGTTGTATTACACATTTTGTACGTAGTGTATTTTGTTGTAGCTCCCTACTGCAAAAAGCTTGTCGTTTTCTGGTAAAGCATGGGCTTTAATGTGTGTTAATGTTACAGAAAAAGTTATTACTTCAGCCTGGGTATGAGCAGCTCATCAAGTTTAACAAACTGTAAAAGTACCAGAGTTGTGGGAAGAGGTGGGGTAATGTTTCAGCTACAGTTTTGCTATTTTTATGTGTAGGGTTTATGAACATGTAACCTTTGCTCACACTAGTTAATAAATACTCTGGGAGCTAACCATGTGTTGCAGGCAGCTCTTTCTGATGCAAGAAGCAGCACCCTTTCAGGAGTCACTGCACCAGTTGAAGATACTAACTGGGGTTTCAACCTTAAGCCTGTCCAGTGTGCCTGAAAGCTTTTGACTTGCTCTGTCTCTTCCAACCTTCTGTTTCTCTGATAGCAAAACCCTCTGCCCTCTCCCCTGAACTCTTGCTAATTATTCATGTAACGTGATGTTCACTTCTAAAGGCTGCTGTGCACAGGCCCAGTACAATTAGTTCTTTATCCTCTCTTTGAAATTCGTACTAAAAATCAATCTGATAATGCAGAAATGACTATCTGTAAAGGAATACAAGGCACAAAGTTGGCTTTTAGAAAAAGAAATCGTTCTGATTTGTATTAACATTAATAAAAAATGAAGATGACGGAACATACTTGAAGATAATTTGGATCTGAATTTTTGATAGCTCTTGAAAGATAATATTGTCACAAATCCCAATGTTCATACAGTTTTGTAGAGAATGAGTGGGTTGTAAAGTCTCTTTGATTTATTGAGTTATTTTCTATTCTGAGATGAAGGAATCTGGTGCCAAATATCCCACCCTTCCAAACTGGATGTCCTTTTGTCAAAGCTCATCTAAGATCTGTAGATCATTTTGTGTAGAGCATTGAACAGACACAATTGACACAAATAGGATCTGGCACCTTCCAATTATTTCAGGAAATTGCTCTTTCCATCCAAAAATCCACTTCAATATTCATAATGAAGAACATAAACTCCAAGTATCGTGGATATTTCTTACCTGGATATGGTTCTAAATTTGTTGCATTTCAGCAGCAGGAGAAGTTGCACTAAAGATTATTATTCTCTTTGGTTGACTTTCACAACAATTTTCTATTTTTGTTTTTTTAGTACATTAATTTGTGTGTTAATTTGAAATAAAGGTAGCAATGTTAGCTTAAACTTAGCTCATTTAATTACTGGAATTTTGAGGGGCAGAGGAGGATTTAGCAGGCATCATTTGTTGTGTGTTGCTCTGTTTTTCATCTTGCCACTATTCCTGGTGTTTCTGGGCCATGTGAGCTATGTTCTTTCCTGTTCTTCACTGTAGAACTGGCCAGATTTCCTCCTTAAAAAATTTTTAAAATTCTCATTTCATATTTCTTTTGGCTCTCTCTTGGAAGCTTTATGGTATTTGGAGAAAGGGAAACACTATATCCATCGGAACTGTAAAATGGAACTGTGCAGAGCTAGATAGGAAAAATGTGGTTTGTGTTTTCAGCATGTAGCTGAGAGTGTCCATGTTGTGAAATGTTGAACTGCAGAAAACCTGCATGGCCAAAAGCCAGCTTGGGTAGTAATGTAGACATTAGTACATTTCTTTTCCAAGCACCATGCTGTTATCTGTTATTTCAAAAATAGAAACTCCAGCAGTACAAGACTTCTTTCTGCTGTGCTGGTTTATTGGGAGGCAGTTAAGTGCCGGTGTGGCATGGACAGGAATTGCTAACATTTTTTCCTGCATAACCAGTTGTTCTGTGGTGATACTACATGCTTTACAAGGGCTGCATCAGAGACAGAGGCAAATAGGGGCATGAGTAAGATCCAGAAGCTGCTTCTCATCTCATTTTTATTCTTTTAAATTTCGAAGGTGCAGCTGCAGATCAGTTTCTACCTTTAGCATCAGCTGAAATAATGACCTTAAGTGATTACATTAACAGTTGTCCTTGATCCACTTCAAGGTACTTCTGCTTCTTGTGGCATAGCTGGTAGTTGCTTGGTAAGCATCCTTTTTTGAGAGGAAAAAGTCGACTAGCAAGAAATTTTTCACTAAAAAAACTTCAAAAGCAGTTGGCCCTGTTAACTAGGTGTGTTGGCAGAAAATGAAGTCTCCAAGTCTGCTGTTTGATCATTGTTAAAACCTCTGGATTTAGACAATCTGAGCAAAATGTCATTTACTCCATAGACTCTGATGATCCCAGATAAGACAACTGGATAAGCTGAACAAGTACATATGACCTGGTTTCAGGACTGATTTTCAGAAAGTTTGTACTTTTCTAGATGTACAGACGTACTCTTCCCATTTTTTAGAATAAGATCTGTTGCTTTAAGACAGGTTAAGTTTACTGATGCTTAATATTTCTACGTATCATTAAATGCAGATATATGTTTCTGTAATAAATTACTTTTTTGTGCTATCTTAGTTTCTTAGTGAGCACAAGGCAAGTTTTATAAGCCCTTCAACCAAACAGAAGAAGAACAGAAGTACACAGAAGAAACTTTGACTCTGTGCTAAATTTTATTGTACAGAATTCTAAGTAGTATTTACTGGGAGAAGGGAAGAGGGATTTAGTCCCTGGGTTTGTGGTGATCAAGGCTGTGGCTAGGAAATTTGATTTTTAAGCTCTGAACTAGTTATCTGTGGTCTGCTGTTCTAAAACATATGGTACTGTTAATCCTGGTGATTGCTATATATTTTTTTAATCATCTTAGGTTTATATTGACTGTTACAGGGGTTGAACATTGATTGTGCTAAAAGTTCATTAACAGAACATGTGCAAGATGAGGAGGCTTGGGAAGAAGGGAATAGATGAGTCTGATTTAAATGCAAGAGTGCCAGTGTAAAAATGGCACAGAAAAAGCCAGAACATTGAGGTTTTCTTGTCTCTGAAAAGATACTTGATGAATCTTTTCAGGTAATAAATTGCTTTCATGAAATGACTGTCATCTTCCATTTGCCACTTATCGTTCCTGGTATTTGCTGGAATATTTAACGAATCCACTTGAAAATGGATAATTGAGAGAGACAGGAGAGATGCATCAGGAGAGTTGTGTTTCTCTGTAAGGCTGTGAATTTGGCACTTTTTGAAAGCAGATGTTTAAACGTATGCAGATTCACACTGTGACAAAGCTCAGTGTTTTGAGCAAATAAATAATTGGTGTGTGATTTCTTCACTTACCATGTGGTGGGGAAAAACAGAGGTTACAGTGTCATTTATCCAGGTAGGATTTTTTTCTATTTATGATTCATGAGACATGTCATTGCAGAGGAAGAGCCTAATGTTTTGATTGTTAAATCAAAAGAAAACACTGTCTTTCTTCAAGTCTGTGGAAATGGTTAGAGTAACTCAGAGAAACACAAAATGTTTCTAGGGAATTAAAGGAGGACTATTCAAGCTGGATGTATGGCCTCCTGGATAACACAAACCATGACACTTCTGCACTGGGCTTCTCTACAGAGCCCTTCAGTGCATTTCTTTGAGGGGAGCTCATTCTTACCTATTGGTTCTTCTGCAGTGCTTGAGCATATTAATGTAAGTTTCTAAAGGAGAGAGGAATCCTACTGCCAGCTGAGTCATCTTCATACAATGCTGCCTGCTAAAAGACTCATGTTCTGGGGACAGATGCTTTTATCTCCTGTTGATTCTTTTTAGGAACATTGGACCAGTTTGCTGTCATGGATCACTTTTGTGTCAGGACCTCTCTGCCATTCTTGTTCTGCATCCTGCCTTTCTGCTCTCTTTTTTCTGTTGGAGACTGAAATCACTGCCTGAGCTACACTAAGGCTTCTGTTTGGAAGAAATGCTGCATCCAGTTTGTCTGCTTGCATTCCTGCAAGGCCTTATCCATTCCAGCTCCTGTGTAATCCTCTTGGACTCCAGCTCTGGTGCTCTGTGGGAGAGACAGCTTCAGATTTGCAGGGGTCTTTGAAGAGCAGTGTGAAAATGTCGGCTGTAATAGGATTTTGGATATGAGCACCTGCTGTTTGTGTAGACAGTTCAATTTTTCCTTTGTTCTCCTCTGTTAGCATTATGGAGCTAACACTTGAATCTTTTTTTTTACCAGCTTGTTTTTTAGATACAGCTACAGTTGTCTGTAAGTGATGTAAGGAAAATCCTGTATCAGTGCCATGTATTTCACATTTAATGGCTTATCAGCTATATCAAATATTGTAGCAAAACCAAGTCATTTAATGCTGCTAATATTTGAGAATGTGAAGTTCTTAGTAAAACCTATAGATAAAATAGCTTTTATTTAGAGACTGAAACATAAACAAAATTACAATAAACAGGTAAAAGAGCATGCAAAAGGAAGGCAAAAATGGAAAGAAGCACAAACAAACCACAAAACAGAAACCCCCACACACAAAAGAAAATATTTTGAATTCAAAGAGTGGTGGGGTTCATTACCTGAGCAGTTCAATGGCCAAGATCTATAGATATCAGTTTCTGAGTGCTCTGCTTTGTATTTTTTTTTCACCTAATCTTCCAAATGTTAGTCTCCAAAGTATTAATTCCAGTGTGAGAAAACCATTTAATGCTGCTATAACATCCAGGCAATGTAACTGCCTTCAGCTGAATTTACAGATGCATTTCTATTTTAACATCCTTAAGTCAGGAATACCTTTTTTATGAAGTTACAGTGTGTGTGACTAACCAGCTGTGCAAACCTTCTGGTGAGACATTTTTGGTGAGCTTTGCAGTTTGATGCATTACAGTCTAGGTTTAGTCTTGTTTCATTCTGTGCTTATACAGTGATAGCTATTTTCAGATACTACAGCCTGATACATTGAAAGAAAACTGGAGCCATTTCTTTTTGTCTTGACTGTCCTGGTTTGTGCACTGGAGCAGTTATTCCCTGCTTTGTGGGCAGCTGGGCTGTAGCTGGTGGAAGGGGAGAAATGTCTGAGAGGGGTGGAACAGGCAGCAGCTCTGGTCAAAAGCCACTGTGCTCCTCCCAGGAATAATCCCAGCTCATGAGTCAGAGGCTTAAGCCTTGCATGGGTGCAGCTCGTGGCAATTAGTGCCACAGCAGGGTGGCCTCACCTCAGCAGGGTGCCTTAGGTGTGTGTAAGGTGTGTAAGGGAAACACATCAAGGAGTTGGTGTTTGGTGCAGAGTCCTGGCAAGACTCAGGACAGGTGTCAGAGGGGCTTCAGTGAACAGATGGAAGTACCAGAAGAAGAAGACAGTGCTGCTGAAAAAAAATGCTTTGAGAACTGTATAAGAACTGCAGGATTGTTTCCTCCAGGCTTGTAAACCCTCAGTTTCCCAGTGCTGAGCCAAGGCTGGTGAGGAGGGTTATGTGATGGGCTTGGGAGGTCAGCCAAAATGCATTGGCTCGCTGTGAAATTTCAGCCTCAGGAATAGGGCAAGGCTCTCCACTTTGGAAGTAGCTGAAATCAAAGAAACAGCTATGAAAGCACAAAACTTGTGGGAATGCATAACCAATATTAGTATTTGCACTCAGGTTTGCTTAATGTCTCCTAGGGAATCAGTTTCTGTGTTAGTTGACATACTTGTGTTAACTGAAGTCTTTACATTAAAAGATACTGTGTTAATGTACGTGTATATCCTAAAGTCTTTCTTGCTTTTCATAACAACCCTTACTAGGCACACAATTCTAGGGAGTAGTTTACCTTATTTTTCAGGTTTTGAGTGTAGGATGCCCAAAAGTGCAGATTTTTTGCAACAGTAAAAAGATGGTTGAAGTTTTAATGTCACATTAAGTGTTGTGAGGAGTACACTCAACTGTCTTAGCTCTGCTGTATTAGAGCAGAGGGTATGTGTGCAGTTGAAGTAAAAATACCCCAGCAGGAGAGAGGTGAGGTAGACACTGAGGGTGAAGATAATGGATTCCTTCAGAAGTTAGTATAGTCTGAGCTGCTCTGTGAAAATAGCTGAATTTTTTCTGCTGTCTCAGTTTATTTAAATGTACCTCAGAGAATGACTGTATAGGTTTTGTACACTGCTTGCAGTAAAGAGTATGTACTACAAGTAGCTGACTGAGTATTTGTGAATTATTTATGCTGTGGTCATAAAGATAGTGCTCAGTAGCCAGCAAAAGTTTCCAGTCTTCTGTATTCCAGGTTTATTTGCTACAAAGCATCTTAACTAAATGCAAAATACTTCATTAAAGTTAACTTCAGGGCTCTGTTTTTAAAATAACTGGAGTAAAAAATTCATTTTATATGCCATTTACCTGTTGTGTCATGGGACTAAGTGGTGTGAATCAAGATTGGTCTAAGAAAGCACTTTGGAAGAAGCAGGAAACTATGATGAGTAGAGAGCTCCCATGTTTGTTCAAATTTAAAGCTATAAGTGCTGTCTGCAGAACTCCAGTTGATTTTTAAGGACACTAAAGCAAAGAAAGTTGGGGGCAGTGGGAATTATGTTTGAATATATCCATGTGTTTAGGTCCTTTTTCCATTAGCTTCTTGTATTTCAGCTTACAGTGGGTTTGGTTTGTATTTGCCCCTGTGATTAGAGAAATAAAACAGCCCCCAACATTTAGAGATGGTTATTTAGGAATTAATTTAGGAAGGTGCTCTCTCCCTCCCAGTGCATGAATGTGCACTGAGTTTGGAGTGTTATTCTCCTTTTGTCATAAAGCAGTGGAATGGTGAAGGTAGGAGTTCAACAGATGCCTGAGCCACATCATTGCTCGTTTTTCTTGGATGTTTTACAGGAGTCCTTTTTGCTTGTCAGTGCCTTCTTGCTTTCACTCCATATGAAAGAATTAATGCTTGTAGGGGCTAAGTTATTCTATTACATCAGCATGCCTGTGGCACAAGTTCCTGCTTAAATTTCAGTGCACATTTAATGAAAACTCTATTTCCTGCTTCCCTGCTATCTAGGGAAATAAAAAACCAAACAAAAAAAAAACCAAACCAAACAACAAACCCTCAGTCAGGCAGCAGCAACTGTTCCAAATCTGTTTGTTGTTTATACATAAAACTGCTAGTTCATGTGGTAGACAAATGAGCAATCTATCATAAACCAAACACCAAAATCAGTATCCTGGGTTATTGTGGTGGAGAAAAGTTATGTTATAAATACAGTTGAGTTCTCAGTACAAGAGAAAACAAAGGAGGTTTTACTTTTTAGTTCCTTAAAAACATAAATAGATCTGCAAACACAGATTGCCTATTTTTTGCCTGGGGGAAAAGGAACTTCCTGGTAATGGTGAAGCTGGGGGGAAAAGAGGAGAGTGGATTTACTTATCAAGAGCACTTGGCTTGCTCTGTGTCCTGAGCAGTTTTACTTTAATCAGAGAAGGTGTTTCCCACTTTGAAACATGACAACTTCAGGAGCCTATGTTTGAGGCAGATGAACAAAAGGTGACTTAAGGCTCTATTTCAAAAAGGAACAATTTTTAGACAAACTAGTATTATTTGGATTTAAAAAAAAAGTCATCCAGCTGTCACCCCAAAGCCACTCAGTGCAGATTAGCATAATTCAGTTAATTTAAAATGTAATCTCATTACAGTTTGTACTAGAGAATGCCATGAAGTACCATTTACCTGTACCTACCCTGGTTGTTCAGGGCAGAATTGCAGTGGCTTCCCTACTCAGCAGTGTGTAGATCCCTGCTTTTGTCATGGATGCTTGAGCTCTCCAGTGATACTCAATATCCTTGTCAGGACTTGGTTGAACTGTGAGCACAGTTCTCAGTGTTTGATAACAGATTGCTGATTGTTACAGGACAGCAATCAAGAAGCAGTTGCAGTGATTTCATGCTTTGGTATAATTAAGTTACTGCAGGGCAAATGTTCACCCTCAGAAGTGCCTATAAGTTACTTCCACTCAATGCATTTATTATTCATATGAAAAGAGAAGCTGGTACATCACTGTATTAGTGCTGCAGTCACAGAGTCCAGCAAGCCTGTAGGAGTGTGATATTTGCTAATAACTTCCAAAATTGCCTGTAAGAGAGCATTTTCAAGAGTCATAGGTTTGTTCTGTAATTCCACTATCAGCTTATATTGGTTAGCACTGGGGCTTCTCCACGGCATAATCAAATGACTCTCTGGTGTGGTAGTAAAAGTAATAGTGATATAAAACTGTGGTGGAGTCCTTGATTAAATTTCTCTCTCAGCCATTTAAATTATTTTGAGAGTGAGCACATTTGTGGAATTACTTGCCTGCTCCTGTGACATTGTGCTGGGACATAGGCCAAGAAAATTTGTCTCTCTTTTGCAGCTTCATAAGCCAGAGTACAACCTGGGTTTGGCTCTTAGCTCCATGAAGATGTGAAGTGAAATAGTGTGGTGTACCTGAACTTGAATAGTGTAGTATTTGTGGGCCTGGAGAGAAAGAAGGTAGAGAAGGAGGACATCTCATGATTTAAAGAGTCAGTGTCAGTAAAACTGTGAAGAGTTTTAGACCTATGTTTGTGTGAATTCGAGGAAACTGGAGAAACTGGCACAGGGACACTTTGTGTGTGCCAGGGTTTCCTGTGAATCTCGAAATCTGATTTTTCTCATTTGACAGTTG
The DNA here is from genome assembly GCA_013396995.1 of Dicaeum eximium. NCBI lineage: Eukaryota > Metazoa > Chordata > Aves > Passeriformes > Dicaeidae > Dicaeum > Dicaeum eximium. The sequence continues at coordinate 575,556 of VWZP01001966.1, forward strand.
TTGCCGTTAACTCAAAAAAATCCTTAATCTAATGCCTTCCTCTCAATTTCATGTTGGCATTTAGACTGAAAATCTGCTGTAATTTCTCTGATACTTTGGTTGACATGCTGGAGTAGTACTTGCTGAAGCACAATGCAAAATGCAGTGTTCTGTTTTGATATTGTAAATTTCTTGCAATAATCATTATTGACTAAGTTACTAGTGTTGATTTATTTTAATGTAAAAGTCACACAACATAAAATCATAGTCAGTATATGCAATCTGCTGTGTGACTTACTTAATTGAGGATTTTTGGTTTTCTTTCTACCTCCAAAATTAGATTTTTAGATTCATACAGGATTAAATAGCCACTTATTTCTGAAAATGTACATGGATATCTTATGGAAGTGTATAGTGATGCTGGAAAATACCTATCTGTGGTTCTTAAGAAGTGATCTAAATTTCCCTGGATTATTAAACTTAGAGATAATGCATTTTGAAAAGGTGATAAATAGTATTTTGTGACAAATGGGTTTGTGCAAATAGGAGGAAACAGACTTGAATAGGTTATGAAGAGCTCAGTACATGTATGTTCTAGTAAAGGTACTCTAGAAGTCACTATTTCCTCCAAATTGGGGCCTGATTTGTGTTATTCCTGCAGTATGCTGGATTTTCTTTGTGTCTTGAAAATGATTTATTTGATCGGTGTTTGCTGGACAAAGAAGTGCTCAGTTTCAGACTCAGTCCCCTGTGAGAATGCAGGAGCTGGTTACCTCATTTTCCTGGCCTTGTAAATTTATGTACTTTATGTGCTGTAAGGAAGAACTCACCCATCAGTCCCTGCCTTAGTTTCGTAGCATTAAACTAAGTCTCAACAGTGTTATGGGGTGGGGTTTGTGCCATCAAAGTACTCTGCATGGACAGTTTCTGAAAACTAATTTATTGCTGTTGCTGTATACAGGCTGCTCTCTATGCTTTCCTGTTCAGGTAAGGGATAATGGGACAGCAAATATCATAAAAATTCGAATTGAAAATACAAGGTGAGGTTAACTTCATGGATTCAGTAATCCTGAGAGAAGGACTGGCCTCGTGAATGAATATGTATTTGGCACTTTTGAGGACTGGCAGCTTTGGCCATAAACATTGCAGGGCTTCAGCTGTGACACGTCTGGAGTCCCCACAGCAGCATTCCACTGGCACTCTCCACTGAGCAAGGAGAGAGTAAAAATAGCAATGGTAAACTTTCCAGCTCTGTGGCTCAAAGCTGGAGCCCCGGGGGGAGGAGGGATTCAGTATCTTGGGCTTATAATTAAAGATGCTTTGAGATAATACATAGTTTGCACATAGTGCTGTCATGCAGAAAGGTTGAGGTACTTTGCATGGCAGTTGATGCCATCATCGGTGTTGTATGAGGAAACTGAGGAGGGACACGGCCACAGCCATGCAGCCAAGAAGGGAACTGGAAGTTGTGTCTCATCCTCCTTTGCTGTGCTCTCTGTCAGCAATATTCCCAGTCTCCTGTATCCCACTGATCTGCTGGCATGACTGAGGTCTCTTATTACTCTGTGAAGGAATAAGTAGAAGAGTCTGGGATGTGGATTCTTAATAACCAGCTTCTGTGTACGTAGTTCATGCTAGCATAGGGAGACCTGAATTGCTGGTAAACCTCATTTGTATTTACTGAGGCAGAAACACAGAGGGGAAAAAAACCCAAACTACTGTTTAATTATAGACTGTGGGCCTTAGCCTCAAACCTGGCCTGAAGCTCTACGTACGGGGAGCTGTACTGCTTGTGAAGGTTGCTGGGGGCTTTTCTGCACACACAAATGAAATGTGTAAGCCACACTGTGTTCTTGTGGGTTATTAAGACTGGAATAGGCTGGAGAACTTTGAGCTTTGCCACCTGTGTTTGTGGGTAAGGGGGAGCAGAAATGCTTGCATCATTTATACAGCAGTAGCTGCAGTTTCTCTGTAATGGAGTCCCTTTTGGGGAAAAAAGCACCCCTGCCCTTTTTTCTTCTCTTTTTTTCCCCCTTTGTCAAAGCAGGGTTTTGCATATGCCCATGGTAACTGAGTTGTTTCCTGTTTTGGCTTTGCTGAAGGCTGGTTTCCACATTGCTGTGTTGCCCTGCTTGTTTAGAACTCTCTGATGGGGCTCCACAGGAGAAGTGCCCAAGCATATCCAGAAATTTTACTTGGCTCTCCTGCTCTGTCGGATGGAGCTCTGTTTCCACAGAGACCAAAGCTTGTGTGTTTCAAGGAAGTTATTTTTAGGGGCTGCTGTTTAGCTGGTGGAAAGACTTTCTTCCTTAATAGGAGGGCAGACTGTAACAGGATTCCTCTTTTTCCAGAGTGTCTTTTGCCTTTTCTACCATATTCTTTCCCTTTTTCTGTGTCACCCAGTTTCTCTTTCATTGCCGCCTTCTTACCCATGTCTGCCCTTCCCCTCTTCTCTTTCACTTTTTGTATTGCTGCTGCTGTTGTGCAAGGATCTAATATAAGGAAGTTTGCAGGGAGTGAGGGAGGGACCCAGCCTCTGCTTTAAGAATGTTGTTATTAAAGATGAAGCCCCCAGGTGGGTTTGTACCTGGGCTGAGTCACCACTGGGCAGCGTTTGTGAGGACACAGGATCACGGAGCCAAGCCCTGGCCCTCAGCTCTGAGGACCTTGCACAGCTCAATTATTCATGGCCTTCGCTCATGAGCTGTCCTGTGTCCTTTGGCCTCAGGATAAATAAATATTACATGTAGCTGTTTCTGCTGATGTTTGCGGTAAGCTCGATGTCTCCCTTGCTGAGTGATGACCTAATGGTAAAGGGCTTAAAAAGATAAATCTGTTACAGTAACTCGTATGTCTTGAAAGGGGACCTGTTCCTAAATAAATCAGCCCCAGAGATTCTTTTAGTTGTCAGTCAGTAGGAATGTAAAGCAGGAAAGCCATTTGCTCAAATGATAGGCTAAAGAGTGCACCAACTCAGTGTACTAATACCCTTTTACAAATATTCATTTTATCCAGATTGTCACATTTCTTTTCAGTGGAATTGGATACTGAATAGCTGTAGTGATGAAGGGCTACTTCAAGTTTAGATGTATCTCTGGGCTTTTTTAATCATGCTATAGACTGTATCTGACTTCACCTGGCATACTATGAAACAGATTTTTCTCTTTTTGCCACAACACAAGGTTCTCCTCTTACAATATGAGATATTTTCAGAAACAAATAACATCAAAAGGAATGAGTCTAAAGCTGATCAGTGTTGGAGAAAATTGCCATACTAAAGCAATTGGATGTGTTGAATTCTCTTGCCACCCTATGCTGTCCTGTTATCCTGTGATTCTCATTCAAACATCTGTTACCACATTCTGCTTATATTGTAAACCTTTCAGAAAAGAAGCTTCACATTTTTCATGATACCGTGGTTCAGGATGGCATTGCAAAGCCTACCAGCATTAATATCATTGCATGCCCACTGAAATGCCATGTAGGTGATCATGTTCCAGTCCTGTTTTCTTGTATACCCCTGATGCTGATGCATTTCTGCCTGTCTTTAATGTGCTGCAACAGCTGGCAGATAGGCTGGGTGCCAGTGGTGCCTTTGGGGTGCATGCCTCCAGGCCTCCCCACCCAGCAGCTGGAACGAGGTCTGTGATGACAAGACTTTGTTCCAAGGTCCTGTTCACCGAGCCAGCCAGGCCCTGCTTGTGTGCTGGACCATCTCTAAAACTAAGGGAGAAAAAAAATCTGCTAAAACAGCTGTACAACATCTCTTTAAAAACATCAGGCAGTGGCTGTGGTGACACACCGCCAGCATCAGCTGCTGCTTGGTTACCAAGAGGATAAAATTTTACTCCTCAGAGATATTTTTATACAGTTGCTTATTCATATAACAGTCGATGCCAAAAGCACCCTTATGCTCAGCAATATAAAAAGACTAAGAAAATTTCAGTTTCACAGAGGCTACAATACAATCTAGTTGTACTTCATCATGAAACAAGGCAATCCTGACAGCCTGTAATTGGACAATTAGTACTGGATTATCCTTAATTTTAGTTATTAATTGATCTTTCTTCTACTGTAATTTTAATTTTCTCTTTTGGCACATACCAAATCATTTAGCTGCTTGAAAGTTAAGTACTCTCCAGGCCTGCTATACACCTTGCAAGCAGCTTTTTAAGGAAATTAAAACCTTCCAGGTATACATGGGGTATAGCCTAAACTGCAGGGTTGCTTTTCATTGTCACATCAGTGACCACAGGACTGTAAATGGTGTAGACTGTCAAAAAGACATGTTTTACACAAATTATTTTCTACTAGAAATGTGTTCTCTTCTGTATTCAATTATACAGCTTGCAATGGAAAGTAGAGTTAACAAAGAAATTTTCTGGGTAAATACTTTATAACTGAGTAACAGCTTTGATTTGCAGCTTTCTTAACAAGTTCTGGTGGCCAAATACTCTTCACTTCTTCCTATCCACTGTCACCTCCTCCTGTGCCCCTTCCAAATTCCTATTTTGCATACGTTAAATGAAAACTGAACTAGTCTCATTCTCAGCTTTTTTGGCAGTGTGAAGCAGCACACAGGCTGGGACAGTTTCATAGACTGGATGGGAATATTGGGGAGCCATCCAAGACTCACTATGAACCCTGCATTTTATGGAATTATGTATTTTTATAGTTATAAAATAAACTTGACTGTGATGCCTAGAAGGGCTGATCTGGAGCAGAGACTAGACAGAGCTAAATGGACAAAATAGGTATTTATTGAAAGGCCTTAAAAGGATACACCTTGGGCAGCACAAGAGCCTGGCCAGGGCTATACCGAGGTTGAATCCAGGATGGACCCCGGTCATGAGTTTTTACACTTTTATAAGTTTTGCTTCATCTACATATTGGGTTCAGTTCTGGGAAGGGATTGTTTTGTGTAACTACCCTGTGAAGAGAACTTACTAATAAGAAGTTTCAAAGTTACATACCAGGCAGCAGAGAATCTGAAAAATATAAAAGGTAAAACCCAAGGCATCAACCCAAATTAAACTAGCAAAGAAAACTGAGAAATATTTTATACTGATCAGTAACTGGAAAAATGAACAGACCTGTTATCCTTGCTGTCACTAACAAGGCAGTTTTGTCTTCTTATTCCAATTGCATGGAATTAAAGGTGGGCAGAGGAGTAACTGTCTTGTTTAATGGTGGAAGGGCTGTTAGCCTCTAGGACATCCAACTGAAATTCCTGAGTGACTCTGGATAAGGGGGAAGTCTTGTTTATAATTTGCAGTGCTATGAAGTGAAAGACAAGAGCTGTTCCTGAAAAAGGTGAAGATTAATGACCAAACTGCCATTCCTTATTTGAGGATAGCTCTCTTCAGCCTTTGTAATATTTGGTTGTTTACTTTGCTGGACTGTTTTAAAATTTAAACTTGTAAGTTCGTGTCTCCTAGGAATAGATTTTAAAGACCCACATAGGATAAGGTGGGATGCTTTAGTTTTTATCCCCCTCTACTTTTGTTGGTTTGGTTTGGTTTCTGCATCTGTGATGTGAAACGGATGTGAAATATGTTGTGTTTTGGCTTTTTTGTTTTAAAGGGATCTTTCTTTTGTCTGCAGGTATGGTGTCAGTCCTGAGAACATTATCCTGTATGGTCAGAGCATTGGTACTGTCCCTACAGTAGACCTGGCATCTCGGTACGAGTGTGCAGCTGTGATCCTCCATTCTCCCCTGATGTCTGGCTTACGGGTAGCTTTTCCTGACACCAGGAAAACCTATTGCTTTGATGCTTTCCCAAGGTATGTATCACTGCTGCAAGGGGCTTTTCTGTACTCACCGTGCTCTGTAGGTGTTTAAAAGGGACTGGTGGTGTAAGTAGATACTGAGACTTGGATTTGTTCCTCCCTGGTGGGGATCTTGTAGGATCCTGATTTTGTGACCAAAACAAAGTCCCTGTCCCATCTTTTGGAAGATACTAAGCTTGTTTTAAGAAGTTCTAGAAAACTATATACAACTGGTTTTAAGAAAAAACATTTACTTTTTAGTCTAGTTTTCACTGGAAAAATAATTACAACAGACCTGGAGTACCTAGCTATTTGGGAATAGTAGAGGTCATGGGAACAGCAGATATTCTAGGAATCTTTTAGAACTTCTTATTTGATCCAGTTTAAGTTATGGAAGAATATGAGAGGGGAAGCCAGTCACTCTATAGCAGGGCAGGGGGAAGCACAGATAAAAAGCTTAGTGGTCCATGGGAGGGAGAAGATAAAAACTACACTCACTGAAGTCTTGGTCAAAGCTTGGCTTTACTTCAGGAAGTCATGCTTGTGATAAGTATAGTAAGGAATATTCATTGCATTTCTTAATTTTGTTTTATTTTGGTTACAACAGATTAAAATTAGCAGCTGTGGGAGGCTGTAGGTAAAAATCCATATGCCAGAACAGCTAGAAGGAACGGTGATGAAGTAATAGTGGCTCTCACAGTCCCCATGTTTAAAATCCTTTCAAATAGATTATTAGTTAATTAATTAACTTGTTGGAGGTGCAGACTGAATTTGAAGCACTTATACTCCAGCTCATTCATCATCCTCAAACCTGAAATCCAATATTTACAAATGCTACTGCAAGAGAGGAAAAAACAAAGCCTTAGACATTGCTCTGATTACGGAAGTAACAGTGCTTAGCTGTTACCAGCCAAATCAAATAACAGTTTTAGAAAGAAAAGTAGGAAGGGGAACAGTGACAGCAGATGTGCTGTAGCACTTGAGTATTTTGTTCTTGCTCTGCTGAGCTGTTCATTGCTGTCAGCCTGACTTCCCTGGTACTGGGAGCAGTGAAAATAAACAGCAGTGCTCTTTATGAATGTGTGCAGCTCAACTGTCTGTCTTCACGGTGGGAAACAAAATAGTTCTCTGTGCACCTACAGTGAGTTGTTATTATGTGCATTTTATGTTGGGACTCCATCAGAATTTGGTCTCTGTAGATTTTTCTAGCTGCAGAGCTGTGTGGCTGAGAATACTAAGTAAGGCTAATGTGCAGTTTAAATACTGCTTTATGAGTCGCTGACTTGGCAATGGGACGCCTTCCAATTTTCAGCAAAATATAAATATTATCTGGCTTAATGGTCTGTGAATATATGTGAAAAAAAATGTTTCATTATATGAATACTGAAGTGAAAGGGGTTTCCTACAATAAATGAGAACTTAGTGTCTGGCCACAAAAATTATGCATAAACATCTCTGTAGCTTGATGTAGCTGATAGGTTTATTACATCAGACCTTTCATGGTCTTAAAACTTCAGTTTATACAGCATATTGATCATAAAGTATTTACTTTTGGCTATGATACTAATTTTGGGATGAAAATTATGGAGAAAAACAAAATCTGCATTATTCTGATGTCTCTTTTATGTTGGGATTTTTTTTTTATTCAGCATAAGTTGCACACAGCTTAAGTTCCACACAGGAAAAGTGAAATAAGGCTGTGTTTTAATTTTAAATAGTACCTTAAATGGCATGAAACCTGGGGATTTTTTTGAGAGGTATAGAGACAGAGACAGAAATGTGTTTACACTCAGCTGTTTACTGGAGTACCAATGGCAGTTCCCTAGAATGCTAAATGTTGAGGTTTGTAAGTGGGAGGCATAGTGCTTCAGTTTACATCTTTTTAGTTAACTTTATATTTTCATAAAATCTTTTTGAACCTGTTTTTAAGTCAGGGTATGCTGGCATCTGTATTTTTTAGATCATTTTAAGCAGTCTTGATAATTTTGTAAAATCCATAGTCATGCCAAAATTGCATGCCTTCTTGTTCTTCAGGAGCAGGAAAATCCAAACACCTTTTGTTAGCTACCATAAAGAAATAGATTTGCCCTCCCATAAAACTGAGTAGTACCAGCACTCATTTTTCCACATTCCTCCATTTGTTGATGGAAGTGGAGCTGGTAGGAAGCTGAGAGTTCATTAGCACGTGGTGTCTCTGCATTGGAATCATTGGTAACTACCAGCATGAAATGGCTGGCTGGAATAAAAGCTGGGACCTGTGTGAGGAGAGTCAGAGAAAGCTGCTGTTCACTGCTTGCAAGTTCATGTGCTACTAGGATACTTCATAATTGGGGTTTTCTGGCCTGACCTCTTAGGTGGGAAGGTGCCTTTGTCACTCTTCCCTTCCGTCAGAACCCATTTTCCTGTGAAAGGTACTCTCAAGCTATATTGATCTGCTAAAGGTGGCTGGACAAAAGGAAAAATATTACTCTAAAGCCACTTTGCAGTCACAGCTGGCAAAGAGGCTGGTTACTAAACTAAAATCCTATGTGATTTCTGTGGTTTGCAGTTAAATATCCCTGTGTAATGCTCTTCTCCCACAGTTTTCTATTTCATTCTTTGAACTTAAACAATGAGTACTTAGATTGTTGTCCTTTAGCTGAATCTGCCTAATTTGGGGGTTCAAAGGCAGGTTCAAGCTCCATGAGCCAAGGCTTTTTTTTTGGTGTTGTTGATGAAATCTTATGACTGGAATGTAGTTAATTAGTTCTAAGCTGTTAAATTGGAAGGTGATAATGTGTCATGTGAGAGGAGTCCATGCTTGCAGAATGTCCCATGGAATCTTACTTGCCTCACAGTGCTTTGTGTGATAGATAGAGTAGCTCTTTTGGTGGGGGTTTTTTGGGTGCCAAACTTCATTTGCATGCTGCCCACTCAAACTTGTTGTTGTTAGCTCTGGTGGGATGGTGGTGATGGCAGTGCAAGCTCCTTTCCCACACGTGTGTTTTGGGAACGAGCCTTGTCCCATATCACTTGTGCACAATTCCAGTGGTCTGCAGCCATTTAAAAACATGCAGTGGTAAGTGGCTTGTGTGCCAACAGTTAAGCTTGCTTTCTCTAATGATGTGAAACTGAAATCCCCACAGTGAGCTGTGTCTTTCTTTTCCTTCCCCCAGCATTGACAAGATCTCTAAAGTGACCTCTCCTGTGCTGGTCATCCACGGTACCGAAGATGAGGTGATCGATTTCTCCCATGGCCTGGCCATGTACGAGCGATGTCCACGAGCAGTGGAGCCCCTCTGGGTGGAAGGGGCTGGGCATAATGACATAGAGCTTTATGCACAGTACTTAGAGAGACTAAAACAGTTCATATCTCATGAACTTCCCAACTCCTGAAGAAGCCTACCTGATTTTACCTCAGTTACTGTGAACGGAAGAAATTACCTGGTTTTGCACATGCTTTAACTGGATAGCTGTAATAGCTTTATACTATGAAGAAATACCCTGTCTTGAGGGTGTTCTAATCAAACATCTGATGAAATTTGTCTTTTCTATCTGGAAATGATTCTACTAATGCACACAAATATGGTCAACTACTGTAATTCCAACAATTTTTAGCTTCATTGCCCTGAAGGAAGTGGGAATCCTAGCTGCTTATGGGGACACTTTTTACCTAGTGCTATATTAATTGAAGATCAGTTTTCTGTCTCACTTCAGATCATTTATAGTTCTGTCCTACAAAGACTTTTTCCCCACTGTGTTCTCAGAGTGGAGAACACAACTGTTATGAGCCACAGCTTGTTCTGAACAATCATGGGTTCAATCTAAGGGAGTACTTTCTCTGTGAAGTTTCTAGCTGTGGTATTGTAACTGGAAAGTTATTGTGATGAAGTTCCCCCTCCTCTCTTCTAGTGTTCTTTTGTTAACTTACTGATCTTCCCAAGTAAATTATTTAAATATACTTTTACCTGAAAATAAACAAACTACTATATGGGGCTAAACTCTGTAACGACCTCTCCATTAGTTGTATAAACATAACTGGAATATTCTTAAAGGATCTAGGGACAAAACTGCTTTTGTTTAAAAATAAATGTGTAAATTTACTACTAGAAAACTCATTTTAATATTCAGATTGTCTGAATAATAGCCATAACAGACATTTCCTTCTGTAAAGCATTCCTGTAGACTTTTTAAAAGTACTGTACATATTTGAATTTACATTGTGCATAGATTCTTAATTGGTAGTTTTAATTTAAGTCTAGTTACAATAAACTGCAAAATTCTGGTTTGTATATGATTGAATACATTTTGTTAAAATATGTTTTTATCCCTATATTATTTTGCTATTAAAGTTTTATAAAGTTTCCAGGACAAAAGAAAAATAAAATTTACACATTTATGTTTTGATGAATTATGTAACTAAATTTTCATTGAGCTGATCTTTTTAGTTTAGAAGTAATTTGATTCTTTGACACTGGAATCGCACAGATTATGCATCAGAAATGCAAAACACTTTAAAAAAAATTGTTACACTGCTAGGATAGGTCTAATTTTTCCAAATTTAAAGGCCTTAAATGTACTGTAAGCCTCAGATTGTTGTATAAATTGATTGCGATTGATTGCAGTTTGTGTCCTGTTGCTAGACAGCAACACAGTGATTGTAATGGAATAAAGGATGCATGGATTAGAGCTTGCTCAAGTTTGGAATCTTATTTGGTGCATAATTTTCATACATGAGGAAAGTGTAAAAACATTACTTGATAGAGTAAGCTGGGTATGTAAATCAAATGTGCAAGAGGTTACGTTTAAATGGTGTTCAGCTGGTTCTAAATAATGAAAAATCATGATTCATTGCCTGGAAGAAATATTTGAACATAGTTGTTACAAATTCTTATAACAGGCCTGCAGTTAATTTTCAGCACTGCAAGTGTGTATTGTCTTTGATTATTGCCTTGGCCCTATTACTGCAAAAGGGGAAGAACTTGTATTTTCACTTCCAGTGAAATGAGGACATGCATCCTGGTCCACATCACCTGGATCCTTAGACTCTGGATTTGGGCATCAGTGTTGTCTAGCTGTGGCTTTTAACTGTCCCAAGCAGCAGGGCCCCCAGCAGTTCTCTTGGTGACTCTGCCAGCCAAAATTGTCAGGTTTTGCCTCATCACCACCTCAAGCTCATCACTTCCCTCTTGTATTTTAAATAAGTATTCAGATACTTGTCTGATTTTATATATATTTATTGTACCTTCATAAATCCACAGTGGTTTTCTTCCATTCCTGCCTGTGTTCTTCCTGGGACTGTAGCCCTGTGGGAGCTGAGCTGCTGTGTGGTGCAGGTATTCAGGGCAATGTTGGAAGGCTCAGCCTGTCCGTGTAGTGACTTGGGGGATTTTAAACGAATTAGCTCTGGTTTTTTGGTACCCACATTGAACTTTGTATTGCTCTGAAACCTCAGCCTGCAATTTTTCTCCTCATGACCCTCTGTAGCTCCCCTTTTACTTTAATAATCTGATACTTCTAAACTTTTCCCTATAAATTGATTTCTTGATTACTACTTTTCCAACTCCTGAAGTCATTTTGTGTCTTTGCATTTGCTTTGTTTTTTGCCAGTATTCCTCTGTTAATGAGAACCCTGAATATTAATTCAACGTGGTTATTTATGTCCTGTGGTCTCTGCAGTTGCAGCCATAGTTTATGATGTCCTGGCTGAACATGGATTTCCACTTATACTATCTTTTATTTGCCTGAATTCCTGCTTAACTAATTCTCAGAGGGGCCTCATCTTCTGGCTTCTGCATTATCTGGTTTGGTTTGTGAAGTTCATCTGCATTAAACTAACAACAGATGTTTTGCTCTTAATTAAAACATTAACAACCTATCATTGATCCACAGGTATGGATCTTCCCTCTCTTTTAATTCAGTAATTTGTTTACCTGTTTGTTTCTTTAGATAATTTTCCTTGTAGCCCTATTCTCATCCAATAGTTCTTAAATGAATTCTGTTTTTTTATAATTTTCTGATGTGTGCTCTGCACAAAATAAATGCCAATAGTGAGCTGCTTTGTATTGTAAACTTGTATCAAAGTTTGAATCCGTTCAAAACACTGCTGGTCAACCTTTGAACTATTAGTTGAAAAAATGTGGCCAAGTCATGAAGATGCAGTTTCATCCATGACAATGAATTTCAGGTCCTCATTATTTTAAAGAAAAAAATGTTTTAAAATTTTAAAAAAATATTTTAATTTTTAAATTATAGGAAAGGGGATGATGTGAAGTTATGAAAAAACAAATTTTAGGCTTAAAAAAATAGTCTGTTCCAGCAAACTGCTAACATGCTGTAATTTAAATGTATAATGTGGGCCTTTACAAGAACTTGTTATGCATATTTTAGAGCTATCAAGGTGTCACTGTAAAAATGGCTCTGTGTGCCTGGATAAATTATGCAACGGGTCTCCCAAAGGTGTGAGCGATCACTAACATTTTGTTGTTGATGGGGATGCTCTGCCCATTTTTCCTGTGTGACTGACCATTTTTGTTCATGTAGTGCAGCCACAGGTGATGTACAGCTTTTTTGCAGGAAGGTAAGATGTGGTACATCTGTTTACTATCAGTAGTCGTCTCGTGTTTGTACTTTGGAAAAGCCAGAGGAGAATATTTGTTACAGCTTCAAACGTGTAATTTTCCAAGGAGTCTGATGTGTATCCTTTTAAAATTTATGTAACTGTTACAAATTTGTGTTCACATGGAGGCCTGTTACCTGTGTTGCCTCTGCTGCGGTTTTGTTCTTCCTTCTTCCATGTCACTCCTGTAACTTGTGCCAGCTCTGCTCGGGGTGCTGGAACTCTAAATACCCAAACCTGTATTTATGCTTAGCATTGTACACATCTATGAACTCTGTATCGCATTTGCTTTTTCTAAATGGTGCTAAACATAGAAGTAGAGACCCAATGTACTTGCTTCCTCTGGTTATTCGTTCAGCCGTAAAACTTGATTGTTCTCACCCGGAAAATGCTTTCTTCCCCAGGTCTATTCTTCTGAAAGCAAACTAATGATCTCAGTTAAGCCCATTTACCTAGTTTCTGTATGTCCTTCTATGTGGAGCTCTCCAAACATTTTAGCTCTGAAATTTAGCTCAAATGCAGCCATTTGTACTCCAGCACTGGGTAAGGGTGGGGTGGCTCTTTGATGGTGGGCACTCCACTGTTGGGAATGAGGTCAGGCACAGAAACTCCCTGCTGGGTCTGTGTTGCTTTCCAAGTCCGGTGGTAATACTGAGGTCAGGTGGGTGTGAATTTCAAAGCAGGAGGTTGTACTTGGGTCTCGTAGCTTTGGCACAACAGTGAAGAGCAGGAGCTGCTCCTTGCAGCAGGAGAGTGAGCCCTGCTCCTTTGACTCTGCTGTTTTCCAGATGAGTTTCTGCAGTAATCAAATTAATTTTGCAGAAAGTGTAAAGGGTAACATGCCTGCTGTCTTAAAAAAAAAAAAGAGACTCCAAGAAGATCCCTACATCATTAGTAGGTCAATTATAAATTACCTTCTGGTTCCTGTAAGGGTGAAGGTGATTTGGTCTGGGTTTCCTCAGGGCGTTGCGGTGCCGAGAGCGCATCCCGTCGCTTTTTAGAGTACACTCTTGTGCTGGCTGTCCCTGCGGGCTGTGCTCGCCCTGCGCTTCCTTCCCTGCAGAGGCCGGAGCATCGCCGCTGCCCTGGGCCAGCCCCAGCCCTCGTTGTGTCCTGGGGATCCCCCGGGCCCCGGCCCCGCGCCCAGCGGCGTTCGGGCTGCCCCGGGGCCCCAGCGATGGGCACGGGGCTCAGCGGGGTCGCCCCGCTGCTGCTGCTGGCCATGGTGATGGTGTTGGTGATGGTGAAGGTGAATGGTGATGGGTGCCCGGCCCGGGGCGCTGCCGGTGAGCGGGGCCGGGGCTCCGGGCGGGCGGAGGCGCTGCCGCAGCCCCGGCGGTCCGAGCCCCTCGCGGGTGCCCGGGGCCGGGAGCGGCTCCCACAGCCCCGGCGGGGCGGGGACCCTGCTGCCAGCCCGGGCTGTCCCGGGAGAGGAGGAGGCGCGGGGCCGCTGGATCTGAGCCTTGCTTTATCGGGAGAAGCAGCGGAAGGAGCACACGCCTCTGATTACACTTGGACTCCAAGGCAAACACAGGTGGCTTGGTTTGCTGTTCCTCTGGAGCTGACTGAATGCAGCGGGTCTTTCGTTTATTTTCTCCTTTTGTTTCTAGGCCTTATTTGGTTAAGAGCTGCTTTAAACTGAGAAAACATCGATCCATAGTTTTGCTTATCCTAAATAACGTTCTTCATGGGAGTTTGTTCTTGGAACTTGCAGACCTGCTAGAAGATTTAACATCACTTACATTTCGAGTTGCTCTGCTGTAGCAGTGCCTTTAGGAATGCTTTGGATCTTTCCCTTTGGCTCAGAGCAGGACCTTTGGGACAGCAGCGGTGCCTCCCCTGCATGGACCATCTGTAAAATATAACTGCTAGGACTGAGCTAAGTAATACAATGTTATACTCCAGGGATCAGTTATAGTCATGAATGTCATTTTGATACGTGAAATTTCAACATATTACTAGAATGCTTAACTAATACAGTAACAATAGATAAGCAATCCCCTGCACCCTAAGTCACAACTACTTGAGGTTGATAACTTTAATCTTGAATCAAATAAATAACAAACGTAAAGTTTCTCAAACATGCTGATCTGGGATGCCCCTCTAGGAAATAGAAAAACAGTCCAAAAATTTTTGTTCTCCACTTAGAAATGCAAGGGAAGGCTTCAGGCACATTCCAGGGCTCCCAGGACATGACCTCCAGCCTTCAGCAGTATGCTGTTACATTAAAACATTCACCATTTCAAACACTCTTGGCAACATGCCACTGAGTTTTCGGTTCCTTGTCCCTTTTAATTATCAGAGCTTTCTTTTGTGTTGCAGCCCTACTTAGTATGAAGTCCCAGCCTAGTTATATTGCATGTAATTGCTTTATTGATCCATTCCCAGAGTGTAAATTGAACCTTTGGGCTCAGCCTGGAGGAAGGAGAACTGGATAGGGGCAATGCCTTAGAAGAAAATTTGAGTTCCACAGAGTTCCAGTTGTCCCTTACCAGCACCTTTTTATCAACAGGATGAAGTTGCTGTAGTCTTTGATCAGCCACAGATTCACCTGGTTACACCAGACTAATGGCTTTAATCAGCAGGCAAAGAGCAGCTAGAAAGAAAAAAGCAGCCTTTAAACCCAACTTGTATCTGTTGGGAAAATAGAGTCTGTGCTGGACCCTGGGGCTGGATCCAACGTGCAAATGGCTCAGTGGGAGTGTAAGTTTCCTTCCTTAATCAAGTATAATGAAGACTTTAACAAGAATAACAACTTCAACAACTTTTAAAAATGTTTTTCAGAAAATTAATATGGAATAGTAAATTTTCTTTTGGTGATTGGGTTAATTTTTTTTTTGGAGGGGGGAGGGGAATCTGTGTGGTCTTTGAGTGTTTGTATGAATAATGAAGATAGTATTCCTGAGTGTTGAAGAAAAGAGTACTTTAAATGAAAAATTATATATAACCATTATTACATTTTAGTACCTAAAACCTATCTATCATACATCTCTTGATTTGGCCTGTTGAAACTTTCAGTGTTTGTCAAAGTGGCACAGTGATCTGTAGCCAGGGCTGCAGCAGAAAACCATAAATCTAGTTATGTACACATATATTTTGAGGAAACAAACTCTGTGATTCTTTGCTGTTTATGTTTAATAGGTTCACTGTATTTATAATTATTACAGAACATAGGCCAAATCCCAAAATTTCTCTGTGGGACATGGATTACGAAAGACTGTTGCAGAGTAAGAAAACCCTTCCTGGGGCTGTGGGACTCTTACAAACCCTTCAGCATGTTCAGAAGAGCTTTCTCTTGAGTTATCACAAGAGAAGTTTGCTAAGTCAGAACCTGGGCCAGAAGCCACAAGAAAAGCACTTGTCCTGTGAAGTATTCCTTAAACTCTTCAGATATATTTTAATGGATACCTAGCTTGGCCTGGAATCTCTCTTGGTTTTGTAGCTGTGATCAAATGCCAACCTGCTCAAAATTCATATCAATGCCCTCAAGGTGATCCAGCACAAGGTGAAGCTGTTCTTGCTACAGAAGATGCTCCAGCTCCTCGGGAATATGGGAGTGTTGTCTCAAGCCCAGCAGTCCAAGGCCTTCTCTCTGCTCCAGAAGCAAATGATTAAACCAAGCAAAATGCCAATAAAGCCCAAAGAGGAACAAATGGAGAGGTACGCAAGGAGAAGATGTGGGTTTGGTATCTCAAACACTTTCTGGTGCTGGCTGACAGGAATGATGGGGCAGGAGAGGGGTGGGCATTGCTGGGTGCAGCCTGGAATGGGTGAGTCCTGTGCCGTGCCAGGAACTGCGCTCAGCACTCGGGCTGAGAGACAGCCGGGCTCGGACACTCATTGCTCGGCAGGATCAGTGAAGGACGGGCAGGATCCATGGAGGATGGCCAGGATGAGTGAAGGATGGGCAGGACTGGTGAGGGCTGGGCAGGACCGGTGAGGGCTGGGCAGGGTCGGTGAAGGACGGGCGGGGTCGGTGAAGGACGGCCAGGACCAGTGAAGGACGGGCAGGGTCAGTGAAGGACGGGCAGGGTCGGTGAAGGACGGCCAGGACCAGTGAAGGACGGGCAGGGTCAGTGAAGGACGGGCAGGACCAGTGAAGGACGGGCAGGACCAGTGAAGGACGGGCAGGACCAGTGAAGGACGGGCAGGGTCGGTGAAGGACGGGCAGGGTCGGTGAAGGACGGCCAGGACCATCCTTGGGTCGCTCCGGCCGCGCGGGCTCCGGCCGGGCCGCGGGGCAGCGGCTGTGCAAGGGCGCCGCCTCCCGGCCTCGCGCGGCTCTGCAGGGACGGTCGGTCCCGTGTCCCCTCCGTGTCTTGCCCGTGTCCCCTCCGTGTCTTCCCCGTGTCCCCTCAGTTTCCCCCCCGTGTCCATGTCCTTGGGGGTCCGGGCTCGCACTCTGGGGTCTGAGCGAGCCCGCTGGGCCCCCACTGCCGGAGTTATCCCGCGGCGCCCCCGGCACTCCGTGGGAACGGGTGCTGTTCAAGGGATGCTGCCTCCCTTCCTCCTTCCTTTCTCGAAGGAAACAGGAAACCGCCCAGCGAGAGAGTGTGCCCGGGAAAAAAATCACAGAGGAGGACCCTCCCTGCACTCGTGTGCGAGAGCTGAGTCCCTGGACAGGGATGTCCGTGCCCTGCGAGTCAACTCCCTCACGCCCCTCGCTCAGGTTATCTTGGTTCTCCACCCTCGCCTTACCAGGAAAATCTCAGCCATGGTTATTCGGTATTGAGTGTTACAGCTGTGTTTGTAGGCAAAGCATCACAGTCACTGCGACGTGCCAGGACACGGGACGGCCGAGGTTGTCTCGTCCCTGGCAGCCCATTACAGAAAATGACCCATTTTTGTTTGTTAGGAAGGTGAACTGCAGTTTATAACCCACAATAGCACTCTGAGGAGGGCTCGGGTTGGTTATTTTTGTGAGGAAGAGTTACACCAGGCGTGTGTTGGAGGCAGTGAGCATTAGTCATGATTTCTCATTGGCAGGTGTGAGGTTGTTCGGGAATGTTCTCACGCTGTGGATGCGTCCTGTAACAGAGGGCTGTGGTGTAAACTCCATCCCGATGCTGCTGCAAAACAGAAATCAGCTTGGAAAAATGAAATCTACAGAGTGAAAGGGAAAGAGTTTAGCTGCCAAGCACCGCTCTACAGACAGTAATGGGGGCTTCTATGGTTGCTTTAAAAAGAAACAGCAATTTTTTAGAAAAGGGTGATATGTTCAGTATCTTTTAGTCTGAAATTTTCTTCCTCAGGCAATTGAAAACTTAATATGGGATGAAATGGCACTGAAATCTTTCACCTGAGAGTAGTTCTTTAAAAAAAAAAAATTATCAAACCAGTCTGTTTCTAGCTACTAAAGAGAAAATTACTTTACTGGATTTAAACTGTACTCACACCTTCAAGATTTTGGTGGCTTTTTCAGGAAAAGTCCCAGATAAGCAGGAGTGACTTTGGCTTTGCTGATTGTTCTGTAAAGGCTGCACTAAGCTTAGCTCTAACCAAAGTGCTTTACATTTACCTCTGCTATGTTAGATTAATTATTGATGCATTTTATTAAGGTTGCAAGTTCGTGAAATCTTTTGCATGAAGTAAGTATTTTAAATAACAGTGTATGATATTTCTAGGACCCTGGAAGATGTAAAAGGCTCAGATCCTCTTCGAATTTTGTGCTTCTACAAACATTGAGTTTGGAGAATTTAGTGTGTTTTAAGACAAAATACTCTTATTTGTCTTGTCTTGCCTGAAACTTCCACCAGTAGATTTTTTTTTCTTAAAAAAACAGAGTGAAGCCTCCTAGACTTCTGGTAACAGCTCTGTGTTCCCATGACCTGCATTAATATGTGTCATATTCAGATAAGGAGGAGGCACAACGCTGACTAATGTTGCTTTTTTGGAAGGAAAATGACAAAAGCTATTTGAGACAGGAATAGAAGTGCCAGCACTACATGACAGATGAACAGCTGGTAGCAAAGGTGGCAGCTCTAGCATTTCCCTGTATTTATGGAGTATTGAAACAAGGGACTGTTATCTGGATGTGTTTTCCTGGGTTGGATGCTTATCTTCAGATTCAGCAACTCTCTGTCTCCCAGGACCGGGGAGAAGAGAGTGGATGGGTTTTGTTTAGCACAAGTGAATGTTGCTCCCTCACCAGAGCTGCTGCCTGGAGCATGGGGCATGGCTGTGCCCCTCACCCACCCCCTCTGCTTCCAGTCTGCTCCCGTATTTTGTCTGACAGCACTTGCTCCTTATTAACATGACTATAGCATCTTTGTGCCCTCTGTCAGAAGAAATCCTGGACCAGAATAAATTTCAGAGGTGACAGATTGGAACAGTTTGACCAGATGATGGCACACAAATGTCTCTGAGACAGACAGCACCTGTGGCTCTGCACCTCCTTGGCTTTGGCCCTGGGCAGGAGTGGAGGCTGGAACCATCGCCTGCCCACCTCTGGCTTGTCCTCTCGGGGTGTGGGGCTCTGGGGTGGAGATGAAGGATTGGGACCCTGGGGCAGAGAGGCTGTGGCTGCAGTAAAGCAGATACCTGTATTTATGTGTCACCCAGAAGCTCAGTTGTGCTGTATTTCAGAGCCGATGAAAAAACGTCATGTTGGGGTTTGTGGGAAACAAACCAGAGTGTGATGATCAGTGCCAGGTGTGATGGTGTGACAAGGGCCATGTCCACTCAGACTGGAACCTTCCAAGCCAGGAAGGCACTCCCAGCACGTGGGGTTTTGTGTCTGCATCTTGTCAGAGCAGTTTCTGAGCAGTTTCTGAGCAGTTTCTCTTCCTCTCACCGCAGACTCTGAGTACAGGTTGATGGAGGGTGAAGGGGCAAATACCTCTCTGTTCACCCGCTGTCAGGGGAGCTTTTCCAGCTGCTGGGATACAGTATCGTCCATAGATCTGCCAGGCACAGCACAGTGCAGGGTGAAATACCCGCACGGGAAGGTGCCAGAGGGGTCAGCTGCCTCCCAAGAAGAGCCAAGGCATGCTAAGCCCCAGTTTAAGGCATCGGGAGCTGGGGGCTGGGGCGCCTCAGCCCTCTGCCCCGGGAGAGACCACTGGCACCCAGCCGCATCCTTTGCATGAGGCTGTTGTCTGCAGGGACCCGCGGGGAGCCCGGCGAGGAGCCGCTGCCCCCGGAGCCGGGGAAGACCTTTCCGTGCGGGCAGCGGGGCACCGGGGCCGGCCGTAGATATACGTCCAGGCTGCAGGGAACGTCCCCGGCTGGGAGGAGCCAGCGGCTCAGCCGCTGTAAACAGTGCGGGCACCGCCAGCGGTTGGGAGATGGATATAAAAAGGGAGGCGGAGGGGAGGCAGCCGGAGCGGCGGAGCGGGAGCTGCCTGCGCCTGCCTGCCCCTGCCCTGCCTGCCCCGCCAGGTGCCCGGCAACTCCGAGAGGCTGCGGGCAGAGTCCACGGTCGGCGCTGTCGGGACAGGTAAGTGTCTGTAGAGAAGTTTGGAGCCCTCCGGTGCCGCTCGTCGAGCAGCCGCTGGGTTTGCTCCGCGCCGGCTCCGTCTGTCCGCGCTGCTGCTCTGGCGCTCGCCGCCTGCGGGGCTCCGTGGAGCGGGGACGGGGTTCTGCTCTCGCCGTTGCGACGTTAAGTGAAGGGGGAAAAGGAGAAAAAAAACCGAAAAAAACAACGAAACCAGAACACATCCAAAGCAAAATGTGCCTTTTGCCCGCTCCGCTCAAAGTCGCGGTGCACGTGTTGCGGCGGGGGCGGCCCCGGGCTGCAGGCAGCGGCTGCGGGACCGCCCGGGACGCGCCGACCGCGGGGAGCCCGGGGAGCCGCGGCTCCTCCTGCCCTTCGCACCGGACCCAGACCCGGAGACGGTCTCGGTGCCGGCGCCGCCGCGGGACGCGTCGGGAGCAGCGATCGCCGCAGCATCAGGTCGGTACCGCGCCCTCCGCGCCCCCTCGCCCCGCCGGACCCCGCCGCCGCTGCCGCCGCCCGTTTCTTGCAGGGCCCTGCCCGGATGCTGCCCCGCACCTCGCCCCGTGGTGACCCGGCTCCGACACCCGCCGGGCTGGCCCGTGGGTCACGAGTCACCCCCTCGTCATCCGCCGCGGAGGTGAGCGGAGCCCCGGTGCTGCGGGGGATGTCCCGGCCGTGCCTGCGGGCACCTCCCGGCCCGGCGGTGCGCGCCCCCAGCCCCTCCGCTCCCCTCGCCACCCAGGGCAGCTGGTGTTCGCCGACCGCCCCCACGGGCCGCCCATCACCCTGCGGGCCCGCTGCATCCTCACCCACGACGGCGGGGAGCTGCGCATCGGCTCGGAGCGCTGCCCCTACGGGCCACCAGCTCGTTGTCCGGGCCAGCGGCCGAGGGGGCCGCCGTGGAGGACTTCGGGCAGAAGTTCGTGGGCGTGGGTCGCGGCGGCATTCCGGAGCCGCACAGCCGGGACTTGGGACCCTCCTGCACAGGACGCTGCATCCCGGCGGCTCCGACACGGCCCCGACTCCTCCGAGAGCCCCGGGGCAGCCGCGGCTCCACCTGCGCGCCCTGGACGGCGGCACGGCGCGGCTGCTGGGGGGGCGCTTCCGCAGCCACCTGCGGCCGGGCTCTGCGCTCTCCCGGCCCGGCAGCCCCCCCGGAGCACTCGGCCGCCCGCAGCCTCACGNCCGGGGGTACCCGGGGGGATATGCTCCGGACCACCCGTGCCATAGGGAGGGGAGCTGTACCCTGCTGCGCGCTCCCCCCTGCACAAGTTCTCTGCGGGGTGGAGGGCTCGGAATGTCACCGGTTTGCTCCTTCTCTGTCTTCAGGCAGTCCTGGGCGCTGGTGGGGAACCTCGAACGGGATCAGCTTTCCAGAGCAGAAGATAAGCAGGAGTATCACAGGAATGGAACGACAGGACTAGCCACAGCCCAGAGAGATTTCCTCACATGGGACGGCACCCGTTTTACTGTTACTGTTTTCAGTGGATGGATAAAAGGTTCAGTCTTCCCTGAGAATTGCTCATCTTCTGTTGCTTTGCTCTGCTTTTCCTGTGTGGCTGCTGTGAATCTGAACAGTGCAATGATAATCATACAGTAGTCTTTGGCTCATGTGGATGTTGACCAAGCTAACAGAAGAGCTCTCTCAAAGTAGCATTTTAGCTTTCTACAAAGAGATGACACTGACATATTTAATGGCTAGAGCACTTCTGCCATGCACAGGGTTTTCAGACCAAAATTAAATCAGTATGCTCTTCATCTAATTGCATGATTCTGCCACGTGCAGCTGTAAAAATAATTGATTGCTTAATTTTTCAGGTGTGCCTCATTATGGATTTGAAGTGGAAGTATCCAAAGGAATAATTCTTCATCTGGTGGATGAGGTTACGAGTTGGTTACCTGGTGACCTGGTATCATCACTGCCAGTACAGATTATTCTACACACCAGGCTGAAGAGTTTAATCTCCTTCCTTGTCCAAGGAAAAACAATCAAGTGAAAATGGATGGTATGATGTATTTTTATCAGGGTACTCATTTATGGTAAATATTTACATTGTCTTGTCCTTTACATTCTACATTTACTTGTCCTTTTAAGTAGTTTTTGTCCCATAAACACAAAGGCACATATGAGAGCTGAAGGCCCTAATTTTATTTTGGGGCTTGAAAGTTTTACCAGAGGCAGCAGTCCTTTGTAGCAGCCTCTGGAAGCAGATACTAACAACTGGCATGTCCCCAGACTTGGTGATTGTTTAAAGGAGAGGTGTGCACTTGCTCAGAACAATTCAATAATAAAGACACTGTGTTCATCCTTACTAAGAAGTTTTCTGGTTTCCACAGGCAGCCCACTTTGTCATCACATTGGAGAAGTCATAGATGGTGTTGATATGAGTGCAAAGGTTGGCTTTCAGACCAGAAATATACTTATTCAAGGAGAAATGGAAGACTCCTGCTATGGACAATATCAATGCCACTTTTTCTCTTTTGATACATTCAGAGGTCACATTAAAGTGAGTAGTTTTTAATACATTTGCTTGTAGGTGGATTCAGATAGTTCCTTTCCTGGTTTGTAAACAAGCAATATAAAGCATCAAATTACCACTGTGTGTGTGGGAAAAAGTATATTTGTCTATGAAAAAGGGGGAAATTTGTTAGCCTGTCTTTCAAAACTAGACTTGCAGCGAGACATTTTCTTCACTATGTCTGCAAAAACATGCCCTTCTAGGGGATGCCCTTTGAGGGGATGCCCTTTGAGGGGGGGGAAAATTTGCACTGCTGTCAGTAGAGCCCATGTGAAGTTAGTTCATGAGATGTCAGTGAAGAAATTGTGGTTCCTGCAGAGCAAACCTGCTGCCTCCCTGGCTCAGAGAAGTGCTGGCTCTCACCCTGCTGTGCTTTGCTCCTCTCACATGTTCTGGGTGCAGCCTTGCTGTTGCAGGGCCTTTGTGTAAAGCTGCTCCTGTGCCAGGTGGTGGGAACTGAGGAGCTGAGCAGGTCTGGGCTGCAATCACTCGGCAGTAGAAGCTGCCAGGGAACAGAGCCTGGTGGCAAACGCTCCCCCTTCCTGCAGTTGGCAGGAGCACTGTGTCTGTCGCTGCTCCTGCTAAACGCTGCACATGCTGCTGGCTCTGCTCCTGCCAGCCCGTGCCTCAGGTGTGCAGCTGCTGCCACACGGCTCTGCAGGTCCTGAGCTGCTCTGGGTGGAAACTGGGAGCTCACACTTCCTCCTGGGACCAGACCATGTTTCACCCTGCAAAAATATTGCCTAATGAGAGAGGGGAAAAAAAAGCCCAAACCTGTTTTTCTTTTTGTGCGTGTGTTTCTATTGTAACGCCTTACCTGGATCTACATTTGTCTCAACAGATCCTAAGGGATTTTAGCTCTGTTCACATGTCAGGAGTGGAACTAAAAAACATGGGGCAACAAATCCTGGGCAGTTACCCTGTGCATTTTCACCTGAAATGAAAATGAGGATGTGGATGAGAGAGGAGGACATGAACATCCAATGTACCTCCATAACCTGGCTATCACCACTGCTTCTCTGGGTGTGTTGCCATACATGGAACTCATGGCCTTCTGGTAGGAGACATATTTTATTAGTAACAAGTTCAATTCTTTGCTTAGCCAGGCTAAATAGCATTTGTGATGCAATGTGAAACCAGAACATTGAAATAAGTATTTTTTTTCTTTTTCCAAGAAATGTCCCAACTTCTCCCTTGTTTGAGTTAGGACTGTGCCTCTGGTATTTCAGCTGTTTGAAATAAATGTCAGGTTCTCAGCACAGACTAATTAACATTATCAGATCAGATATGGGGAAAATTTTGCCATGATAATTCTGGACAGTTTGTGATAATGGGAACTTTCATTTAAAATTAAAGCAGTGAAGTATAAATGGAGCTGACTGTAGCAATGGACCTTTAATTTGCAATGAGATAAAAAAGACAGGGCTTGTTCAAGTCAGGGTAACATGAAATATATCCCAAAATGTTCATGTGACAAAGGGAATGAAAGATGAACAGAACAGACTGAAATGGTCACTTTGGGTGACCAAATGGTGCCAGGAAAGTCCTCAGGAATTTGGCTTTGACCTAGATCCTCACAAGGGCATTGTGAAGAGGAACTTAAAAAAAAGGTCACAACAAAAGCCATATGTGTCCCAGCTGGAAAAGAGATATTCCTGCTCCAGTCCCAACATGTCCAGCTGCTGTGTGCTCTGCAGGACCCTGAGTGACATTTTGGTGTCTGTGAGCATTTCCTCATTCACTGGGTGGGTGCTCAGGCTGACACCCCCTGACCTCCTTTGTTTTTCCTGATGACTTTTTCTCAGTCCTGTAAGGACAGAAAAAGCTGTGTAAGACACAAAATAGAGATGTGGTCCATGTGTGAAAGGGTCCCCTGAAAGAATATATTCAAGAAAATGCATGGACAACACAGGAGCACTCTTCATGTATCCTAAACTTGCTTTATACTGTTCAGATCACTCACAATTTTTTATTTGCGTCTCATATTTGTGATTTTCTCTGTCTGTAGAGCCTAATTCTATGTACAGAGCTCTTAGGTTGACAGGAGGCTTGGCCAGTATGTGTGGAGGTAGTTTAGCTTTCTTTCTCCCCCTTGGGTATTAAACCTCTGGAATTGAAGTAAGGTGTATGGGATGAAAAAAAAAGGCTTATGCTAATAATGGTCCTTAAAGAATGGTGTATGGTCTTGTTCTTTATCAGAAGGGAGGTACTCAAGGGTTTATCTGGATGTGTGGGGTGCATTAGTGCAGTCAAGAATCCAAGTGAGATCCAGCCCTGGTCATGTGACCCTGAGGGCTTTGGGTACTTGAATCAGTGAGAAGATGTTATAGTAAAGATTAAATATGGGATTCTTTGAAAGAATCATGTGGCTTTAGTCTGTAGTCATTAAAATGAAGAGTAGTTAAAATGTAATAAAAAGCCTCACTTTAAAAGAATCTAAAATAATTTGCGATTCCAGAGAACAGCATGTGTATTAGAGCAAGGCAGTTAAACAACACAGACAGGCACCTGCTGCAGCATCAGATCATGAAATTCCAGCCCTTGAGGCAGAGTAAACCAGAGAGGAGGCCTCCCCCCTCCCATCCTGAGGTTTTAGAGGATGTAATTTTAGATGTACACTGCCAGAGTGGTTTGTGCTCCGCTATGTGAGGGTCATGCAGAGCTGTCTGCACTCCCCTTCTCCATCTGCTGCTCTGTGCCAGGCTTGTGCAGCTTTGTGAGCCAGCAGCAGCTCTGGTTCCTCAGGAGGCTGGGAGAGGGCTGGGATGTGCTGGGCACGTGTCAGGCGTGTGCAGGCTGCTGCAGGCTGTCATGGCTAAAGAGCATAAAGGTCACTCATATTGTCTTGCTGAACTATTTATAATTCAGTGTTTAGAGGTGTCTCAATCATCTGGTGTTGGCCAGCAACAGCAGCAAGGCTGCAGCTTGTGCTGGGGACAGTGTTTTATGCTGGCACATTCAGTAAAATGACACTGTGACAGTGCTGAAGGTGGGAGCCTTTCCAGGCTTGGGTTTTCTATCAGTGTAATGCTGGAATTGATCAGTTATTGGGGTTTTCTTCTGATGGCATGGACCCTCATCTCTGAGTGCAAATGTAAGTGATCTTTCAGTCACATTAGTCCTGGTCCTCACAGTTTTGTGTGTGTAACTTTGCAGGGCTGCCATGCAAGCCTGAAGTTGGGGCTAACCATATTAATTGAAGACAAAATCTGGTTTTGGATACAAGTCTGGCTTTTCATGCAGCTATCTGAAGCACAATTAGCCAAACTGCAGCTAAATGCAGAAGAATGAAACTCTACAACTGAAATGTTCAAAGCAATGAGCAGTTTGCTGTTGCAGTTTTCTGTCCAAAATCAGTCTTCCATGGCCTCCTCAGCACAGCCTCTGGCCATCATTTGGGAGGGTGGAAGTAGCCAGCCTTTCTATCTGACCAGGCTGGCAGGGACTCTTGCATTTTTGTCCAAATCCATTTCCTGTTAGTGTTTCCAAGGCTCAGCTGGCTGGGAGGGACATGCCCAGTATCAATTCTCTGTTCCCCTCCCTGTGGCTCACTCCAAGGTGCTGTACCCACATGTAGGGTCCCAGTGAATGTCCAGCACTCACCCAGGGGGAGCTGGGTACCTGCTTGTGTTTTGCCTCATTTTTTACTTCCATTTGGACACCTCATAGAGGCAGAAACAAGAGCAGATGACAAGTTTGAGGGGTGACTGCCAGGAAAACAATGAAATCCAGCAGAGCTATACCTATGGGGACTATACTGTTTGTGACTCCAGATGTTATGTACAGTTGCAGCCCATCAAGGGGAAATTACAGGATATGATCCCACAAAATGGATTTGTTTCAAGTATCCCTCTGTATACAAAAATAACCAAGTAGGTTAATATTAGTTAATCTTGCAGTCTTGCACAGACATAACTGACGTCAACAGGGATTTTGTATTCCTGAAGAGGGACTATAAATGCTGACAGGGATCATTTGAGTACAAAGTTAAGGTTTCTGTAAGATTTAGTAATAAATAGCTGGTATTTTAACTAGCCTAATTTAGTATTTACATTTAAAAGAAGGATTTCTGAATTTATCTTCATAAGACTGTACATCAAAGGAGGCTTGTGCTAAGCCCTTTTGGTCAAATTAGGGTTTAATGCAATATCCCTGAGCATGTCAATTAATATTAAATAGACTGAAATGGTAAAATACCATCTCTACTCAAGATGATCATTACAGGAAAGAAGTGGCCCTGCACCTTCTGAGAATGGAGGAGAAAGAACGGGAATCTCATTGATAAAAATTACTTTGCGTGGTGCATTTTAAAGATTATCTTATTTAATTTTGGCAGTGTTGCCATCATGAAATTTTCTACATTAACCATGGTGATTTGTTGGTTTATCATGCAAGACACACTTATCTTTATGCATTTTTATGTAGATATTTACTCTATGACACTGAATCAAATATTTTCTCTGAGAGCTGAGGGTATTTTTAAATCCAGTATTTTGCAGTTTCCCCTTAATTATGCATGTAATCTTCCTCAGAGTAGTTTTAAGATCAGTCCACAGTTATGCTCACTGCCTGTAGAACCTCTCACAGTGACAGAAGGTTAGCAGTGTTTTTATACATAATCTTTATTACTTACTTGCAAAAGATGTTATCCACTGAAGTAAGACAACAGATGACAATGCTTTTACAGTTATATCTGGCTTCTGTGTGTACCACTACTGATCTTCCCTCTGAAACAAAACTCCTTACTGGGACAAACATCGACATTTTATCTCCTTAATCTTCTTCTTAATGGGCCATTTGCGGCTTGCAAGGATATTTGGTTTGGTTTTTTTTCATGCAGAAGCTTCATAAATTCATAGAGAATCCCCTAATTCCTGCCATTGCCCCTAAAGTTTCAAAAAACAGACCAGAAGTTTCATTTTTCAGTCATTTTCCAAAGCTTCTTAACTTAAAAAATCCCCCCAGCCCTTGGATTTCCTTCAGCTGCACTGAACAGAGCATGGATTTTGTGTTAATGTTCACATATAATTTACAATAGGTTCAGCATGTGGCTCCATAAATGACCATGTCTGACATTACTAGATGGTTTATTTTCCTTAAAGAGTGTCATTAAAAGGTTGTGTGGAGTTTTAAAGTCAATAGGAGAGTTGTGGCTCAAGTCCAGGGCAGTGCTATGAAAATGTATCCCTTCCTGTTTGGTAACTGCTTAGGATCATTTTGATTTTGATTTTTCAGGGCTGTCAGCACGTTCTGGATTGCAAATCCAAACAACAACTTAATAGAGGATGCAGCGGCTGGTGCTCAGGTAAAACCATTTAACGGCAGAGCTATGCTTTGCCTCCACTTCCCAAATGTTCTACACTTATTTACTGATGGCAAGAGCAATAAGTCTTTAGTAAGACATAGAATTCGGATATGTATTTCTGCAATCTTTGTCTCTGTTAAGAACAAATATTTGCCTATGCTTCTCCACTGATTTCTCTCCCAGTTGTGCCTGGAAATGGTGGGTGATACTCTTATAAAATATTGATTTTTATTAGTAGTTAATAGTTAAATGCCCAATAAATCTTTATATTCCTATATGAATACATGCTCTCTCATTGTTATCTCTTATGTTTACCCAAAACATGTTTGTGTTTTATATACCTGAACTGACCTGGCTGTTTTATAATAAACCAGCTGAATTTCACCCACAATAAATGCATTTTTAAAACCCTTGTGTGTGCCCTGGGGACCTCCTGTGCCTGCCAAAGGATAAGCTGGGAGGTGTGGGAGTTATGGGCTGCTGTGTGTCCCCATGTTGGACAGGCTCAGGCTAGAAATCTGGCCAGCACAGTGTGAAAAGCTGAACTCCCAAGGTAGGCTGCATCATTGATTGCAGTGCCCCATTCCTCAGACCTCCCTTTGTCTTCTAGGATGTTGGGATATGGAGCCTCTTCCACCAGGTCCCTGCCAGACAGTCTGAGGGAAGATAAGCAGAGGGACAGGCTGGACATGGCCCCTTGGGAGTCCTTTACAACAGATCCCACTCCAGCTTCAAGGCACGTGGATGGTTTTTATGTTTCTGTCAATTTAATTGTATGGCACTGGCTGTGTGTGCTGCTCTGTGATGGTGGTGGGTGTCTCACATTTTCGTAAAGGTCTTTTTAACACTGTATCAAGACACAATCAACTTTTGGGGGCCCTGTTTGTTCTAAATATTGAAGAGGTCCCATTCCAAGAGCTTCATTTGGGTGGCTGTGTTAGAGGGAATGTGCCCAGGCCATGAGTACACCTACTTCTAAGTGAGATTTAAGGAGAGACAAGCAGGACCCTCAGCACTGCTGCTGACCACAGTGATGCCAGGACGTAAGGGGATGAGGAAAAGCAATTTGTGCCAACAAATGCTCGTCACCTCTGGAAAATGAGACCAAAAATTCAAGGGTAGCTCCAAGAAAAACACTTTCCCCCAAATATACTGTTCACATGAAAACATAACCTGAAAGACATAAAAAGCATTTTAAACTTATTTCTCAATATTCTAGATAGAAATCGTTTTTGTCCACTGTGCTTTGTATATTTTACATCTTGGTCCACGGCAGCTGCTGCTCCAGCCCAAAGCCTGGAAGTTGGCTGCAGCAGCTCATGTTCCCTTCTGACTGTCGGGGGACTCGTCACTTGTTATTTAAAGCCTTAATTCTTAACAACACTCTTTTTCCAAAATGTTATCAAGAGCTTGGCAGGGTCCCTTATTGCTTTCTGCGAGGGAGAGAGAGTGGGAGTTCAGAGCCTTGCTTTGGGTGAGGAGAGAGCCCAAGATGCTGATGCATAACACATGGCAGGGCAGGCTCTGTCCCGCCTTCAGTGCCACATCCCCTGCTAATGTCGCGCTGAGCAGTGCCAAGAGACACCGAAAGGGAAGAGAGAGCCCTGGCTGCTGGTGCTCCTGTGCCTGCACGCTCTGGCTGCCCACGGCCATTGATAAAATCTGGGAGCTTTGGTCCCTGCTGAGCGATCTGTTAAAGTAATTGGAGGCGTGTGCGTTTCCAGGTTTGTGTATTGGAAAAGGAGTAAAGACAAGGAGAGCCTGAAGATCCCATGGAGGATCTCACTGTCCATAATGCCAGGTAAGCACACGCTGCATGGCTGGGTGTTTTGGATAGTTCTCCTGCATCTTGGCTTCTGCGTTGCATTTAGCAGATCATTAATGCCTCGTTATGGCTGGAGCATCTGAAAAAAACACACGCTTCCTCTGATGTGCAGAGGCAACTATTCCATAGCTATGCTCTGGATTGTTTGTGTTATTGGTGGCCAAAAAGGACACCCATGCACTTGGGGTTGAGAGGACTAAGCAGTGAAGCATGTGGAAGGGGATCCAGATCCCATTAGTGCATTAGTGGGTTTGTAAACTAATATTTATTACTAATTGCTTAGCAGAACTTACATCTGAAAGGTGCTGTAAGAGGCTGCTGAGACTGGTCTGGGATTACCTTGCCAGTCTCTAAACAGACTTTAGAGCAGGCTGTTATAGCGGGGCATGCACCTTTTACCAAATTAAGGACACAAATTCTACTGTGTCTGTGGCATAATTAAAAGTGTTAATTAATTGGTGAGCTGTGCTGCCTGTTTACCTGGTGTTCCTTTGCTTGCAGTGAGGGGACTTTCCCAGCATACAGTGGTTCCAGCCTGGAGGTTGCATGCTCCATTTTTGTTGGAGAAAGCATCAACTTTGGCTCCCAGGGAGGCCAAAACAGCTACTGGGGGAAAGGGGCAAATAGAGAACACAGAACACTGCCCAGAAACAAGTGAGTTATTCTTCTGCTGTTTCTTCTTGGCGTTAGCTTAAGGTAAAAGAAAAGCCCCAGGAATTAATGCAGCTACCAATGAGTAATTTATACCAGGTGCTTAAATTATTGTTCAGGCCAGAAATAATAAGCATCCAAATAAACTTACTCTTCAGGCCAACAGCTTGAGAGCATTCTTGACTGAATGTGTTTGATTTAGTTTTCTCCTTAGTTTATTAGTCAGTGGAGAATGGATTAGAGAATCTGACTTATGCCAAATGGCTCTTGTGTGGTGCTTCAGTGGTGCAGCATCAAGGTGAGGGTGCAGCTCCCACACACCATGACACCCTCCCTCCTGTGGGCATAGCTGGGCAAACACAGCCAGTTTGGGAAAGGACAAACCATTTCTCATTATAGCATCTTTTTTCTTTTTTGATAATTATGTGTTATTTTCTGTTTTCAGCAGCACAGCCTCCTCTCTAGCAACCACAGTGCCTACCCACATCCTCACAGTCAGTTGTGCTGCCCTAAGCCTAAATTCTGGTTTAATATATGTTTTTGGTGAGGCTTAACAATTATTAAGCCTTCTGTGAAGCGTAAAAAAATATGTAATAAGCAGTAGTAATTAGACATGTCATGCACACAGCTCTGGCTATACATTACTCGACCATAAGTGACAAAAAGAATGGGATCTCTGTAGGACAGCAAGAATAACCAGAGATCTCTTCAGTTATTATTGGTGTTGTTATTTAAATTGAAACCGCAAAAAAACTCCTTTGCAGTTCAGATAAGCTCCAATCATGCTGTTAAGCGATGTATTCTTGGGGAGAAAGCATCTGATATCTGTCCTTTTGGTACTTGCTTCCAAGGAGACACTTGGCTCCAGGAAGTCTGACTGCTACAGGTTTTTCAATCTGACTAGTCAGTTTTTCAATCCTGCTCATGTTTTCCTGAGAACCCATCTGCCCTGAACAAAGAAACTGATGGCACTGCTGCCCCACTCAGCCCTTTGGGTCCTTCTTATGGTGGTGATTTCCTGGGTGGTTGAAGACAGGGACTTTAAACTGCTTTACCCCAGCTTACAAATTTTAGGCAAGATTATGAGCTTTTGAGCTTCATCCTGCAGAGGATGTTCAGCAGAATTTAATCTTCCACATATGATGAATTTTCAGATCCCAGTTTTGGGAAAGAAAAGGTGGTTTGCTTACTTGTTAATGGCTTTCTATGCTGTCAGAAGACATGGAGTTTGCACAAGCTTTTTACACAGGACTTTGTTTGTGTTTAAATCTCCTAGATCATTCCCTATCCATGGATCCCAGATTTCTGATGGGTCTGTCAGGATGGCAAGATGCCACTTTCAAGAAGTTCACCCCGACTGTTGACAGATATTCAAGTTCCATCAGGTTCTTCATGAAAAACCCCTGGCAGGTCAGCCCCCAGAACAATGTGTCACAGATCCTGATGGAGAAAAGTAAGTGAGAGAAGCAGAAATGTTTGCTGCTAGATGTGATAGGTTTTGAAGCTTTTATCAGTGGTGAGAGATCTATCCTACAGCAGGATTTCCAAGCAGAGGTGTGTATTACATTGGTACATGCCACCAATTAATTTTGAAACCCTTTTCCTCTTAGTAATGAAGGTTTCTTATGCTTGGGCAGACATACACAAAGAAATCTGCATTGGAGAAAGGTTTCATCCTGTAATCAGAACACAACTCTTAGGTGGTGCAGCATTGCCAGCTGCTGAGGATCTGGTAAGGACCTGGCCTCAGATGTTGAGAGGGTCACACAGGAGATACCAGCAGCCCATAAACTGCAAAACAATTCTACAGAAATAGCAAATGCACTGAGAAGCAAAGCCATGACCCAGTTTCTGAGATCAGCTGTGAAATTCCTGTAGAGTGCAACAGGGACTTCCCTTGAGCTGTGACAGCAGAATGGGGCTCTGTATCTCTGCCTTGGCAGAAGCTGTAGAATGCTGAGCAATTCCAGCCCTTGTCCTGGATTCCTGTAGGGGTCATGACCCTGGACACTTGGCTTTGGAAATGATGGATTCCACCTGGTTCTCTCAGAAATCATGACCTCTCCTTAGCTGCCTTCAAACAAGGTCCATAGTTGTTAGGATGTCCATGAACTTTAGTAACTTTGGCTTGAGGTTTGGCTTTACCTTGAGGAAAATTTCCATTGCTCTGAGATTGACCAATATCCTCGCTCTGGCAAGCAGAGAGTTTGTGTCCCCTCTCTGGTACACTTTAGACCAACAACCAGGGGGTATTTCATGAAAGGATGATGTTGACTGCAGTCACTTGACTGCTCCTCTAAGCAAAAACATGGTCTCTGTGCGTTTTGGTGAGAAGATCTTAATTGCCTTAGATGCTTTAGGGACCTTTGGAACAAGAATAAGGGTAATTTGCTGTTCCTTTTTCATGTGCTCCCTTGGGGAAATGGTTATAAAATGGTCATGGGGAACATTAACAAGAAAATCAACATGGAACTGGGGAGGGGAGCTTAGAGAAAAAATGTTTGATCAGTGGAGGGGAAGAGACTGGAAAATTTCCTCAAGTAATGGCTGTAGAGTTGTCCAGCAGAATTGTTTCAGACAGGTGAGATCTATGCACATTGGCAAAGGGTTGATTACACCTTGAATGGCTGAAAATGCAACTCTTTAATACAGTCACAACATTGGAGGCCAATGAGCCTGCTAATTATGCAGTGTTATCTGTTTGAGAGGCAGTTCAGTACTGCAACACCTTAAGAATCTAAGGTTTACAAAGTA
Source organism: Dicaeum eximium (assembly GCA_013396995.1). NCBI lineage: Eukaryota > Metazoa > Chordata > Aves > Passeriformes > Dicaeidae > Dicaeum > Dicaeum eximium. The sequence goes on from VWZP01001966.1 coordinate 608,394, forward strand.
AAAATGGTCAGAAGATTTCCTAAATAATTCTGCAGAGAAAATTAAACCAGTGCAGTGTAAGCCTATTACAAAAAAAAGCCTCTAAATCCAAACAAACCCTAATGACATGATCTCAATAATTGTTTATTATATGTATATTTCCAAGAAAATATCAACTTCTGAAGCTGGTACTTTTCCAGCTTAAAAACCATGTATGCTTGTAAGCACCTGCATCCCAGCAATTTTCACTTTGATTCTATTTTATCTGGATTGAACTCAGATGTGCTACATCTGATTTTATACTTGTAGGATCACAGACAGTTTATTTTTGTTGTTGTTGTTGTTGCTCATTGCTACGTGGGATAATATATCTTTGCCTAGTTAAGATAGAGCCTGTCAAGCATTTTAATTAATTTTCCATCTCCAGGCTTCTTAGTTTTATTAGCCATTTTATTAGTTTTTAAAGGATGGCTAAGTACTAATTCCCTAAAGTACAATCATTTTACTATTGTTCTTTAAGAAGAAATTAAGCATTGCTGCAAGTTCTACAGTGATGACAAAACTATTAGTCATGCTGAAGGATAATTGTATAATTAATCAGACTAATCAACAGATTGGTTAGACAACAAAATAATAAAGCCAGTCAGGTCTTGTTTAATTCCAGCATAAAAATAACAGTGAAGCAGAACGGAAGACCTAAACATTACACTCCACACAAAGGATTCTACTTGTCTATCCACTGACAAAGCTGAATCTCACATATTATCTGTGCATTTATCCATTGCAATATTATTGCTGGGCTTGTTTGTTTGCTTTGAGAAGAGAGTGCTTTTCAGAAGTTATTTCAAAGCAGTGGAAGCAGTAGTTGGCTGTGACCCAGCTGAGGAGTGACTGATGGCTGTGGTCTCCTCTCTCTGTCAGCCAGTAGGACCTGGAGAGCTCAAAGAAGGTGCCCCAGCCCAGAACCAAGCCATGTCCACACACTGGTGCATCACTGCTTAAGAAGGCCTGATGTATCTCTTTTTAGTCATAAACCAGCCACCCATCCACCCCCCTGTCCCTCTGAGGCACAGAGTGAGGTGAGGAGCAGGAGCAAGGCCACCTGCAGCAGGTGCAGGGCTCCCAAATTGTCCCAGCTCACATCCACTGCTAAAAGTCCCTCTGGCCATTTTGTCCCTGCAGCCAGGAGTTTAGGGTGGATTCCATCCTGTTCCACTCCGACCTTGCCAACTCTACCACAGCTCAGGAATTGCTTCTGCCAAAGAAATCCCCGTGGTCTGTGTTGGGTGGGCTTGTGGTCCCCAGAAGAGCTCACAGGGGCCAGCACTGACCCCTGGCTATGGACTAGCAACTCCCATGGGATTGCAGTCCAGCCTGGCTAAGAGATGGGCGCTTCCCAATGTTGGCTTTGCTATGTTTAGCCTGTGCTGTTTTAGTGCTGGGTTTCTGTGTCAAAGCACACATTTGCAAACAGCTCATGATGGGAAAAAGAAAAGCAGACAGTTGAAGTCTGTTATTTCCTGAAATAGAGAGCAGAAAAAACACAGTCTCAACCCTAAGGAGACTCCTGATCAAAGGGAACTTGGAAGGGTGAGGGTTTGCATCACTCCAGCAGAGGAAAAGCCATGGGGACAGAGCCCTTGGGTGGTAAACGAGAGGAAGATCCCTGCTGGATGAAAATGGTTTTGATAAAATGATAGCAGTGATACAGTGAGATGACTTTTGTTGGCAGCTTGTGCAAACACTTGAATGTTACAAGAAGTTACTAATTATTACAATGATTTCCAGCACCTTATTATTTTTTAATATAGAAAGTGCAGTCGCCAGGGTTCCCTGCAGGTTTGTTGGGTGTGCTGCCTTTGGACAGGTTGAGTTAGCACATTCTTAAGAGATTACAAACAGAACACTGTCATGCTTCATTCAGGTAACTCAGGTAACCTTTATACTCTGTCACTCAGAGGTAGTCCACACCTAGTGACAATTAGGTGTCTGAATAGTGCTGTGGTATCCAGACACGACCTGTCTCTGCACCTTCTTCTAGCTCATTCCTAGCTCCATGTGAACAAAATGAGGAGCAGAGTCTTTGTTCCTGTGTGTTCACTTAGAAAAAAACATACACTGCCATAGCTGTAATTGCAAACTCAGTTGCACTCCCATCCCACGGTGTGCCAAAGTAAGGTAACCTTGAGGCTTATACGAGAAGTGGCACTGCTCATTAAAATTTCCACTTTAATTCTGACTTTCAGACTTTTTAGAGGAGAATGTTAGAGATAAGAATAAAATTAGCACCAAAACTGTCTGCTGCTGGATGGAAACACTGAGAGTGTTGATCAAATGTAAGATGTACTGGCTGTGCCTTCATTTGGTTTGAAGTGCAGCTGACTTTGTTCTCCTCCCCAGAGAAGTACCTGTGTTCATATGCAACTCCAGAAGTGTCATCACAAAGTATTTGTAATGGAGTTTTGAGCTACTGCACGGTGTTTACATTTTTTTAATATCTCATCTTTTCTAAATTAAAATTCAAGAAAAAAGCCCCAACTTTTGGGATCCTCCTAGGCCAAGGCCAAGTAGCCTTTTGATGAAAAACTTCCTGTGGTGCAGCACGAAAAGATTTAAAAAAACTCAGAAATACACCTTAAATTTCCAAGTGTTTGAGCCTCCTTTAAAGGAGACTGCTTCAAGTATTTGTTTATGAGATTAATACTTAGACAAGAAGGTGGCAGAAGATGGCTTTAATTTAATTTCAAAGGAATAAAGACTTTTATTCTGCAAATAGTTGTTGCTGCAGGGTTTGGGTTTTTTTTAAGGCGATGGACTTCCCATCCAACTCAGAGTCACAATAACCCTCCTATTCTCCTAAGCCCTTCTGTTTATTATTGTTAAAATAAAGCCTTTAAAGCCCTTAATAAACTTTCAGCCTAATCCTGCTGACCCTAATTCTTACTCATGTGCACAGCCCAATTAAAATTAGTTGGGCTAAATGGAACAAATTAGAGTCCTTTGGGTTGGCACCATCCCGTTGTTATTTATGCTGCCTGCTTTTAATTGCGTTGCTGCCGGATTCATTCAGAGTGCTTGACCTGGAGTAATTATTTTCTTGATTACTTCGGAACTTAATCTTCACACCCTGTAATAATTTCATCTGCAGACATTAAAATATCCCATGCATTTTATTTTTTTGCTGAACATCTGCAGTTTCCTTGTTTTGATGTATTTTCATATCAGGACAGATATTTTTACTTAGCTACTGAAAAATCTTGAGAGCAGAGCTATGCACAATAAGGATAATGCTTCTTCCTGTTATTTCTCTTTCCTAAAAAAAAAATTTTAAATCATGGGATGTATTAGAATGTGAATGAGAGCCAATTCTGAGAATTTCAAACTTTTGTAAGTTTTATGGGAGTTTAGGAAGAGCAATTAGAAAAAAATGGCACTGACAGAACCACTTAAAATGGACATTGAAAAGATATGAGAAAATTCCCCAAATAGCTAGGGTTTTTTTTTTTCTTTATTAACAGCTGTGATATTCCTCTGTAAATTTCATAATCATCCAGTATTTTCCTACAATTTCAGTCATCCTCTTCTTTTGCCACCGTTCAGTTTATTGCTCTGTGATTTCAAGCAACACATGGTGGTGTGGGTGCACTTCAAAGAACCAAAAGTCTAATTTTTGTGGAAATATCTCCCGGGATTAAGAAATGAGAGGGAGACCCAACACTGCTGGCATATTTTCTAAATAGAAGAGACAAAACAAAACTCTGCTCAGACAATAGAGCTTCCTAGTTCCAACTCCATCCCTGTCAAAACACTGCAAAGCTGAGTCCTTATTTTGAGCTAAGCAGTGATTTTTCACCTTATTTTCTCCTCTAGGTTGGACTGGAAGCATTTTTTGGCAGACCAGGACAGTGGTTTGGAAACAATGACCATGAAAATATCCATTTCCCTGATGGGGATGGCTGGGTGACAGGATATCCAGACACTTCAGAGGCAGAGCAGACAACTCCCTGCTGCCTCATCCCAGCTCCCTCCTTGCTCCCTGCTGGAATGGGGTGATCTATCCTTGGAAACTCACTCAGGTAACGGGGCAGCTCAGCCAGCACCAGATATTCTGGTGAGGGGGGAGGCAGTGAAGCTGCTCAGCACTACTCACACAAAGGGTGAGCAACAAATTTGGTAAAATTTTGCTGCAAGTTGAAATCCAGTTCAGCTTCACTCTGATTCTCAGCACCCTGACTTACTGATGACTTGTTTGTCTGCTAAATTCTGAGTGTCATACTTCAGAGCAGGAGCCCAAAAAAGTGAATTTGATTATGGAGAAAGATGGTTTGTTTTGATCTTAACAACATTATTACAAAATTTGTTTTTCTGTTCCTTTCTATGTAGCTCTGGTAGACAAGAGCTTGTATTCTCCTCTAGTGCAAGCAGGTGAAAGTTTGGTGTTTTCTTGTTCCAGGCATTTGCCCACTCTATCGTGGGGCTCTAGTGGATTGCTCTGATGAATCAAGTTTCAGTAATGGAAGATGTTACTTCCCTGGTGCATCCTACTTGTGCTCAGGATGGTGAAATGGGTGGTTGAGATGCAAACTCACACCTATTTCTTATTTCCCATGCAGAAATCACAGGCTGAGAGATGGCCTTAAACCTTGCCAGCAGTGAATGTCACAGTCAAGCACAGAGTATGCATGTCTCCTTAAGCTAAAAACATGGGATGCTTTTGCTTTAGTTGCACAGCAGAGAGCAGGAGTTGCTATTTAAGTATCTAAACACTGGATTTAAAAACCCTGGTGTGCTTTGGCTGGCCAGAAACAGGATTGGGCTCCTATGAAACAGTCCCTTTGAAACAGGGTTTTGTCCTTGGCACTTAGTTTGGCTCTGTATTTCCAGAGAAATAATTGTCCCTGCTCTGGCAACCTAACAGTTAAATTCAGAGTTGCAAACAAGTAGGCATTTATATTTTTATTTCTATTAGTATCCTCCTGGTTATGGCACTCTACATGGTGAGGCAGTTTTTCCACCATAGAAAATTTCCTTGGCTAGGTTTAGGCAAGCATAAACATTTACTTCTCTGGGATCCATTACTTACAGTATTTTTCGACTAATAGGCATCCAGCAGGATGAGTAAAGGTCATATTAAATGCTTCACTTGATGGGTTTTGGGGAGGGAAATATATGTATGTGTAGGGTAGAAGAAATTGGTCTCGTGCTGCAGGGTTTGATTAATCTGAAGAGGATAACTGTTAGAATATTTCAGCCTCACTCTGATTCTCAGCACCCTGACTAACTGATGATTGTTTGTCTGCTAAATTCTGAGTGTCATACTTCAGAGCAGAAGCCCAAAAGAGTGAATTCGATTATGGAGAAAGATGGTTTGCTTTGATCTTAGCAACTTTATTACAAAATTTGTTTTTCTGTTCCTTTCCATGTAGCTCTGGTAGACAAGAGCTTGTATTCTCCTCTAGTGCAAGCAGGTGAAAATATCCTTTCAGCTGAGGGAAATAGTGACTCCTGTGTTACTGCTGAATGGAGCCCAAGATAGTCAGTCTAGGGATGGGCTACTTGGCATGGAAAACTGAGATCCAAGTCCTTCAACTAACACTGCAGGCAAATCCTTTCTGAGCTAAGTGCCTAGAGTACAGTTAATTCCTTTCTGCTTGGTTTCTTTCATTCCCATTTCATGCTCCTCTTCTCCTGGGTGTAATTTGCCCAAGAAAGGAAACGCCGGGGGGAAAGCAATTCCTCTGGCAGCGTTTCTAGATCCAAAATCCTGGGGATGGGCTTTCCTGAGGGTGTTTTAATCTCAGCTCAGGCTGACATTCCCACCCTCTGTGGTTGGTTTGTGGTCCTTCCTCCTCAGTGTCTCCAAGGAGCATCAAATCTGATTCCCCTGTGGTGTCCAAGGGCTTCCTTCAGCAGGGAGCACTAAGTAATGCCTCACGGGTCTGGGACCACCTTAAAATAATGAAATTCACTAAGCAAGAGCTATCAGGTCTTTTACTCCTCCCTTTTTGATTCTGCAGTCTGTAGGGTCATTGTTGTCCGAACAGGATCAGCCCCTTTGCTCTTTAATCACAGCTGAAACTCTCATGTTGTAATGTGAGTAAAGCAAGGCTTCGAGGAGGAACATAAATGGAGGGAAACTCATAGGGAAATGGCAAAAGCTGTCAGCACCACATCTTCTGGCAGTCTCTGAGTCACTCAGACTTCATCATCAGGCCACCAAGGTCCTTGGTGTCACATTAACCTATTTTTCAGCTGTTGCAAAGGCCAATAAAGAAAGAAAAATGTAGGGAGAGGCTTCATAGTTCTCTCCATGTAGGTGTGTGAGATTTCCAGTGGTCCAGAACCAGAGACTCCTTGACACCTGCAGTACTTGTTACAATCTAAATGAGATTCCTAAACCTTTTCTGATTTTTATATAAATTGTAGGACAAGTGCCTTGTTCCCCACTGGGCAGTTGAAGCTGTGCATTTACTGTTTGCCTGCAGACTTCACAGCAACTCATCAGGGGAGGCTGTGAAACTCCTCTTTTTTGGTATTAGTCTTTATTAAAATAAGCAGAGTTTTTGGCAATATGTGCTGTTTTCTTTTATAAGCTTAAAAAGGTGTTAGACAGTCATAAGGGACTGCCACACAGCCAAATTAGTGTCAGTTTTCAATTTTAAAAAATTGATGCCATGGAATTCCAAAATACTCTAGGAAATGCTGTTGATTTTACACCAGTTCACTTAGTCACTCCTTCACTGCCATTGGCTGAAATAGAAATTATTCCATTTTTGTTAGCTCTGTTCTTGCAGTGAATGTTTGCAATTGTGCTGATCCTTCATGTCTGGGTTTCACAGCTTTGTCTGGTTCTGTGGACTCGGTGCCTCTGGGGCTGGCTTTGGTACTGATGCTCTTAAATGTAAAGCAAGCAAGAGATGCAGGAGGTGGCCAGGAGTGGTTTTCTAGCCACAGGAAAACTGTACAGTCCCAGGATATCTGAGGTGCTTGAGGATTATCAGCACCTCACACACTGGGAAGAAGGAAAAGCCTGCGAGATGTTTTTACATTCATGGTGTCTGTATTTGGATAAAGATGTTCAGTTTGGATCTCTGATGTAAACCAGTTGAAAATCAAAGTTGTTTCCCTGATGCCAATGACATCCTAGCATGTCTTAGAGAAAGAAAGCCACATTTTTTTTTCTTTCTGCAAGAATTTTAAAGCCTTCACTTGGAAATTTCTTCGAGAAAATGTTTTTCTCTAAGATATTAACATTTTTTGAACAGTCAGTCAACGAGAAAGGGAGAAGGTATGTTTTGATCATCTCATTTTTAAGATTTTTTACCCCAACATGACAGCTGTCAGAATGACAGGACAAAAGCAAGAGTAATGAAACAAGAAAGCGAGAAAACCTCGTCTCAGAAATCAAGATCGTCGTTTCCAATACTTGGCATGTTGCTTATCTTCATACTCGCTCTCCAGCTGAATAGCAGATCCCCCTGAATTGTAAAGAACTTATCTTCTCAGTTTCACAATCTACTTGGGAAAACTGCCATGTAAGCATGGGGGAATCTGACACATCTCCTCAGCATGAAGTGTCAAGCAGCTAAAATTACAACTATGTGCATTAAACTGCCCAAGCAATTAGAAGGCTCACGTTTTATAATGTTTTAACCAGCTCTTCTCCTACCACATTAATCTGACACCACTTCTCTTATTTTGAAGTCTCTTTGTGACCCATTTTCTTTTAAAGATTTTCATAGAAGTAACCAAAAATTATGGAGATGATCCTAAGGAAGATGGATTTTTCATTCTAGAAAGTGGATGAATTTTTCATTCCTGTTGGCTTAGTGATGTTCCACATGGGCAAAACAGTCTCTTCACATAGGATCTGGATTTCTTGATCAGGGCTGTAACCTCCTTTAGTAAGAAACATGTTTAAAGATCTGCCAGATATACTATTGTATTTCTATGGGACTGAAAATCACACTCTTGCTGTTTTGCAGTTCTGGAGAGCATTCACTCAGTGGCCACTGTTTCTCATTGCCGGAGACCAAATGACACTCTACAAGTAATTTACAAGTAATTTTCAAACGTTTCTATAATGCATATGTGGCATTTTTCCTTGTTCTAGTTATGACCATTTCATTTTCCAAACAGTGATCATTATCCTTAATGTCAGACCTGAGGCTTGGTCCCTACACACCTGAAGGAAAATGCTACCAACAAATCTCTGACCTCCTTTCCTCATCAGCTTATTGAAGCATTCTGTAAACTATTCCAGCACTTCTTTAGGCTCATTAATTATAGCAAGCAGCTTAAGCTATGCATAGCTCTCTCACTCTCTCTCTTTTTTAATCCTTACACAGATAGCTTAAAGCACATAGGAATTTTTTTGTTCTTGGTAACCTGTAATCTAGGAATCTTTGGGATTCATTGAATGCATCCCCTTCCTTTCTTGGCTTTTCATTGGTGCATTTAATTTTGTAGTAAGTGCAATATAAGTGTTCATTCCAAGTGGTTTTCATTAGAAAATGCTGTTTGGATTGAGAACAATTAATACACTGATGGGATTTCAGGTCTGAATGTGCCTGATGGATCCCCTGCTCCGACCTCAGCACTACCCCATCCTGATGGGGTCAAGTGAGATTGAAATGAGGGTTATTGTGTTGTGTGTTATTGGCTTTCCAGCCATGGTTTGAATGTGAACACAAAATAGGTTTTTCTTCTTGGTTTCATAGATAAAAAAGGCTTTTTTATCAGACTGTAAAATGTTTTAGTCTTTCTTGATCCATCAAGAGTGAGCAAATGGGTTACTGCCCAGAGATGTTGTTTGGAGTGAATTGGTCAATAGTTTCTGCCATCTGAAAAAATTTATGTTAATGTCATTTTGGGATTCACTTAATCTTTCAGGATCTGCAGATACCACTCAGAATAGCTTCTCATCATTGAAGTGTAATGGTGTGAAAGGAGGAGTGGACTGAATATCCAAGAAACTTTCACAACCACTTTTGGACTGCTCCTTTGGCTTGAGACCCAAATGTTTAATTTAAGCATTAAGCATGAAGCTGCTGGATCCGGGGGTGAGAGGAGGAGTAGGCACATGTGGTCCATCTATTGGAGATTTTTAGCAGCTCAAAATCCACACCAGGAGCAGGCACAGCTGTAAGATCCTTCTGAGCATGAAACGGGAACTAGGGGCTGAACTCACTAGAACCCCTAACTAAAATATGCCCACATACAAACCAGTGGTCTGGTTTTGCAGAGCTCTCAGTTTGTGTAGACAGGAGGAGGATAAGCAGATCTGGAGATATGAGTGCCCTGCATTAGCAGGCAGATATCCTGATAGATGGAGTCTTAACCTCCCTGCAAGTCTTGGCTGCACTTGTATCCTTGTGAAATTAAAATCTGATAAGAAACTACTGCTTCCATTTAGATCTATCTCAAAGACACAAATTGAGTTTAAAAATAATTTTGATGGATGGATGCTCATGCAGAAGCTTAGACATTTCTGAGCTACCATGGATTTCTGTGTTGGATGTTTCAAGTACTTGATGCAAAGAGTGATATTCTACCCTGTAGGAGAGTGAAGGCAGCAGGATTATAGATGTCCTCATCTGTCCTTTGTGCATCTGAAACCCTTCAGAGAGCATGACAAGCTGCCTGAAACAGCCCTGCATGCAGAGACAGATTTGTATGACTAGCTGTGCATCCTCCTTTTGCACTGGAATTTCACATGGTGGAAAGCAGGGGAGCATCATGAGTTTGGCCTTAAAACTAATGTTTGCCACACAATTTTACTTTTGTTTGAGTGATGTCAGGGCAGAAAAAGCACACAGCTGGAGTATGGTTTTGTAAAAGGTCTGTAGAGTTGAGCTACAGGTCAGAGGCATCTCTTGGTCCCTGCAAGAAGAGCTTTGCTGAAGTCTTGGACTTTGGTATTTAGTCTATAAGGTCATATAGTCAGGACATCAAGTTTTAGCCCCCAGAATTTCAGCCTAGTCTGCTACTTGAGAGCAAAGATGTGGATTCTATTAGATAACTGGACTTAGTCCAAAGCCCATTGAAATAACTTCAGTTTTCTGTATTTTCAATGGAATAAGCCTGTTTTTAAAGTGCAGTTATTTGAATTCATAAAAAATTAGTTACTTTGTGATGCTTCCTTGATTACCCTTCTCCCTAAAGATTTTGAATAGTGAACATTTTTATGGCACTGTACATCTCATATCTCACTTCATGGTGTCCCCATGGATGGCTGCAGATGCTATTTCTGGTTTACCTTTTTATTTGAACTGGAAACGTTTCAGTGATTTTCCAAATGTTCTGAACTCTTCATCGGCAAAAACCATTTACAGGCAACGATGATCAAATGCACATGTTACGGCTGCGCCTGGCTGGTTTAATGGATATGTTTGTCATTTTCCTTTCACCCTCAGCTTTATATCCAGGCCAGATGCCCCAGGAACCTGACCTTGTCCACTGCCAGAGCAGCATTCCCTTCCCAGCCCGTGCGCTGCGAGGCGTGAACGGGGGAGCTGTGTTCCAGCAGTGCCAGCCTGTTGTCATGCTTGAGCAGGATTATTTCCTCCAGTGGAATGGCAGAGCACCTGAAGACATCATCCTGAACCCCAGCAACTTCAACAGGTACTGCCCTATGTTCTTAGAAATCGTTTTGTTTTCCAAAGGTCTGGATTCATGAGTGATATTTTGAAGGTCTCGGCAATTTCTGAGAGTGTGGAAGCAAGGTTTTAAAGGTTGACACTAACTGATGCAAAGAGATGCTGCTGCTTTCACTCTATCCCAGCTTTTTTGATGTGCAGAGAGGTTTCTCTTTCCAGAAAGTTTTGAAATAGAATCCAAGTAAATCCTGGCCTGCTGTCCCTGAAATCCCTCCAGAAGAGCTCTGGCTCTGGTTCGTTTATTTGTACTAGTCGCTGCACACATAATTTATCTCCCTCTCTACATATTTATATATGTAAAGTGCAGAAATGCATCAGAATGTGCACAAAACTTTGCATCTTCTGTAATCTAAACAGCACTAGAATTATTTCATCTTTCTAACTAAAAGTTTAAAATGTTAGGTCTCAGCACAGCAAGATTGCAGGCTGTGCTGTATTTATTTCCCATGTTTTCTTAGCAATGTATAAAGACAGGGTATATCCATTTTAGATGTTGCTTTCCTCTTGCAATCATCTTAATTTTGCTTGATTTCATTTATAGTTTTTAGTGCTATTCTTACTTTAGTGAAATTACTTGTGCTTTGCACTGGTTCCACAGTTAGGAGAGAGTCCTGCAACCCAGTCAGCTCAGCAGGGGTGGGCATTGCTGTGGTGCACAGAGGAGATGCTGCAAGGGATGAGCACCACAAGAAAGCCTGGCCATCACCTTGGCTTTACAGTTTGTCTGAGTCCTCAGTTATTGTTAAAAGCACACTGTGGTAAAAAACCAGAGGTTTTCACACAGCAGAGGCTCAGGTTGCCAGAGCAGGTTTGAGATAGTTGGCATGAAAGGAGGCAAAGGCACTGGGGACGTGAAGCAGCACGTTCTGCTGGTAAACCTGGAGGGCTCCCAAGTCCCTCCAGCATTATCCAGCAAACCCCGCACCCATCCACTGCTCCTCCAGCAGAGTTTCCCTGCTGTGGGTTTGGGTAGGATGGTTTTGGCCAAAGCTTGAGCTCTATTTAGTTCCCCTGAACTGTGGAGCTGAAAAAATATCTAAAGATCTTTTCCTTTGATCCCATTATGAAGGCCCATGGAAATGCACCTGAGAAGGGCAGTGTTTCCTCTTTACACATGCCCACTCCAGAGTGGCACACCTGGGCCTCCTGGTTTAAACATGCAGTAGCTCTGGGGCCGTGACTGAGTTGCTGCATGATCAGTGTCTGGACACTCCTGTCACAGGGGAATTATCAGAATTAAATCACTTTTTCTGGATTAATATATCTCTGTGCACTTAAAGGAAGAGGAAAACCTACTAGTTGCTCATGGACAACCTGAGTTTTGCAATTATTTTCTGTCTTAAATGGTGAGCTCTCTCCTTGCAAATGCAGGGCTAAATCTTCTGCCAGGTCACTGATGGCCAGCTCACACTTGCCAAAGCTTTGGCCCACAATCTTCAAGCATAAATTTAAATTTGAAGGCAGCACCAGGGCTTTGGTAAAGTTCAGCTTTAACTTTAGCTCTTGTTCAAGCATCAATTTAACTATTGAAAACCACAATGTGGTTGTGGTTCCTTTTGTCTTGTATGAAACCAGTTATTTGAACTGGGCAAAGGTTTGTAGAGTTTTCTGATCCAGAAACTGTTGGCAAGGTAGCTGTTTTGAAGAGCCATAAGCAAGAAATAAACTGTAACAGAGGAAAACCACAACTTTACTTCATTTTGTTTAGAGCATCTTGCTAAGAAATAATGGGGAATGGATTGTATGGCTGCTCTGTCTACACCTCAGGTATGCTGGATGCTCACCAGTGTGAGACTTAAGGCTGATGCAATAGTGAAATCTCCAGACTGCACGGAAAAACACAGAGAAATGAGATTCCCGTGGAAGGGCAAAGGAGTTAAGGAGGAAAAAGTGGTTTTAGGAGTTTGAAGGAAAATAAGTGCCTGCCTAAGCAATTTCATGTCTGACCTCTACTAAGCATTGTATTCCAATGATTTCTGGAGTAAAGGAAATCTCAGATTGTGGAGGCCAGAGTAATCAGAGATAGAAAAACAGACTTTTACCTGTCTCAAGTGGCTTTATGTTTTATCTGTTCTTTTAAATTCAAAATACTGCATAACCTCCAAAAAATGTTCTCTTAATATAGTAGCATCTGCGCCAAACACGAGATGCAAATGAAATCACATTTGGATGAACTTTAATAGCAATCTTCTAGGGTTAATAATTTCAGAAATAACCTGAGTGAATAGTTAAAGTGTTTTCAGCCCTGTCACTGTGAGTTGATGGATGGCTATATCCAGGATGCTGCCTTTGCAGGCTGCCCTCACGCTTCCAGAGTGATCTGCACTAGGCTGGCTAAAGGAAGGTCAGAGGGGAAATAAAGAATCTGACAGGAAGATGTGTATTAGGATTTGGATAAAATTAATGTTGAATACTTGCATGATTAACACTTTCCCTGCCTCTGAGGCATGGTAGAAAGACCCAGTAGATCTTGTGCCAGTCCAGACATCTGTTAGAAGGCTGGAACGCCCAAATTCCTGAGGTGGGCAGGAGCTGGTGGGGATGAATCCACATGACTCAGCTGAAATTGGCAGCCCTGTGAGCTGCGAATCCAGTCCAGTGAGCTCAGAGGCACCGCTGGGGTGGATTCGCTCAGCAGAGGAGGACACAGCCCCCAGCAGATCTCCTTCCTTCCTTCCTTCCGCGCTTCCGCGCTTCCGCGCTTCCGCGCTTCCGCGCTTCCGCGCTTCCGCGCTTCCGCGCTTCCGCGCTTCCGCGCTTCCGCGCTTCCGCGCTTCCGCGCTTCCGCGCTTCCGCGCTTCCGCGCTTCCGCGCTTCCGCGCTTCCGCGCTTCCGCGCTTCCGCGCTTCCGCGCTTCCGCGCTTCCGCGCTTCCGCGCTTCCGCGCTTCCGCGCTTCCGCGCTTCCGCGCTTCCGCGCTTCCGCGCTTCCGCGCTTCCGCGCTTCCGCGCTTCCGCGCTTCCGCGCTTCCGCGCTTCCGCGCTTCCGCGCTTCCGCGCTTCCGCGCTTCCGCGCTTCCGCGCTTCCGCGCTTCCGCGCTTCCGCGCTTCCGCGCTTCCGCGCTTCCGCGCTTCCGCGCTTCCGCGCTTCCGCGCTTCCGCGCTTCCGCGCTTCCGCGCTTCCGCGCTTCCGCGCTTCCGCGCTTCCGCGCTTCCGCGCTTCCGCGCTTCCGCGCTTCCGCGCTTCCTTCCGCCCTTCCTTTCCTTCCTTTCTTTCCTTTCGTTCCTTCCTCCCTCCCTCTTGCTGCAGTGCTTGTTCCTTCCTCCCACTGATCCAAACCAAGTTTAGACTAATCCTTTGGACTCTTTGCTTCCATCAGACCAGCTGGCTGAACCAAACAGAATTCCAGTCTCTCCATGTGCTGCAGAGAGGCTGCTCCACACCTGCCAGCGTCACTCCCAGGGAGAGATGGACTGGTTTGCATCTCTCAGGGGATCTGTGTCTCTCACCGACGGATGGACAAACATAAAGCCGTGGTGGAGAGCTGCAGGTTGTGTTTTCAGGCTGCTGGAGAACATTGCAGGCTCAGCAGAAATGTCTGATTAAGCTGTAATGAGTTCTCTGCCTAATGCCTGGGAGTTTCCCTGTAAGGATGAGCAGGAGGATGAGTATTGATGCTTCTGGAAAGGGATGGTGCAGGCAAGTGACTCTGGATCTTTTGGCAAGTGAACAGGAGAGCACAGGCTGGAATTTTAATGCCTAGGAATGAAGTGTGCTCCAGAACCAGTCCAGATCTGCTGAGGGTTTCTTTCAGGGCAGAAAAAGGGTGTGCAAAACCTTTATGTACCCTCAGATCTCTTTTCCATAGGTTTTGTCTTTTTGTTGGAGTGGTTTCCATGACCTTCACCCTCTCCAAGCTGTTTATATTTTTCCTTTCCTTTTGTTTGATTGGTTGATTTGGTTTGGGGTTTTTTTGTTATTTTGGGGGGGCAGTGTTGGCTGTGGGGTTTTTGGGGTCAGGGGTTTTTTTTGCAGGGGGGAGGGTGTTGGTAATTTTTTTCTGCTTCACAGAAGTTTGAGAATTATCTGTAAGATTTAGTTAAGGGCTTTCCTCAAAATTATTGTCCTGGAGCACAAAGGTCCACAGAGAATGTCGGGCTTTTTACAAGATGGAGGAGAGGCTGGTAGTTCAGGAGGAGAGGATGGAAAACATTATTTAGTTGCAAGTAAGTACCTTCTTTTGAGTGCTGGAGAGCAGTGCAGAGATTGGCATTTCATACAGTAATCAAAGTCAGAAATTTAATCCTTCAATTTAATGACCCAGTCATTGTGCCTGTGCAAATTTTCTAAGCAAAGGCAAATACTATTATCAAAGGCACAGGGCTGTTCAGTAAGTCAGCCAGGCTTCTTTGTGCTATCAGCACATCTAAAGATAAGAATGATATCTCCTCAAAGCACATATCTGAAGTATAGTGTAATAAGTCATGTTGTTGAGGCAGCCTGAAAGCAGTGGCAGTTAGATTAAGCATTCCTTGCTTTTAGTGAGAACAGGGAAATACCTTCATATGTGGTCTGCTAAGGCTCAGAGGGAAGGGTTTTCCCTTGTTAGGGCTCTCTGCTGTGGTTTGACAGGGAGAATTCAGGGAAACGTGCAGGAGGTATACAGTGAGGCTCATAATATTGGTGTTCTTTAGTGCCTTGATGAAGGAGTCAGATACATATGAGTCTTATAAAGAAAATCAGGGAGGGGCAGGCCCAATTTCTTGTCAAGAGCAAACAAAAGGGCAGATGCCCATGTGAGAGCTCAGGCATGTGTTCAGCCTCTTTCCTGCTGTCGTGTTTGTGCAGGGATGGGCACGGATTCACTGCCCAATTCTATTTCATGGGCTGAAGAACTGTGCAGGGACTTGTTTTCAAGTTCAACAGTGAATAATCTTAATTATCTGAAAATTCAAGAGCCCAGGATGAGCTTGGGTCTAAACTTTTCTTTAAAAATCCTGGACCTTTTTGACCTTGGGTGACACAAAGCCTCCAGGAGGCTGCAACCCATCCAAAGGTGGAGATTTCAGTTCAGGGAAACTTACACAGCCCAAGTCTGCACTCAGACTCTGGGGGACTCATTATATTTGTGTTTGCCAAGGTAGGTAGGTAGATTTTTTCCTATGGCTTATTATTCAATGGCAGTCTGATTCATACTTTCAGCTACTTGTCATTTTTGCGATTAAATTCCTTAGCGGTGATAAGGTCTGGAGAAAAACAAAGATAACAAGACAAGGCTAGAATGAGCTTGTTGCAGTCTTGCCCAGTTTAGAGATATTTCCTAAATTGTTTCTTTTTCAGATTAGTTCCAAATGAGCTTTTCCTCTTGCTTCCCAGATTGATAAATGCTCAGGAAGGCATAATTAGTATTTCAAAGTGGAGCTCACTGTTTAAGGCTGTGAATGCTTTCTTTCTCTTGTACTTGCATGAGTTCTGACCCCTCCATCCCCTAGATCTGGATGCAATACAAGGAACACCACCACTGCTTCCAATAATAATAATAAAGTAAAATGCTACTTGGGTTTCACAGCCTGCCCCTCCTGATAACATCTGTGATTCAGAGTTAATCATCCACACAACACAGAAGTCAGCAGATCTATTTGAATGCCCTCCTGTCTATTTAAATCCCTTAAACTACCCACAGATCAACCCGTGGGTGAAAGCCACAAGATTTATATACATTTGTTTTTATAATTGGAGAGAAGCTCAAACACTTGCCACAGCACCAGGTTGCAGATTGCAGCACTCGGTACAGATGGGTGCAGCCCGCGCCAGCATCGCTGTGTCCGGGCGATCCCAAAGCCCCGGAGCTTTCCCTCCTCCCTGCTCCCTTGCTGCTCCCTGCAGCTGGGATTAACAAGGTGACTCTGAGCAGACACATCCTCCCTGAGATGATCACATTACAGCAGGAATTAGAGCAATGTGAGCATCAGGCAGTCCCAGATGGCAAACCAGGCTGCTTGTCACTCTGCAGCCTGGCATACGAAACCTGAGGGGTTTTCCCTGCTTTTACCCTTCTCCTGGCCCAGGCAGTGGGGCTTGGGGGTCTTGAGGGAGCATTTCCTGACCTGATGTGCATCCAAGGCACAGCAGCAGGAAAATACAAAATTCACAATACTCTGTGATAGAGAACTTGGGAAGACATTAAAAAGACAGGAACTGAACTGGTATGTGATTCCTCCATAAAACATGTAGGGTGGGAAAAGAGATGATAAAATGATGTGCTGTGTTTAAATGCAGGAAGTTCTTATTTTTGCTTGAATACATTTGTTTGCAAGCTAAATGCTGTCTGAGTCAGACCTTGGTTTCATGAAGATCAGCAGATCTATACCTCAGGGCAGGATCCCTCCTGTAATTTGTTGAGCCTCACAAAACCAAAAATCATTCTTTTTGCCTAAGGAGATGTGGATAAAAATTTTAATTTATGTTAAGATATGGCTTATGCTTTTGAATTTTTAATGGCATTTCCTAAATAGCAGTATTTAGGAAAGGCATTTAAATCCCAATACACCTGACTTTAGTTAGCTAAACACACACCTGACTTGTTACAATTCCTGCAAAAAGCAGTCCTCCAGAAGAGGCTATCCCCAGTAACAAGGCCCTGAGAAAACTGGCTGGATGTTCACCCAATAGCCATGTTTGTCGTTGTGGGGGGTTGGGTATGTTTACTGGTCTTGAGCTGAAGGCAGAAAACTTTTAAAAAAGCCAAAATCTAAGAAAAGAGGAGTGAGTGATGGCTGCAGGGAGCTGGTGGGGAATGGGGGCTGAATGAAAACAGCTTGAACAGGGAGGAAGTGGAGAGACATGGCCAGGTCCTTTGCAGCCTTTCTCTGCTCCTCTCAGCAGCAGTGAGATGTGTGGGCATTCCTCATTCCTCTTTCCTCACCAGTGCTGCTGACTGGAGATGAGGTGACCTGTCCTGAAAGCAGGTTTTGTGCCAGAGGAGATTTGGCCAAGTGCTGGGCAAGTTGTTGGGAGAAATATTTTTGAGAGAAAAACCAGCTGTTTCCTGACTGAGAGCAAGAAGCACTGACCTCCTGTGATTTATTCTTGGGATGGGTTGGAGACTAAATAGGGGCTGTGCGTTTTTTATGGTCCTTTGAAGTTTAAACTTCAGTCTGTAAGAGACAAACTTACCAAAGCAGCATTTGGGGATTTCTGCTTGGTTCCCAGATTATGAACAGGAAAGTTTTAAATTCCCAGTTCTCTCACTCCCTTTGAAAGCTCAGCTCACGTAGATGTTGACCAAAATGTCAGAGGGGTTGTTTTTAAATAGGAGTAATAACAGTTGGGGGAGACTGACTCACTGGATGGAACTCTCTTATTTTTTCAAGCCCAAGGAAAAAAATATGTAATTTTCAGTTGTACTCTATGGCATTCCCTCGTTAGTTTACCCCAGATTTTCATCAGTGAGGTCAGGATTTGGACTGTGCCCTTCCATGTTCATCAGCTATGTGACACACCATGTCAATAAACATGGTAGGGCTGTTTTCTAGAAAAATATTCATCAGCTTAGAGGTTCTCTTTACTAAAATACAGCCAGGATTGACATCCAGGATAACCAGAAAACCCAGCACTAGATGAGACCCATTTGCCCAGGACCCATAGTCCACCTGATGTAGCCAATGTTGTGTCTTGCTCACAATATTGAACAAGTGTTATTCATCCTCTCCCAGGCAGTCAGAGCCCCAGACATGCACTTTTTGTATCTTTATTCCAGCCAAATCTCATCTCCAAGTTACGTGACTTGCTTTACATCCCACCACTCACTGGAGTCTCCCCTCCTTTGCCTGCTTGATCACATTTCTCTGAGTGTCTTTGCTTCTGAGAGTTCAGGGTTGAACTGGAGGAGTGTTCTGAGGGTTGTAAATGAGGTATGGATGTGTGTACGTGCAGATCTCTATCTGCCACATGTTCAAGAACAGGAAACCTCTTGCCTGCTTTTCTGTCTCCCCTTGTCCTTTCTATGCTTTTGCTTATCCCAGGAAGCCTGCTCATTGCCAAACACTTTTTTAACACTTTGTCTGATGTTTTTGCTTTACCTGAAAGACCCAGAACTGCAAATGCCAATATCTTGGTGAAAAAACCCCAAATACTTCTTGGGTTTGTTTCATCCAGCCATTTCCAAAAGAAAACAAGCAGGATAAACACAATGGTAAAAATGCATGAAGGGCACTGTGGGGATTGTTGAATGACAGTAACAGAGGGGCAGAAATGTCAGGTTTTATACAGTCTGGTGTCAGCAGATCCTCAAAAAATTTCAAAGTAATGTTTGAAACAGTTGGGACCCACTAAACACTGACTTTTTCCTAGTGTATATTAAGATTTCCTCCTCCAAAGACCAAGTTTGTTGGTAAAAACATAACAAAATGTTGGCCTGATTAGGAATATGAATGAAAAAACAGAAAGAAGAATGTTCCTCATCTATAAAATGAAATGAAATTTTCACTAGAAAAGGTTGTGAACACAATTACTTAGTTTTGGGGTGCAAATACCTTAAAAAGCTCAAGTTAGTTTTCTATACAGTATGACTTTTATTTAAACTGGAAAGTTAGACTTTCTACCTAAAAATATTTTCATTTGTTTTTCTTGCAAGAAACTCCTAAGAATGAAAGTAGAAGACAAAAAAGTGTTCCTGTGTATTGCTCCACTGGCATTTTATTTATAAAGTCTGACTTCTATCCCTTTATTAAGTTTGTCTCCTTTACTTTGTGCTGGCTTTTAAGCACAAAAGCATCTAAAGCTGGGTATGTTCCCCCAGCCTTCAGGTAGGGCTCTAAAATTACTTTGGTAGTTTGGGCTCTACCACGAATTCAGTGTTTTCATTTCTTTCCAGTGCTGAGGAAGATACACACACATCCATTTTACTTTTAACTCCATGCCCCAGACAACCCCTGCCTGATTACTGCTCCTTTCCTGAGGCTGCCTCTCTCCCTCAGTTTTGGCGATGGCTGGAGCACAGAGCCACGTGCTCTGCCCAGCTGCAAGGCAGAGGCACAGGAGCCCTGTGCTGACATCTCTGCCTCTGCTTTTCCTGCAGCTGCTGCAGCCCAGCTCAGCCACACAGCTCAGACAGGCATTCTGCAGGGTTTACAGTGGGTTTTGTGCAAGCTGAAGAAACAGAACTGAAGTGCAGAACTGAGTAGGAAACTGTTAAATACCACTAATTTAAAGAGAAAATAACCCCCTTAATCTTTCCAATATTTACAGATAGGATAAGTTCTAATACCTTCGCTTCTCTCAACCCCTTCTTCCCAAGCCCTTTGTTGTGGGAAGGTACTTATTTCCATCTCTTCCTCCACACACTCCAAAGTAGGTGCTTTTCATTTGGGCTTTTCAATCCTGGTGTAATTTATTTCATTGCTTCATTCAGCCTGCTCATGTGCACCTTAGAGTGTAACACTCCTATTCCCAAATGACCTGGCAACTCAAGATGGTCACAGCTGTGGTTTTTTTCATTTTCTTTTAATTCTTTCACCCTCTAGTTTCCTTTTCTAATGCCCTTCTCATTCCTCAGGGAGGTGGCAGTCAGTGTAGTACAGCACCAAAGCTGGTTCCCAACATCTGGGGGAGTGAGAAGCTCTTTTTGTGCTGGTGACTTCAGGGGATGAAATGTGCTAACGCAATGCAAATCACCCTTATGAAACAGCCAAATGTCTTGGGACTCCATCCTAAAAATATTCCACGAATATGGCTCTGGTGCATTTCTTTCATTTCCTCTAGTCGGAGGCCAGATCATCTGAAAATATATCCGTTTTTGAGCTGTGCTGTGTTATGACACAGCTGGAGCTGGTTAAAATCTAGAGGGCAGTATCTGGCTTAAGCTGATGGGTCTTTGTGTGGCTTTGATTTATTATTTTAGAACAGCCTGTCCCCTCTTCCATCCTGTAGATAGCTTTGTTTTGTTTTAATGAAAAAAACAGAACAAGGTCAAAGTAGCTTTCCTTTATTGCTGTCCATGTGTAAAGCAAAATAAAGGTCCAGGCATGCAGATCCCCTGATTTCACCAAAATGAAGTGGTTTCCTCTCATTTATCGCTCTGCAGGCAGGGATGGGTGGTGGGTCACTTCAGGGAATCCTCTGGAAAAATTTTGACTTCCTGAGCTTTGTAGAATGCAGAGAAGCACACGATGAAGGTGGTGCTTTCTTTCTCTAAGCCAAATTTATATTTTCCATTTTTACCAGGAATGCAGGTAGTTCAAAGAATACATTTAAATCCTGGAAGGTTTTGGTGACACAAGGGAAGCAAACCATGGTTCAGGCATCTTGGTGTTACATGCTGAGCCACTTAAGAGGGGAGGAAGGAGAAAAAACCCAAAAAGCTAATTATCTTGGTGTTTAGTTCTCAAGTGTAAACTTCATGTGGCTTTCTGCTTTGCACAGAACAAGGGCCTCTCACAGACAGGAATGGGTGTTGGGGTCTTTTGTGGGAGATCCTTTCTATCAATGTAAGAATTTTCTGTATCTGCAGCTTTGGCTCTAAGGCTTGTACCAAAGATTTCCAGTTTGGAGCCTTTTTTTCTCTGAAAAAAAGATGGTGGCAATGGGAATCATGGGATAAAGGAAAGACATAGGGGCAATTTTTTTGTAAATGTATATGCTGAAATTTGGGGAAACAGGAGTTAAAAGATGATTTAACTTTATCCTTAGTTATTCTAAACTGACATTGAAGAAGCAGCCGGGGAGAGGGAGATGTTAATGGAAACCATAATAATAAACTTCTCTGTAAAGTGGAGGAAGCAGGTCTCTTCAGACTGTGGCTCTGGTTCAAGTTGGAGATTACTTTCTAATTCCTGAATCGGTGCCCCTGGTGAAATGTCTGCTGGATGCTGCTTCCCTCTCCTGCAGCAGCTTTGGATGAACCAGCTGCCTCAGGAGACACGAGTGGGTATGTGACTGGTTGTACCTCAGCCTTATGGGGCAAGGAAGAGAAAATCCCTGGTTTTAAGCCACCCTGGCACCTGACTCAAAGTCCTCGGAGGTCAGCCGGGGTCCCTGGATCAGACCTTCGTAATAAGCAGCCGTTGTTTCCAGACAAAGCAAAAAAAATCTGATTTTCTTTGGCTTTGAGGAATTGTTGTGTTTTTTTAGAGCAGAAAAAGAACCTCAAAAGACATTTCTTTGTTTTCCCCTGCAGACTGTACTCTTGGCTGCAGACCATCTCTCTTGTACTCAAGCCCTTAAGTGCATTTTTTCCCTTTGCCCCCGCCTGCCCTTTTTGCTGCCAGAGGAGACTGGCTGAGTGTCACCCCCTGCTACCCCAGGCAAGCTGTTTTCCAGGTGGTGGCAGATATCCCAGGAGGGACAGGGACAGTGCACAGTGTCCAGCAGCTGTTCCCTCCCTCTCCGCGGAACCGGCGAGCGGCTCTTCCCCTCCAGCACAGCCCTGGGTGAGCCCTGCTGTGCCCTGCGTGGGCAGCAAGCCCTCGGGGCCTTCTTCTTACCCCAGCACCTCCTTTCTCTTTCTCAGAGTTAAAATTCAGGTCTGTCTGCCTTGCATGCTCTCTCCCCTGATTTCAGGCCAAAATGGGTTTCCAGGCTGGGGTACCTGGGGTAGGTCTGTGTCCGTACCTGAGCAGAGATTTGCTGCTGCTCAGAAAAGGGCTGATTTCTAGGCTGGACTGGGCTCCTTGTGCATCCCAGCTGCTTAGATTGCTGCAGGTGTGGGCACGGGGTAAATATTTGTTTAAACCCATTGTACTCCACAGGGCCATGAGAAAAACCCTTCTTGTGACCAACACTGAGACAGTTCATGAAGCTTCAACCTCTTCATATGCCCACAAAAAGAGATTTCTAAAATAATCCCACTCTAAAAATCAGATTTTGTGAAAAAAGGTGAGCACCAAAGCACATCTCTTATTTTGGAGGCATGAAGACTCCTGAAACTCTTGCACTGTCTTTGTGAGACTTGAGGACACCTTTGGTTAAGAAAACATATTATGAAACTGTTTCTCAGTCAGCTAAAAGAGTTAGGCAGGAAAAGAGTGTTTTGTGGTTTAACCATGAGTCCCATGATGCTTCACCTGACTAAGTAGCTACTTCAGGAATCAATCCACAAATGCCAGATTTGAAAATAAGATGGGATATGTTTATTCATTCAACCATAACACATGAGCAATCAAATCCGGGAATGCCTTCCCTGCTAACCCAGGCTCCTTGATGATGGCCAGGTCTCTCTCATCACTGGAATTGTGAAACACCAATTTGGTCGTTAATCCTCCTTTAAAAAAAAAAAAAAAAAAAGTTGCCCAAATTCTGTAAACAGGTTGTTTACTACTAAAAACAGGAAAAATGGTCACATGTGTGGGTATGTGGGGGAAGAGCCATGAGCTGCCAGCAGCCATCTGGACCTGGCCCATGCAGATTGATGGGTCTAACCTGACTGAATTCTGGCAGTATCAGCATTTTGGTTCTCTGTTTAGTTCAGCAGTTATTTTTTTAGCCTTTCAGAGTCCAGAAGTTATGGGATTGGCTTTTTTCTTTTCCTGTTGTTGTTTTTTAGACTATTTCATAATGAGTGGGATGTTTCTCCTTCTTTTTTTAACCCCACATGCTGGATCCTTGGAAAGGAACCAAGCTTACTCATTCTTTCTTCCAGACAAATAGAAACAAATAGTTAGTTCTAAAAGAAATAGAATGAAGAATCCCTGCAAAACTCACGTATCTTTTTGATCCTGGAGCTGAACTGAGCTGTTTATATAATTTTCTCAGCCTGAATTGCAGAATGGACAGGATTGAAAACATGGTCAATGTCTCAGCACGCTGTGTCCATGTGCCAGCACCCCCTGTCTCACTGCCAGGAGTGTGGGGCTCTGCAGGACCCACCCTGATGGGTGAAACAGCCTCTTGTGTTGCACAGTGTCCATGCAGTCAGGTAAGGAGGAGCTGAAGGGAATTCCCAACGTGAATCTGCCCAGCATCACATAACCTGTGTTGAGGGAAAGGTTTTGCTCTGATTTTCTGCAGCCTTTTGTGCTGTGCTTCAAATATTGCCTCAAAGATAATGCTCAGCTAGAAGCATGTGTGTGCACATTCATGGCACCTCTCCCCCCCATTTCTTTGTTTTAAACCAGAACAAAAGGAATCTTGGGAGGGATTATTTCAGATGAGCTTTGAATTCCAAAGGATGACATTGCTGCTGTGTTTCAAACCAGGAAGTAATTCTGGTTAAAGGGAATAACTGAAAAACTAGAGCCAGCTTTTCTGCTGGTTTACTGTAAACTCACCCCACTCTAAATCCTGCAGAACTGTCTCAGGCTCGTGCAGATCTGCACTTGATTTTATAGCCAGGCAAAATATGTGAAATCCATACTCAACTTACTTCAAGCCAGAGTGTTTATCAGAGGATCCTTCAAACTGCATTGCAACAACCCTTTTATAAATACTAATAATGAACACTTAAATGTGAATCGGGATCACAATTTGAGTAAAGGATTCTTACTTTTGGGATCATGTATATCTGGGCATTGATACCCAATGTCATTTTGCTGATGAAAACCAGCTAGCAAGCCAGTTTTTAAAAGTTTTCTCTGGTGTAATTGCAGGTTGCTATGACCAGCACACCCTCAGTTGAGTATATAAGGATCCAAATCCAGTCTCTTAGCAGGGCAGACATACAAAGCCACTTTACATCTGCATTCATTAAGGTATTTTGTGTTTTACTGTGTTTGAAGTAGTGGTTAAATAGGGGAAACTTTATCTCCAAGGAAAGTTACTGCAGAATCTTGCTGAGCCTTGGCAGAAGGAAATGGGAAGTTCCCTTGGAAGGGGCAAGTACATTGTTCTCCCTTACAATTAACTCAATTAAAGTCACTGGGAGTTCGTATTATATTCAGATGAGGATTTGAGCCCTTAGGGAGAAAAAAAAAAAAAGACCTTTTATCACCTCAGAAGAAGAATTAACACCACTGCTCTAATGTAGAGGAAGGGGAGGAAAAAGCAAACCAGAAGCCATTGTTTACAAAGGATGTGGGGGAAAAACAAGTTTGTTTTTCTGTTTTTCTCTGCTGGCATTGCACTAAAAGATAAAAATAACTATATTTCACTCCTAAAGAGGTTTGGAACTGTCAGATTGTCCCTGCACATGCCTTACATATCTGTCTAGACAGAGAAGGGTGACTGAAATAATTCTTGCAAGGACACTGCCAAGGCTTACACGCCTGTGTGCTACTGAATTAAAATTAACGCTAACAAGTGCCAAGCAAAGCTGGTACAGCATCCTTAAGGAATATGAGCAGCCAAGATTTCTTGCTAGTGCACTGGCTGCATTGTCAAAAATTTATTCAAAGCCATTAGCAAGCAGGTGTCAGTGGAGGCAGCATCCTCCCCGTGGTGAGGCACAGACACCTGTGTGAGCAGCACTCGTGGGACAGGGGGGGTATCCTCAAAGCCTCTTTGTCTTCTCTAAGGCTTTAATGCAAAGTGTTGCTTTTCTAAGGAAGTTTTAATTTCAACACATGTAGTCCTAGCTGCAGTAAAGGCTGGTACAGGCAAATGGCAAAGGTTAATGCCTAAAGGGGAATTCTTACCCTAAATCTTGAAAGGCACAGAAAATTTGGGAAATGAAGAAGGACGTGTTTTGTTCTTGTTTTGCTGAATGAAATGCAGAAGTCAGAGATGTTTTAAATTTCTGATCCAAGCTTCCCCAAAGGCTGAGTGAGCTGGCTGTGGTGTGCCCTGCCCCAGGTCCCACAGGGCTGTGTGCTGGCTCCTTGCAGATGGGACAGGAGAGGACAGGACATGACAGGACACAAGTCACAGCTACCTCTTGGGCAGGGGCTCACATGTGGGTCTGTTTGCTGGGATGGTTGCTCTCTGCTGGGCTTGCATCCAGACTTTCACACACTTCCCACACTTACGATGGTAAGACAGCCAGGACAGGCAGAAGATTTTGCTCTTTCTCACTTCCCTTTGCCCACCCCTGGCCTGGACATTCATGTTTCCCTTACCCTTCACCCCATACTGCATTCAGCATCCTCTGACATCTTGCAGAAGTCACTTTTTAACACTTGGCTCCCACATTTAGTCTGGCCTTATATTCCCTGGAGACACCCATGTTTCAGATTGATGGGATGTGAACTTCCTGGTGCCTGCAGGCTTTGGAAAACTGTACATTGCAGTCTTGTGTATCCTGGGTTCAGTGTTCTGAACAGCCTGACCTTGCTGTGCTGTTGCTCTCCTTGGTGGAGGTTCTGGTCTCTCAGGATGGGCTGTCCCCAAGATGTTGGGAGGCCACACCAGTGCCAGGCTGCTCAGAGAGCTTTTGGCTTTCCAAAAGTAAATACCATGGCACATCTTGAGATGTGTAACCTGGGGAAGGAGTTCTTGCTGTAGGAAAGGAGAAGAGCAAGAGCTACTTCTGCTACAACTTCTTTGAGGCACTGGGGCAGGCCTTCCAAGAAGAAATAATTTGGTTTGGATATTTGCATTTTCAGGGAAAACAAAAAAAAAAAAAGCATGTGTAATTTCTATCCCCTCATCTGCTGTCTCAGCACCTCTCCCTTGCTCCATGGGCAAATCTGCTTTGCCCAGTGACAGTAATTTTCCCCACATGAAAGGAAACTGTATTAAGGCTGAACTAAGCATTTTACTCTCAGGATTCTTGGCTTCCTATATGTGTCTTACTAATCCACAGAAGATGCTGATGACCTCATTGCTCATGGTTTTGTACCCCTTTGAGAAGGGGTTTTGCTTCCTCCTTCCACTGACCAACAATCAATGATGTCACCTCGTCAGTACCAATGATACATTTAAAATTATAGGTATTTTTAAAATGTAGATATTTTCCTTGCTCCTTCTTATGGAGGAGCAGGATCACAGTCTAAGGCTCCTCAGCCTGCCTCCATATAACCCACCTCTGCTTTTTTCATTGCAGGTAAATGGCACAGTGTTCCTGTTCACCAGCACTGGGATATTCTCCGTGGTGCTGGATGCATGTTCAGGAGCAGTCGTGGGTAGGCAGCACTTTGACACAGTTACCAGTGAAAACACAATAACTGAATATGTTCAAACATCCGTAAAAGAGAGGTAAGAAAACTGCTGAGATTCCACTTTGAGTAGCAACCTGTGGCTGATAGACAAAGAAAGGAAAATTAGGTAGTTTCATAACCAAACCTGTGCTCTGAAGAAATCTGACACAAATTAAACATGTAAAAATCCCAAGCAGCAGCCAGATAAGAGGAGCAGCATTTCTCTCCCAGGATTGTACAGGTTAAAGCAGACAGAAACAGGTTTTTCCAGCATGGAGGAGATTAGGTCCCTGCAATGACCTGCAATCCTGTGCACCCATCCCCATGTCCAGCCACTTCCTGGCAGGCAGTGATTCAGTTTTCCATTTTGGAAACAAGTCCATTTCTGTTTATTCTTACTGATTGTTTTTGCCTCTTGTGACAGATGAAAACCATAGGTGTGCCAGACTTTCCAGTGTGACTTTTCTTGGGTGAGCCAATGGCCAGTCCTGCCTGCCTGCTGGCTACACTACCTTGCATGGGTCCTGGCAATGGTCTGGACCATCTCTGTTTGTGTCTGAATGAACCACATTCCTTGTGGTTTTATGTGTTGCCACATAAACATGGAACAGAGATGGATGGATATTTTCTTGGCTGCTGGTAGAAGCAGGTCAAGTAACCAGAAAACAGACTTTCAGTCCAAGGCATTTCTGAGCAGTTCCTGACCAAAGATTTGAGCACTCCTGAGTTATTCCATCTGCATTTCTGCACATGAGTGTGCACATGTATCAGATGTGCATGAAGTGACACATATCCATGCAGTGTCTGTACATTCAGTTTGTTTTCCTGGCAGGATTTTTGCAATGAGGCATTCAGCTAAAGTGACCACTTGTGCCTGCAATTCACTGCAGGTACAACACACTGGGAGCTGAAAGGGTATCTGTGAGGACCCAAGGCAGACTGAAGATTGATTGACAATCAGAGCCAGGATGGTTTCAGAGTCTCAGCACTGCACAGCAGCTGAGTGTCCCTCTCCCATAAGCACAGGTTTAATCTAGGACCATTTAAATGGAGGTTTAAACTTGGGAAAGCTTACATGGGATTGAAATTAAGGGGATTTAGATGTTCTTAAAGTCAAGCATGCTCCCACATACTTTTCTGAATTGGAGCTTAAAGGTCTTGAAGATCCTTAATGGAGCAATATTTTGCAATCATGCAATAATTATTGTTCTTATTTTCAGATCACTTGTCCTTGTGTGCTCTAGAAATATCACAGACATGCTGGGCATGTCTGAAATGTCAGTTTTTGTCAGGTTAGGTTCAGCAAAGCCTATTATCTTCCACAAGGGAGGTAATTGTATTTATTCTATCATGTTTCTTTGGCTTTTTATTGCTTTTCATGTTTCTTTGGCTTTTAATACGGTTGGAAAGCACAGAAGAATTACTGGTGTGTATCCCATCCAAAAATGTACATGCAGTTATACAGTGCTTTTCAATATACTTCCCACCACAATATGCCAGTGTAACCCAGTGGAAACCTCTTGGCTTAGGGGTGGTGAGAAATAGGAGAGTTATTTCAGGATTTTGATTCCACTTTGCCAGTGAGAAGTTGCATGCTGCAAATTTTTCATCCTAAAGGGAGCTTGTTCTTCTAACAGAAAAAAAAAAAAAAAAAAAAAGGAGAATAATTGGATAAAGATTCCTTCTCAAAAGTCCCACCGCTTTGTGAAGAAAAACAATCATAACTTGAAAAGTTAGTGAAATAAGAGGTATTTATTGTTTCAGATAGAAGGATAGTGAAATCAGCTGTTTGGAAGAGTCCTTATTAAAATTTTACCTTGTATTGTTGCAAGAATTCCATTGGTATCATTGGTCCAGAAAATCCATGCTGGGTTTCCTACTGGAAAACTAGAGGCTATTGAGTCCAGGTTTGGATGAATAATGTGAGTGATAAGGAAATCAAGAAAACAATCACCTACCTTGATGCAGATTTCAGGCCCTCACACAGAGATCAGGTGGAAAATTGACTATTTCCAGCTTCCTAGTTTTTGGGTCAGAGGAGGGGGAGCGGGTTATAGGGGCTGGGGACGTTCTCCCCATTGCTTTACTGAAATTCATATCAATTTCTGGTTGAAATTTCAAAGCTCATTGCTATGAACATTCCAAGTGGGGACAACAGAGTCTTTACAGCAGAGGCAGTGATTTCATTCAGGTGCAAGTTTTATTGCTGAGAAGCTGCTTCTTCTTTCATCCTCTGAAAAGCAAAAGTTTGAAGCTTTCTTTTCTGTTTTTGTCCTGAAACTTTATTGTTTCATTCTTTCGTCAAAGCCCTGAATACTCTTGAAAGGAATTTTTTGATTAAAAAGGAATCATTTTTTTGCTTGTTTTGCCAGATTTTGTTCCCTGAACCACCTGTGCCATCCTCTTGGCTGTTTTGGGAGCTTGGTTCAGCCTCCTGCCCCAGCTGCTCCAGGGGCACACAAAGCAGCAGGCAGGGCCAGCACCATCCTGGGGACACTCTGGACACTCTTGTCCTCGTCCTGCCACCTTGGTGGGATGCTGGTGACTGGCAGTGGGACTGAGCTGCTGCTGGCTGATCAAGCTGCCTCTGTTTTGCCTTTCCTAAGGGCAAGGGTGTTCACCCGTGTGCCTGCCCTGATTTCCAGTCTGGGGAATTATGTTCTGCTCCATGAGCTTCCTCCTGCTGGTTCAGGTATTTGGATTATTTGACTTCACAGCTCCAGGACTGCTCTGTGCTGGGGTGGGGGCTGTGTTTCAGGGCAGGCTGGAGCATTTCTCCCAAGCACACATTGCCTCTGCCAGGGATAATGCAAAAAAACCCCCAATCCTCTTGACCCCAGCGGGATCAGGATTTAGGGTCTTGTTTCCTGGTTTTGCAAAATTTAAATTAGAAGTGTTTACAGGAATAGT
The DNA here is from genome assembly GCA_013396995.1 of Dicaeum eximium. Taxonomy (NCBI): domain Eukaryota; kingdom Metazoa; phylum Chordata; class Aves; order Passeriformes; family Dicaeidae; genus Dicaeum; species Dicaeum eximium. The sequence continues at coordinate 637,887 of VWZP01001966.1, forward strand.
CTCGATCCAGCCAGCTGCAAATAGCCTTGGGAGCCTTTGCAATGAAAAGCATACTATAAACACAAGACATTATTATTAAAATGGAAGAGCACATAATGCCTTTGTACTTTGGGACAGCAGAGGACCAGAGCAGAGTCGACATGAGGGATAGTTAAGGCACAACAGGATGAAACAGATGCAAACTAATAAAAGAAGGATTCTAAGTGTCTAACCATTTTCAGGTAGTCAAATAAGAAAAAGTGCCAGTGTTATTTAAAAATAAAGAATAGAATAATATTCCTGCTAACTGACATCTGGGTACCTGGCTGAGCTTGTTGAAATACCAGCAGATCCATGAGGCAGCAAGTTTACAGTTTCAGTGAGGCTCATTCCTAATTCCATCCCTCTTTCCCTCTCCTGTATGTTCCGTAATTTTAATTCAAGAAAAAAAAGAAGTCCTAAGAAATCTCCATGATGTGTGGAGGGATCCCAAGCTGTGCTGCTGGTAAGTGAACTGCCACACCCTGAGGGTCACTTCTCTCCTTGTGTCTGTTTTTCAGGGAGTTTTGCCAGCCTTGGCTATAAAGGACAAGCCAAACCATAGTGGATTAAAGTCTTTAATCGTGCTGATTATCAGAAAGCTGCTTCTCTACAGCATTATGTTCCCTTGAAGCTGAAAAAATATCAGTGTCCTGATAATACTGTTGAGCCACTAAAATTTGCTTTTTCTCAGACCTTCTTGGGGCACATCCCTGCAAAGGCTGGGGTGCCCTGGGGTTAGCACTGCTGGGGAGCACCAGCCAGGCAGAGCCCAGCACCACCACCACCAAAACCTGCTGTTCTTCCAAGACTGTACCAAACCAATGGTGTTCACCTGTATATTTTATAACCAATAAATATATTCACACCTTACCCTCAGTGGCAGAGCTTTATTTTTTAACCAGTGCCTTACAGAGCAGAACAGGAGCAGTCTGTGGGCTGCCCTTCCCCAGGGGAAGTGTTTCAACATATCTGTGATTTGGTATCCAAAGGTAAGTTTTAAAGGCAAGAGCTGCTCTGGGGTAACTGTGGGACTACAAATGAAATTTGGCGTGGAAATTTAGCAATTCCAGGGAAACATGAACTTAAGCAAAGGTAGGGAATTCTCCCTTCATTCCTGCTTTTATCCATTAATGTCTGCTTTTTAAATAAGGTGTCCATCTGCTGTGGCATCTCAGGTGAACTCAGCAACATCTGCTTGATCAGTGTGCAGTGATCTCGTGGCAATGTCTTCTAATCAAACTGAGCACAACAAGGAGTTACAAATGTATTTCTGTCTGAAGCTAATGACTAGGCAAATGATGTTTGTCTAACTGATGTGAACATTTAATTAAGGACCTACAGGAATAAAACCCAGGATAAAGTATGTGCTGCTTAGGGCAAAGTCTTGTGTTCCTTTCAGGCAATGCTTATATCGACTTCCAGCTCCCAGTGACGACTGAAATATTGTCAGTATTAGTGGCTAATTCTCTTTGCTTTATGTTTATGCTGCAGCTGTTTGAAGTAAAGACAAAATAGAGATTTATATGCAAAGTGAGAAAGAAACTGATGACCTCACTGACTGCAGTTAAGCACAGTGACCCTGAAATGATGAAAGAGTCACTTGGGTTTGAATATGATGCTACTTGGTGATAACGGTGAAAGGACAGGTGATTTCAGACCATCCCTGTCATTGAATAACACGGGCTGTTCAAACAGGTAGGGGAAGGTTTTGTAACTGATGTCCTGTTGTTTTTTTGGAATTCTCAGAAATGGCCAAACAAGTTGCTCCAGGGAAAGGTTAGTGTTTTGTTGGCCAGACTTTTGCTCCCTGGTGAGTGAGTTGCTCTGGCATCCACGCTCTGCCCAGCTGACACCGTGCCTCTGAGTGGGGACTGAGTGCCCTGGATGGGACACTGCCTCCATCAGACCCACTCTGCCCCTGCTCCGTGGGTGTGGGGTGAGAGGACTCCCAGGAGGTTCACAAGCAGAAAAGGAAACCGTGGCTCCATCCCCACACCAGGTAGGAGAGGGGAGAGTTGGGTTTGGCTGGGGAAGAGGTCCTGGCTTGCCAGAAAGTGTGAAGAAATCAGTGATGCTGCTCAGTAAAGGTAAGATAAATCATGATGGATGGGGCATCATGGGGATGAGAATTGGCACAATAGCCTGAGCAGCTGGAACTGACCCTCTAGGGAGATCCCTGCAGTCCTTTTGAACTCCCATTAATACCTAATTGTTATGATTTCTGACGCTGTATAGGAGGAAAAAAGCAAGATGTTTTTGACTCATAAGCATAAGCCCAGCACTGGAACAAGTACTTACAGAGCAAGCTTTTAGCTTCTTGGAGATTTATTTGATAATCTGTGACATGTCCAGACCCTGGATCCCAATAAAACTCTGCAGAGCTCTAACCCCAGGCTGAGACTAAACAATTGGCAAAGGAAGAGCCTGGTGAAGGAAGGAGAGGAATGTGCCTAAACCTCTGAAAAATCTCTATTCCTCCTCCTGCCCCAGAAGGAGGGCAAATGGCAAATGTCCTGGAGAGGAAGGCGTGGAGTCGTGGTGAGCCAGATGCAAACAGTGAAGTACCACAAAAGCAAAAAGAAAAATATTTACATCCTGATGCAGTTATTTGGGTAGTTAAAAGCAGCAGTTTGAAGAGGACTCAGGATGCTGTGATCCTCTTCAGCCACAGCACTCACTTTCCTTACCTTGGGAGGGAAAAGAGCCCTCTAACCAGGGAAGCTCTGCAGAGGGTTCTGTTCCTCCAGGGACTGCTGGGGTATCCAAGGGATGTTTTCCAAGGCTGCTGTTGGCTTGGCATGCACCAGGAGCCCGTGTGAATGAAGCTGTGGGGTAAGTGCTGCGTGCCTGTTGGGTTTGAAGGAAGCTGCCCTGCTCCTCCTGGGATTTCCTGACGATTTCCACCTGGATGCTGGAGTGCACAGGGGCTGTGCATGTCCTCGTGGGCTTGCAGCTAATCCAGGTATGTCCAGCACATCCCATGCATTCAGGGTGTGTGGCCATTCTGGTCATTCCCAGAGCATTTCTGCACTGGCTCTGGCATCCCCTGGAAGCATGAGCTTGGCTGGCAGCAGTCAGTGCACCCTGAGCCTCAGCAGACAGAGCTCAGCTTCCCACTGCTCTGGTGCTTTGAAAACTTCTGAAACTGAAGTTTGAAAACTGGTGCTGGAGGAGGGTTTAATTCTGTGAAATGCTGAGCACTTGGAAAGCATGTGAAATTGGGAGTCAGTCAGCCTCGGATGGGTGGAGTGATGGGAATTGCAAATGATTTTGTTTAAACAGAGGCAAAAATCGTTTCCTTTCCTCTTCAAAGTCAGTAAACCTCTGGGAAAAAAAAAAGTAAATTCTTCAAAAAGCATAGCTTTAAAACCCCTACTTTTCCCCTTTTACTTCTGTCTCAAAATAGTTTGCCAATATTACAACAAATTAGCAAACATCTTAGTTTTCTTTAATTTATTAATTGTAAAAATTTCCTGTAACTCCTGCTCCTCATTCAGAATCTATTTTTACAGACATCAGGAACTAAGGAATTTGCAGTGATGTTTATACAGAATATGTGAGCAGAACCTTCTTGTTATTCATTAAAGTTATTAGATAAATTTATAAGAAACCAACGTTCACTGGGAAAACAGTCAGAGTGTTGCTTTTGACTCCAGTATTGATTCATTGAGAATTAAAGCCTGTTCCTGAGTTTAATCCTCCTCCTCTTGCTAGTAAAAACGAGCAGCTGATGTGTGGGTGGCAAGCACAAGAAAAAGATGTGGAGCAGAGGCAGCTATGCTGCTGCCATGCGCTGGTACTGAACAGCATTTCCATTAGCAATCCCCAGAAATTCATGTGTTTATTTTCTGAAGGCTTTAGCTGTGCCTGTGGCTGGGTTTGTGAAAATCCCCTCTGTATGTCTCTGTAGCAAGGGTTGGCGTGTTCTTGGGTCAGAAAAGCAAACGTGCACCTCAAATCCATCTTCCCAGCCCGGGCTAAAATGCAAAATTCCATGAGCAGGGCGAGGGGACCTGCTGCCATGCAGTGTCAGCAGGAAGGGAGCAGAGGCGTTAATTAAACAGCTCCTCCCGTTCTCAGATCAGCTTCCAAATCGATGTTGGCTTCTCTCCATATGCATGAGGAAAGATGCAGCAAGGCTTCAGACCTCGCTGTCAAACTGCTGCAACCTCAGCATCAGCGGTGGCTGTGGCAGGGTCTGGGCTTGGTGCACCACGGCCCTGGCACTCACCCCTCAGGGTGTCTGAGAGCATCCCCTTTGCAGAGGGGCCCCTGGGGAACAGAGCTTTTACTCACAGGTCATCCCAAGCACCTGAGCACTTCAGTGTCTACTCCCCATGGGGCTAAAAGGAACCTTTTCCCTGTGAGCTTTCCCTGTTCCCTGGGGATGGTGCTGCATCCCCGCTTTGCCCCAGTGCAGGTTGGTGGTCCCTTTCACTGGGCAGTAGCAGCAACAGAAGCCACATGGTTTGCTGCCTTGTTTGACATCTTCTTCAGGAGAGATCAGGTAGCTGCTGCTTTTTTCCAGTACTTGCCTCATTTTTAATGGGTTGTGAATGATTCCATTATGCCCTGCTTGACATTCTGAAAGGAGCTGTCTCCAGCAGACACTGAGGGTGCATCCTCCAAAGAGGGTCAAGCCAGTCTTAAAAAGCACTTCTAAACACCCAGTATTGGGAGTAACTTTTAAAAATTTTGTTGCCAGGTTTGGGTGGTTGGTCCAGAGCTGTGCAAGGGGGCGAGTCAGGGTGTGTGGCTCTGGACAAGCGGTGGTGCCTCCCCGGAAAGCTCCGCTCTGACCCTTCGGATTCAGGGTGTCTGTGTGACCCCACCACGACAGCTGTAAGAATCCAGATTCCTCAGAGCATTTCTTCACCATTTTGTCCTCAGAACTGCCCTCAGTGCGTTGCCTCCAGCACTAAACCCGTGGGAAGGGCGGTGGTAGGGACTCCTCTCTGCAGTGCTTTCTAGTACAGCATCGCTGCTGACACCTGCGGGAGCAGCCAGCTGAGGACTAATGGCTTCCTGCATCTACTTTTAGCATTGTCTGCCGCTATTGTTCACTTTTTGGAAAGGTTCAGCAGCTGGGAATCATTTCAGAGGGCTTGCCTTGCCAGATCCAAGGATATGAGTCTCGCTTGCCATTGCTAGGCAGCTTTTAATGGCGAGATATAAAAGCTTTTCTCACCCAAGAGAGAAGTCCCAGATGGTATTTGAGAAAGGCTGGAGATGATAGGCTTAGGCAGCCACTTGCATGGCCCTTGTGCTCTGAGAGCCCAAATCTGCAGAGAGCTTTGTTGACACTGGTGGTTACATCAGAGCTGGGGCAGCCGCGTGGCGCCCGTTCAAGGATGCGGCGCGTGGCCGTGTCCCCATGCAGCTCACACTGCTGGACACAGCTGCTCCTGAGCCTGCTCCAGCACACACAGGGATCAGCACAGTCACCATCTCTTCCTCCTCTTACACTGAGCAATCAAACCAGACGTGCCACTGCTTGCGCCTGGTATTTGGGAAAGATGCTTAATTGAGAGGTTTAGAAGGAAAATTCCTGAGATTATCCTCCGGGCAGCCTTTTTCCAGCCCGGTGTTAGTCAGAGCTGAATCAGAGGAGTGAGATGCTCTTGGCCCTCTTGGCTCCCAGCCTTTCCAACCCAAGTGCCAGTTAATACTAACACTGCAATGAACTCGGGCTCGGTGCGAGGCGAATCAAGCACCCCACCTCAGCCACAAAATAAGCAGGATATTCTTCGGACTGTGGCAGATCAGACACTGCGAAAACATCGGAGCCCTGGCACACAGCTGATATCTCCAAAAATGACATGTCTTCCCAGTGTCTGATTGCTTGTTTTGATCTCTGCTGATGGGGATGGATGCAATCAGGGAAGGAGTCCCTCGTGAGCAACAGGGGATATCAAACCAGAAGCCATTTTGCACAACCTGATGGTAAGTACTGTGCAGTTCCTGGCTCTAAAGAAAGCAAAGGCTGAGAAATTTCTTGATGTAGTTTCCTACCAGTTTGCTACAGGTTTGTGTCAGAGGTAAGGTTTCAAAAAAGCTCCTTTGAGCTTTTAATGGGCCAGAACAAAAACATTTTTTTGCTGCCTACACAGCAATAGGAGAGCAAATGCATGCCACTGTCAAAAAACCAGTCCCTTCTTTTTATTCCTGTGAACTCTTATATCATCTGAGTGTATTTTATGGCTAAAACCTCACTGGTTGGAATCTGGCTTTATGGAGCACTGACCCACATTTGTGTCCACACTGAGAAATGCTGTTTATCTGCGATGACCATCCTGTGGTATTACCTCTTGTTTAGTTCTTTCTCCTCATAGCAGAGCCTAATGACTGGGTCTGCAGATCAGGCTGTGTAATAATCACTAATAAATCTTGGCATTTTAATGGTGACTGCTGTACTTCGGGCATACCTCTAATAATGTTTCTTTGAAAGAGCTCTGGCTTATCCAAAGTTGATGGTTAATGCTGTTAAAATGTCAGACACGTGCAGCCTTGTTCTGGCACAAATTCCATGGCGACAGCACTGCTCTCTGACAATGTATATCATTCAAAGTTATAGCGTTGCTAAGTGCATTCCTCTCTTCCACTGCTCTGTAACAGCATTTCAGCACCTGATAGACTCCACCAAGCCCTGAGTCTATGCTGTTTCCAGAGCTCAGGGCTGTCAAATGCACTATACCAAAGCAAACAAACACTTCCTGGCAAAATATTTCCTGTAAAATCTGGTCCTAGTGCTATTTTTAATGTAATCATTGGATTACATGTGTTTTGAACCTATCCTTGTACTTTGAGCTGTGTCACCTTTATGAACAGTACAGATGTGTTTTACATATACAGTACAAAATTTGTTCCAGAATAAATCCTGGCTTCTTCCATTCTTTTTCTTGTGTTTTTGTTGTTGTTTTTGTCGTTGTTTAGCTTATATTAGCTTATATTATATTAAGTGACACAAAAAAATAACATTTCTTTTTGCCCTTAAGAAACTGGGGTAGCCTGGAATTGTTTTCCAGTGGGGTTTTTTTTTTGTGTTGAACTAAACTGTGTGATGCATACATTTATCCTGTTTCACCAGTGGGATGTGACATGACAGCTACCAATAAATGTCTTTGATATTCCCCAGACACTGGCTTATATGATAAAACCTAAAGACTTCAAGGACTACATGTGAATTTTAAACAGTGCCTTGTGAATACAGAAGTGGGTGTCCTTGCCTCCCTGTGAATACACATGTCAATAAATTGTCATGAGCCCGGGGCAGAGCTGCAGAATCAATCACTGGAGACCAGAGAGAATCACATTAATTCTGACTTTGGCTTCCATGACACTGCTTGTTTGTTTTTGCTGGGGGTTGGCTACGGAAGGAACAAAAACAACATTAGGTAGCCTGGTTTCAAAAGCAGCTTTTGGTTTTGCAAGAAAATTCTGAGCTGGCACACTAAATAGACAATATTTTCTTAGATCTGAAATCTAAGAAACTGCATGCTTCAGGTTGGAAGTGTGAGTACAGTTTATCTGGGGGTTACACAAAACACCATTGCTAAAAATGTGTGGGGATTCTGGGGGGAGAGAGGTGCCACCCAAAGGTTACTCCGTGAAAATTTGTCACTCTGCAAACGCCTTCTCTGTTGTGTTTCATTACTTTCTAGCACATGTGAATATGCAGCCCTAGAGAGTCCTGACACTGGATGTGTTTATGCCACATTCCTCAGGCGTTTTTGGCTACAGCTGGTGGCTGCTTTCTGAGTGTCTATTTGGATTCCCGAGTGGGTTTATCCTAAACCAAACAAAGGGTGAGGAGCTGCCCATGGCTCCTTGTTCTGTTCAGGCTGGTCCTGAATCAGTGCAAAGGTGTTTTCAGCCATGGAGCTGAACGGGAGTGGATGTGGTCTGGCATAAAGCTGGATTTAACCTCTCTCTCTCTTTCTTTTTTTTNGAGCTGGAAAAAATAGTGAAATTTTCTTGATATTCTTTTTTCACAGCTACTCATACAGAGAATTGAAAATCCTGAAGAATGGCTCTATCTACTTCCAAGTATCTGGTTGGAAGTTTGGGGTTTTTTCTGTTTGTAGTCTCTTCAGTAAGCACAGGTAAGTTTTCTGGCGATGGGGAAGAAGGGTGTGGTTTGTAATGCTATTTTTAATAGGTTTAAATTGACCAGGTTTTCACTCTTTGTATAAAAAGAGTCAAGGACAGAGTGAAAAAACTCAGGAGAAAAGCAGTTTTCTGGTGTGCCAATATTCCCAGTCAAGGGCAGCTGGAGTGACAAAGACTGAAATTTCTGAGCAGGTGGAAGTACCCTCAGCAATGCCTCAGACTCTGCCACACATTCTTAAACCAAACAGAAACCCAACAAACTGCCACAAAGAAATAGCAAAAGAAACCTCAGGTCCTAATAGCTGTGGCTGAGGGAGGTGAAGGAGAGCATTTTTCTGCATTCCTCAAGCCCAGATGTGGAGAGCAAAAAGCTCTGGCCTGGGACATCCTTGTCCCTTGGGTTTTGGCTCTTCCAAGCAGCTCTTTTACTAAACAGTTTAGGGAAGGGCAAAAGGGGAGCTTGATTTACATATTCTCCATCCAGCTAATTTGGAGGTTTGTATTTGTTTGAAACAAAGAGACCATATGTCTTGCCCCAAACACTGCAGCTGCATGAAGCAACCTCTCATTGTCATGCTCAGGCCCTTTTGGTCAAGAAGCAAACATTCAGTTAATTCCTTGTGCTGGGTAGAATTTGCACTTTTATTTAAGAGATGACAATGAAAGTAGTAATCAAGCTGTCAAGGTAACTGGACCAGCTGGCAGAAGATGCTCAGCCTGATGGTGTCATTGGCACAGCAGATGCTGGTGATGTGCAAAGTTCCTGGTACAAACTGGTTAATGACGTTGGGAATTTGGGTCCCCTGCTTCTGGTTTGTTGGCTTTTGCTGTTTGTCATCCCAAACACCAGCCTAAATTCATTTTGATTTCCCCTTAGGCTTCCCTGAGTGCCTCTCTGTTTCAAAATAATGAATTTGGGGGCACAAGTAATCTTTTGAGACTGCAGGAAGCTCCTTGCATAGCAGCACATTCAAGTAAATGGAAAAATGAACAAGATTTTTATCCTTTACATATAAATTGATTAATTAAGGTATAATTGATAAATTATACCTTTACATTTGAATTTATTATTTTGGTTTTATATCACTTCTCATCATGAGCAAATCTTTCTATTATCCTTATTCTCAGGGAAACAACAGCGCTTTAAAATAAAAGATGTTGTCAGTGTGTATTGCAGTCATATTCGAACATCTATTTACAATGCAAGCCCCATTCCCTGTCTGAAATATTTATATTTTCTAACTTTTATTATTTCTGTGTTGCTTTGGTAGGAACCCAGAAACACCTCTTTATTTTTCTCAATTACTGTAAATTGGAGAGAGTGCCTCTGACATTACTAATACAATTCTAGCTTCCAGCTGGCACAGTGGTATCAAAATCGGATCCTGGATGTTTATCTGTATAGACTTGCTGCCTGGTAGAATGTTGGCCCTCTCTGACTTACATCTGTATATGGGAAAAGTTGGCAGAGAGACAGGTCTGTGCAGCCCACAGGAAACATCCCTCACTCACCTTGAAAATTGGTATTTATTGGGGCTCTGGAGACTTTAAAGCCATGGCTGGTCCAATTCTATTGTTTTCTTAAGACATGAAACTGGTGGTAGGAATGTGAGGGGAAACTGAATGCAGATGGAGAGATTTTGTTTCTGTTGCAGTGGAATTTCAGATGTCCTTCAAGTTCCATGGTGGCAGCACAAAACTGCCTGTTGACTGCCCCAGTACCAGGAAATGTTTCCTTGCTTGGAGTCACATCGTTGTCCTTTCCCTTACCTGGAGTCATTGGTATCCATGGGGCAAAACCCACCCAGCTTTACTGTCCCAAGTCCCAGAGACAGAACCCTGCTGAGGTCAAGGTGTTTGAATGCACATTGTCATTGACTTGTTGGTCCTCTAGTTTTCTCCACAGTGGTTTTGTTTTAAGGGATAAAAATTGGAAAGCTGGTGAGAACTCCCAGCCCTTTCTGAAGGCAAAGGGCTCATTGTTCAAACTTCCACTGATCTCAGCTTTCTAGGATTAGAAAGGGTTCTACCCTCAGAAAATATGCATCACACGTGAGACTCTCACTAGGAGTTGATTAGAGTAAGACATGAGGCTCACATATCAGCTGAGGTTGTATCAGGGAAATATTTTATCTGAAATAAATAGTTGCAACATGAGACTCTTGGGTGTGGTATGAGAGCTGTTCAGACTAACACGTCATGGCAGCCCATCATCAAATTTGTGTGTGGAGGCTGGAGATGTGTGATCCCAAAGTGAATGAATTCTGATTGCTTCTGCCTGGAAAAGCTCACAAACCCAGACACACTTGTGAGGTTCCTGTTGCTCTCTGTTCCTGGATGTACTGGTAATTGCTTGGTGCTTGGTGTTTCCATGTTAGTTTGACCTCTTTTTCCTTCTGTCTCCAGTGAAAATATATAATGCAAACATATTTTAACATCTTGATATTAAAAAAAGCAGGTATTTTGGGGGCATTTTTAAAGGTAGTAGTTGTTTTATCCTTTCATCAACACCTTCCCTGGGCTTTGTGTCTGGATGGTATAATCAGATCTAAATGTCACTGCAGGAAGGGCTCAGTTAAAGTCCCTTTTCAGTAGTTTTCTAGAAACTGCATCCCCTGCAAGGCTCCTTTGCACTGGATTTTTCCATTCTTACAGAAAACAGAAAACCATACAGCTTAAGCTGTTGTTTGTTTTCTTTTGGCCATGACCCACACGTACCCTGCTGCGCTGAGGTATTGCTGTGTTCCAAGGAGTCAGCCAAGGGGCTGATGCTGAATGACACTGTAAAGATGCCCAGGTGCAGAGCTTTCTGTCTCACACCAAACAAACACTGACTGTCCTCACTCTCCACCTTTGCCCAGCAGAAGCAGCTGTCACATGTCCTGACAGAGATCCTGAGTTAGAAATCTGGAACCCGGGCCACAACGAAGAAAACCGCGTTGAGGTCGGCGGTGGCAGGAAGCTGCTTCTCTCTTCTTCTGCGACTGTCCACTCTATCCACATCACTGATGGAGGTAAAACGTGCTGCTGGCAAGGCTGGGTGCAGTCTGCTCTCCACTGGGACTGCCTAAATTTCTGTGGATCATGCTGGGACAACTTCTTGCTTCTTGCTGAGAAGTGGGTGGGGTAAACACAGCTTTACCTCAGTGCAAGGCTGGGTGGTGGCTGAGGTGCTGAGATTATTTAAGCATTGCAACCAGCCTATTTTCTGTCCTGCCTGGAGAATTTCCACAAGTAGCTCAGTGTAATGATCACTTCTAATTCTGTGATTTGCTTCAAAAAGGTTTTTTTTTTTTACCAACCCACTGGCCTGATACTGCAGTAGTTGTGTTATCAGGGCCTCAGGACAGGGCAGATGCTTATGTCCCTCTTTGTCTCCAAGGACAAAGCCATAGTGTTGCAGGCATGAGTAGCTTTTATTCATCTTAACTCTAAATTTCTGTCTCAATTTTGAATGGGTCCTCTTCCATGCAATTCTTAATTGCACTCTTCAAGAACCGGACTGAATAAAAACCAATGTTTTCAGGATTTGTACCGAGAGCTGTTTTTGGGGTGTATGAACAGAATTTTTCAAAAACTGAGATGAAAGCCCAGCATTGGGTTTAGCACAGTGGTACCACAACCTCATGTGAGCTGCTGGGTGATAAAGTAAATGCCAAAACCTTCTCTGCTTAGGAAAACTGGTCATCAAAGACGATGTGCAGCCCATCATTCTGCGTACAAGACACATCCTCATTGAAAATGATGGAGAGTTACACATTGGCAGTGAGCTGTGCCCTTACCAAGGCAATGTGGTTATCATCTTATATGGGAGGTACGTATGCATGATAAAATATTACCTTAAACCTTCTGGCATCTCTCTTCCACGTCAGGGAATGAAAATGTTCCTTAAATTTACATGTTCTCAGGTACACTTATCATCAGTGCTCTGTGGAAAGTTCAGTAACTTGTAAAACAATTTAAATGGCCCACAAAAATTCATGCAGGTCTGGGCTTTTTTCTCTTCTACTGGGATATGAACACTGGGGTGTTTGGGTATGCTAGAGAATCAGCATGCACCTTCCCACAACTCAAACTGATTTTCCAAAATAGGCTTAAAACCTGAGGAGTTATTTTTGTCTGAAAGTTCTCCTCTCTAAACATCCTTTCTTTCTGTATGGGAGTGGTGAGCTGAAGGATAATATGTTTATTTCTTGCAGATTGGTACAAGATCTCTCAAAATTTCAAGGATGCCAAATTACTATTTAACAACCACTGGACCTCTTAGCTCCTGGTTAGGGTCTTGCCTGCCTCCAGAATTCAAAAACACAAATGTGGCATTCAGTCTGGGCTCCAAGCCTCCTCTGGCCTGGATATAATGAATACAGCTTGTATAAGCTGTGTTCCAGATTGCTTTTAATCTTCCATAGCTGCTACCATTTTTTAAGATAATTTTTTTTCTGTACAACATGGGCAGCTCCTGATTCTTGGAGTACCTGGAAGAAATGCACTGCAAATCATGAGACTTCTCTCCTCGGGTCACAGCAGCACAAGAAGAGAGGTTCCTTGGCTCAGATACAAACCCAAACCTGGTCCTTTTCCTCCCTTCCTGCTTTAGGGCAGATGATGGCAGCCAGCCAAATCCTTACTTTGGACAGAAGTACCTTGGAGTCAGCAAAGGCGGCACTCTTGAGATCCATGGGAAGAAAAAGCTGTCCTGGACATTCTTAAACAAGACTCTTCATCCTGGTGGCATGGAAGAAGGTGGATATTACTTTGAAAGGAGCTGGGGCCACCGGGGTGTCATTGTCCATGTTATTGACCCCAAGACAGGAGCAGTTGTCCATTCAGACCGGTGAGTGACCTTTTGACTGCCCAGATGTGAGGATCTTTGGGTACAGGTTGGGGACAGCATCTCAGCAAGCTCAAACACACACATTTTAGCATCTTGTTCAAATGGGTGTAATTGCATGTCTGTACAATTCCTCCCAGACCAGCAATCCCCAAAACCACAGAGTGAGCAGTTTGTCAATTAGAGTTTAATCAGTTTGGCCTAACAGAACCCCCTAACACACCCTGCTAGACAAGTGCTTTTGCAGCAGGGTAACACTACAGTGAACAATAATGTAGTATTAAAAAAAAAACCAAAACAAAACCACCAAACAAAAAAACTGAAAAAAGTACTGTTATTTACAGTACTTGCTTTTCAGTACATAAAGACATGGTGCTCGCTGCAGTAAATGTTTATGGGTGTTTTTTATCATTTCAGGTTTGATACCTACAGAGCAAAAGAGGAAAGCGTCCGCCTGGCGCAGTATTTGGGTCGAGTTGCAAACGGCATGATCCTGTCGGTTGCAGTGAATGATGAAGGATCCAGAAACTTGGATGACTTGGCCAGGAAAGCAATGACCAAACTGGGCAGCAAGCATTTCCTCCACCTTGGGTTTAGGTATGTGCCAGTCCTGCCAGTTCTCCCAGCACAGAGGCTTTATTATGTTCCTGAGATGTCCAAATAGTTCCACTCTTTCAAAGTCACAAAGTTCTTTCACATGGGGAAAAAAAAATTTAAAAAATAGGGAAACTTCTCAATGTGCAGTTCTAGCAGTTAATTAGATAGTTTCAGATGCACTCAGAGGCTATATTGGGTATTTTTATTAGCAGATTGAGGAATAGCATATGATTCACATTAAAAAAGATGTTTTTCCAAGATATTGTTCCCACAGGTTGCTTATCCCAATTTATTTTCAAGCCATCCCCCAAAGATTTAAGAAGCATATTTATACACACACAGAGGATTAGATGGGCTGAGTTTAAGGAGGGTACAATAATTGCTGTGTAGCCCTGGCTACATACAGACACACACACAGCACATTCCTCAGCTTGTCCAGTTCAGGTCTGGGGACTTGTGCAGCACAGAAATTTAGCAAACATGGATTTATGGTGTGGACTGTAAATACTTCTGTGGCCAAAACAGTGTCTGTGTTGGCACACACACTGTTGAGAATACTTGCTATTTACCCAACTGTAGCCATTATATTTTTTGTGTTTATCTGAATTTATGTAGGCTTTTTTTATGAGGCACTAAGAGGGTGTCTGCAGAACACACACACACACACACACAGAATCTGCCTTTTAGGGAGAAGTGCTTCCATACAGCAGTTTGTGGAAAGAGACATCTGTCAGCTGGGCACACACAGATGGAGAAAGATCTGGGGTGGTTGATGAAGAGGTTTTGTCAAAAGTTACAGGGGCTTCTGGCCACCACACAACACATTTCAAAGAATCAACAAGGAGGGCAGGAATGGTCTCCAAAACCAGGCTATCTCCATCAGTGCAATTCTTGTTCTCATATCTAGACCCCATGTTAGAGCCCATTAGCCTGCTGGGATTTTTTTTTCCCCAAATTTCCCAATTAGGAAAACAGAATGTGGTTTTTGAACATTATACTTTTTTCCCCAGTTGTGCTACAGGAAGGAATTTATGGCTTTTGCATATGTTTATAAAAGTAAATTGCACTTGATTTTTTTAGGCTGCTGTGGTGTTTTAATGCAAACTTCTCATCATTTTGCCATCAATGTTTATAATGGAAATACCACAGAAATTCACCCATGGAAGTGTGACTTTCAGTGTTGCTATTGTTTGCAGTCAAAAGGGCTAATCCTTGCCATGCTGTTATCTGAAATACCACAAAATTGTATTCCATGAATTACAGAGACGTGGATAAATAATGAGGTAGTAATTGGTCAACACTGTCTTCCACCAGAATACTGGTGTGTGGAAAAATATCTGGTGCGTTATTTAAAATAATGTATTTTTAGGAGTGTTCTCAGAGTTTAAGTTCATCAATTCTCAAAAACCACATTGTCTGGATGGCAGCTGGGGCCAGGCTTAGAAAGGCAGTTTGATGGCACAGTGGAACACAGGCAGCTTTGGGTGTATCCAAGCTTTTCCTCTAAAGCAAATTGAACTTCCACTTCAGGGTAACAAGATTTAGACGTAGTGGTTTACATTTCAGATACATCTATAACTCTGAATAAGGATGTATGCACTTGACAGGTGCATTTGGAATTTTTTTTTTTAGTATCTTAGGAAAAAAATGTTCAGAATGAGAAAATCACACGCAGATGTACACATTTTACCCTCTGTGGCCAAGGCAGGCTCTGACAGAGGAGAGCAGATGGATTTTTCTCTCTCACATGCCTGTCACCACTCACTGCCCAGCACTGGGGTTTGCTGGCTGGTCCTGCTGGCTCCTGGCTGTCAAACCTCCTCAGCTCCTGACCATGGCTGGGGCTGGCCATGGGCATCCCTGAGAGGACAGGAGTGTAAACCCCGGGCTTAGGAAATCTCTGCTTTGCATTTGTGAGGTGCAACTCGAGTCAGGCTATTCAGCCGTAGATTGTGCAGTGTTGGTGGGGGTTAATGGGCAAATTCCTGTCCATCTCCAGTTGCTCCATATTCAACCAGATTGTGAAGTTGTGCAACTCCCCCTTGCTGTAGCAGAGCCGATGAGCAGTGCTGATTTATTCAGAAATGTTTCTGTGCTCCTGGAATCTCTTTTAATTGCTTATTTGCTGAGTCCAGAACATTAGGAATGAAAGGAAAATCTTGCATTCCTCTCCTATTGTTTTCCATCTGAAAAGTGTGTTTACTCTCAGTGTGAGCCATTTTTCCCCCCTTTACTAATAAATGAAGAGAAAGCCTTTTTGCACTTGATGACATAGTTATTCTCTTTGGAATCCCACACAAATATTTCCTGCTTGGCTCTGGGCTTCCTGGTCGCTTCATTTCATATAGCCCAAACAGATTGCATGTGTCCTTATGTGTCAGGGTTGAACGACTTTAAAACTATTTTTAGTGGTAAAATAACTGGGAGAAACAAGTATTTTAACACATGAAATGGGGCCAAACCTTGAGCTGCAGAAGTGAATAGCTCCTTATTCTTTAAATTCTTTTTTGAGATTATTTTTGATGCATCATAATTTTTTTCTAATTTGGTTTACCAAAATAATAATAATAATGACAAAACCAAAAAAATCAATTTGACTGCTGAGTGATAAAGTGTCCTTCCTGCTCCCATCCCCCTTCTCTCCCTGGATGGAGATCAGAGCCCGTCAGTGCCTCAGGCAATTGGCACGCAGGCAAATTTTCCAGCAGGAGCATCTGGCTGGCTGGCAGGCTCCCGAGGCAGTGCTGTTGGCAGCTTCCACCGAGCCTGGCCAGGGCTGGGCTGAGGACACGCTGCTGGGACAGTGTCCCCTTGAGTGTCCCCCGGGGCCATGGCACAGCATGGGCTGCACCCCTGTCACCCTGAGCCTGTCCCTGTGCCCCAGAGCAGCAAATCCCAGCAAACCCAGCTCATGGCACCTGTGATCTGGGTGTGTTTTAGGGCCTCTCTGTGTTTTATTCCTGAGTTCCAAACCAGAGTGGTTTGGAGCTTCCCTTGCACCAGAGTAAGGTGACCTGCAAGACTCTTGATGCAGTTGAAATGACCAGATATTTATAACTATAGAGACATGACCTAATCCATGGGAGCTTTTGGTGATTCAGGGCAGTCTCCCTACCACCCTAAAAGCATATTTTTTACTCTTTTACTTATTAAGAGCAGATATGCTTGAACTACTTCTACTTTGAAGATAAAAATCCCCCCTGACCCCTACTAATTGGGTTCTACCTAAGCATTTTTTACTGTCCTTTGCCAGCCAGTCTGTCTATTAGAAATTCTCATGGGTCATTCCAAAGACAATTGCCATATACACCGTTTCACCATGAGCTAAATTTATTTAAGTAGAAGTGGTTTCTTTTCATATTCTTCAGTGTATACACATGTACACACACACACAAGATTTATTTTCAGGCTCCCCAAGGAGTTGCCAATGTCTCTTGGGTCTGCCATACACAAGTTTCTTTAAACATTCATTTAAAAAACAAACACACTTGTTACAGGCATGTTTTAAGTGGGGATTTGTCTTCAAATTTGCTTCTCTTCTGATATATTTACTGAAGAAATATAGAGTGTTAAGATAATATTAATTTTAACTACACTGCCTGTGACACTAATGAGACTGTTTTGAACGTGGTGCCTCTGAGAAATTTAGGAACATTGGGCTACAAGAAATAATTTCTCATTTTTATTTTCCAGGCACCCATGGAGTTTTATTACCATTAAAGGGAATCCCTCCTCTTCTGTTGAAGACCACATTGAATATCAAGGTATTTAATGCACTAAATGCTATCTTGACATGATGTCTGGAAGTTACTGGAGTTATAGCTGAGATTAATTTGGTCAATGCTGTTTTTACTTCCCCCTGCATTTCATTGAAGCTATGAGCAATTGATAGTTTGACACATTTAATTGAATTCTCTCTTTATATGTTGCTTCTTACCACTAATGCAGGTGAGTGAGGGATAGCTTAGGTTATCCAAACCTTTAGATAAAAGGTGAGATCCTGCACCAGTGTAAATCCACATAACTTCACTGAGCTCAGACACTGCCTCTCTTCAGACACAAATCTGTGGAACAGACCCAGTTCACACCAGCTGAAAATTTAATCAGTGTATCCTGAATTAGTAGCCTCAAATCCTCCTGTGAAACCATTCTCTTACAAGCTGAACACTGCTGAGTCTCTGTCTTCGCAAAACATGAATGAAACAGCTTGCTACAACATTAAATAAATAAACCAATATAAAACAAATAATTGTGGGCTTTATCCTCTCTTGATTTTTGAAGATTTTTCTTCCTCATTATCTATGCAGTAACAAAAGTGTCTGAAGCCTCATTGCAAGATCAGTAAATTTTTCTAGAAGTTGTGCAGGGCTAATTTTGAATAATGTAGCCAAAAGATGCAAATACGCACAGAGACAATTACATTTTCAGTTCTTACTCTTATCAATTGCATTCAGTGGTTTTACCAATTGATTTCAGTGATTTTACCAATGCTTTGGTTTTTTAACAGGTCACAAAGGGTCAGCTGTGGCCAAAGTATTCAAACTATTCAAAGCTGAGAATGGAGAACATTTTAATGTCTCTTCAACGAGTGAGTGGGTTCAAGGTAAGGGATCTGTGGGCTATTTCTCTCAGTGGCAGACAGCTGACAAATAGGGTGACTCATCCTTTTTCCTGCAATCCTTCTCCATTTGGGAAGAGTGGACTTGCTATCTGCTATTTATGCCATCACTAAGCCAATTAATGAAGACTCAGAGATTCTTTCCCCAGTTGTCTCTAGGACCCTCTGAATAACTGGGATCCTTTTTCCTTTTCTGCACTGGGTATGAAATTCCATCTCCTATGGTCTCAGAGATCACACACAACCTCTTCTTTTCATTGCACAGTCATCATGTCCATGTTTCAGACAACACACAGTAGCTGGTGCAACTTGATCTGAAGATCAGAGAAGAGCTAAGGCAGACACAGATCCAGAATCTGTATCTATTAATAATGCTTACAGTGCACATGCCAATTATGAGGCTTTTAATAACTCTGCTCTCCCTTGGCTGGTTGCACTTCACAGCATCATCAAAAGAGGCTGACAGACTGGCAGGAAGAGGCATGAATCAGATCATCAGTGAAGAAACTTGTGAATGATATCCGAGATCATATTATGCTTCATGCATTTTTGCTGCACTCATTAAGCTTGACTTTCAAATGACTGTGCTTGTTTGCACTTGTCTCCAGATGTAGAATGGACAGAGTGGTTTGAGAAGCCTGACAAAGCAAGATCTAAGGATATGGAGAAGCTGTCTGACTTCAAAGCTGCTCATCCTGACAAAATCTGCAGGCAGCCCATTGACATCCAGGTAGGCAGCCTTACCACTCACTTTAGAAGGGCAAGTCTTCTTTGGACTGACACTGAACCCCCAAAATAATTGTGCTTGTCAGAAATTTTTGGTTCTAAATAAAATACACCAATTATTTTACCGCTCTAATACATAACCAACAAGATCTTGTGTTCAGCCTTGTATTGTTTTGGGACAAATTTTATAGAATTGAGCTCCTTTCAGTACATTCTGGCTCCTGGCATGAAAAGGTGTACAGATGGGGTCATGGACAGCACAGATGCTATCATGAAGTATGTGGTTCCCTGCTGGAAGATTAAAAGGAGCAAGCACATGAAAATTTCAAAGGTTTTAAATGGTCCTGGAATGGTCCCTATCTAAAAATTTAATCACAAAATGTAACAAGATAGTGCAACTACCAGCTGTAGCAGGTTGTCAAAAATACTGGTGAGCTTTCAGCCATTTCTTGGAATCAATTGTCTTACCTCTGTGGAAACAAATTTGAATTCTGTTTGGAGCTAAGCATTATAATTATGCCATCAGGCCAGCATGCTGAGGATCACTCAGATACCTTTTCCAACATTGCAAAAAACCTCTTTAAGGGCAAAAGAACCCAGCAAGAAATGAGGGTATTTTTTTGTGTATGTTCAGCAGATACTTTTTACATCTACCTGGTAAAAAGACTATAGCAGAAGCATTGCCTAGAAAAAGACAATAAAATCTTTCACATCTGTGTGGGGCTGAGCCCAAGGTTCCTGTATGCTCTGAGCCAGTGGAGTTGTTCTTATTCACAAGAATGTGGCTATGGAAGTAAATGGGAATGCTGATTGTATGAGTGGAAGTTTCCAGGGCTAGATGTTATAAAAAATCTCTCTTGAACAGAAAGGAAAAAACTGCCCTATAATTTTCTGCCAGGTCTTACCAAATCCACATTAATTTCTGCTTCCACATACGTGTATTAGGAGTGACAACTTAGCTCAAAACAGCGGTCAGATGTTTCTTACAATACATCCCCTTCTAGAATGCATGTTAAAACTGAAAGAAGAAAGATATTCTTCTGCTCTAGAAGCAAACCTTTTTTTTTCCCCCTCTTTTTCTTCCTCTTTTTTTCCTCCTTATTTCTGTGAAATGAGTTACTTTTTTTCCCCCCCATGTATATTAAAAGTGAGACATTTTTCAGTTTATCCTGCAGATCTTAGGGCAAATTCTCATGCAGTGTAATCTGGTGCTGCTCATTGCTTTTATACAGCTATACTGATTTATAGCAGCTGGCCTGCCCCAGCTCTGGAACATGGGAGAAAATTGAAGATATGATGATAATAACAGAAGAACAGCACAGCCAGAGGCACATTCCTCCAGCTGACGGTGCTAATCCCACACACGGCAGCAGGGTGGATCCATTAATAAGGAAAGCCTGCATGAGTGAGAGAATCAGGATCAGACCCTTCACTGAAAGATGGCTTTTCTCCTGGTGCCTTGCCAAAACACACGGGGTATTTTGATTGCCCGATGCAATGCACCACATTTTTGTGAAAGGGTCGAGAGAAATTCAAGCTCTAGAGAGAGAATGTGAAATTTGACATGACCCTGAGACATTGCCCCAGCAGGAACAGCAGAGAGGTTACATATCTCACAGCTTTTTGGCACGATGCAGCCTCTTTCCTCAAGGCAGCTCTACAGGCTGGTACTTGCCTGTGAGAAAAGGTCACTTCTTGTTTCTTTTGGAACAGGCAGCAGTATTGCAGCACCCTCGGGGTTTTTTTGAGAGACTGATCCATGCAATGGAGAAATAAAACCCCTACCCCCTTTCTTCTGCAAGGTTCAGACAGAGCCTAGACACAAGCAATGCAGTGCAGTGCAGAGGCTTGAAGCCATGAGTTCATCTGGGTGCAAGCATCCGTGTTCAATGTTTCCATCTGCCCTCAAACCAATGGCAAGAGAAAATCTAGGGCACCGAGGCAGCTGTTTGTGAAGCTCACAAACTCCTCCCAAAGCAGCCCACAGGAGAAAGGCGTGTACCTGAGCAGGAGCTGTGTGTGAGCAGCAGCTGGAAATGCTGGCTGGAGAGCAGTCAGGGGGGTTGTTAGGCACCGGTTGTGCCATCACCCAAAACAAAGCAAAGGCCTCTTCTGATGGCTCAGATGTCTTGGTGAGATCCCTTCACCTCACAGCAGCACCTGAGCTGTATTTCCATCCTCGTTCCAGGCAATGACGCTCGATGGAGAGGATTTAACCACTGAGGTTTTCTACAAGAGCGGCCACGATTACCAATTTCTGTGCCACGGCAAGGACCAGACCGGCGAGGGCTGCCGCAGCTACAGAGTGAGGTTCCTGTGTGGCAAATCTGGTATGTGCCCCATCACTGAAAGCCAGAACAGAGAACAGCAGAAATCCTGTCCTCCCATGACTGGCTTCTTCTGGGTGTCAGAACAACTTGTGTCATTTTTCCAAGCTAAAGCTTTGGCTGGGCTATGGACATAAACTCAGATAGAACTGCTGAAGATTTATCTCAGGAAAAGTTCCTGAGCACTAACAGAAGCAGCAGGGTGGTTTTCCAAACACCCAGCAAGGCTGTGGGAAATATTTGGCAAGTTCTTTCCCGTAAATTCCTTGTCTTTTGCAAAAACATTTTGGGATGACATAGGATTAGTCAATCAGAACGTGTGAAGACAACAGGGTTTGAAACTTAAACTTCATTTTGTAGTTAATCATTCCAACACCGCTGTCCTTACCCTGCTCATTAGACAGGTCATTAGGATTTTTGGTGCTGGCAGGAAAAGAAGAGTGGCAGACTGTTGTTTTGCTGGAAAAAACCATCATTAGGTTAGAGACCACTTGGCTGCTGTAAACAACAGCACCCAGTGCCCACAAGAGCTGCTGCTAAGTGGGTGTGGTGAGAATGAGCCACTAAGAGCTACATTTAAATTTATCCTGGGGTTAGTGGAAAATCCACCTGCCTGCAACTAAAGAAAAATGCTTTCCTGTTTTCTTGCTTGCCAAACCAAAGCCAGTAAAAAACATGTTTTGAGGAGTTAATTTTTTTTCTTTTTAACATGAGAAAATAATAATTTTTGCTGGCACTTCAAGGAGGGGGGTGGAGGGAAGAAAAAAGAAGGAGCAAGCTTCTTCTGATAAGATTGACTGAGTTCCCCACCCTTGCATTTTGGGTTTTCAGTGAAGCCAAAGCTCACGGTGACAGTCGACACCAACGTGAACAGCACAATCCTGAATCTAGTGGATGATGTGAGCTCATGGAAACCTGGGGACAGGCTGGTGGTGGCGAGCACTGACTACTCCATGTACCAGGCAGAAGAGTTCCAAGTGCTGCCCTGCAGAACCTGCAGACCCAACCAGGTCAAGGTAGCAGGTGAGGTGCTTCATCTTATCACTCTGGTGTTGCAGTTCACAAATTCTGTCGTTTGTACTGGGGTGACTCCAAGAAGAACTGAAAAAGGTTGAAAGACACCTGAATTTGATGGCTGGTTGTTAGATGCTTTTGGGATACGTAACTTTCATGCTTGAAAACCATCTAGCATGATTTTGGTTTCTTTCTGCCTTCTCTTTTCATAGCTGACTCCAGTTTTGTCCCAAAGCACACTGTTGAGTGGCTGAAGTTCCTGAAGAGGAACAGATACAGGTTACATATTTGAGATTTGCAATAACTGTATTTGAAATACCACTTCCTAGAGAGCAGATAAGCACAGCTGATGTGAAGAGTGAGCTAGGGCAGGAGCAGACTGTGAGACACTGTAAGGCTATGAAGTAATTTCCAGCTGGCTGCTTTCCTAAGTTTTATTTAACAAGAACTGTAATCTTACATTTTAGAAATACTGTTTTGTACTACTGAAGCTACTGTTTCCCATTTGCTGTGTCTCCAGAGACCATTGCTTGGAGGGGATGTATTAGCCAAACATTTCTGGTGGCCAGTGAGTTGTCCTGAGCCTCTGCACTGGGGAGATGGAGTGGCAGGGTGCTGCCAGAGCCAGCCTGAGAAGAAGGAGTGGGAGCCTTTGTAGAGCCCCAGTATTTTTCTTTTGTAGGTGACCAGCTCAAATGCAAGACAAATTGCTTTTGATTAATAGATTTTGTAGTCCAGTGATTGTAGAATGGCCTCTGGACAAAGAATCCAATTAAGAAGCATAACCATGATGAAGCACAGACTATTACCAGCATGAGCATAAAACTCAGAAAAATCCAGATGGAGAGATTTAATCTTCACTGGAGTCTGTGAAGTTGTCTTCCCCTTCTAGAACCTTGTTTTGGCACACTGATAAGCAGAGCATGGAAATAGCACATGAACTGCCCCTTATCTGAATAGATGAGGATTTTTTTTGCTCCTGTATTTTACAAAAGCAAACATTATTTTACAGTATAGAGGTCTGTAGTAGATGAGGCTGTCTTTCAGAGGCAGCATCTGCCTGGTGGTAAATCATGCATGTGACTTTATCTTTGCTTGCACACTGGCTGTTGCTCTAGGCAGAGGTCTTGTCTGCATTTACAGTAAGACCTTTCTGAGAAACCATGAGGGCACTTGGAACATCCAATGCACCAGGGAGTTCACTCAGTTCTCTGAAATGAACTGATTCAACATTATCTCTGATGCAACAACTTCTGGAAGGTACCAAGACACTTCCTTTGGCAGCTGCCTCCCCGCAGAGCTTTGGCCATTCATTGTTGGAGATGTGCATTAGGCCAAGAAAAATGTTATTCACAGTCCCAATGTATCATGGTCTTATGACTTCAAATGTCTAGTGCTTTCAAAGAAGATGCATTTCCAAGCTGAATATTTTTCTTGAGCAACTTTTGAGCTGTTGGACTCAGACTGGTACAAGTCACGTCATGGAGATGGTCTTGGAAGATCGCCAGTAAAAATAAAGATGGTGTAGGAGTCTTGGGCTTCCCATAATCTGATGGATCTGTGGAATTCATGTAGTTACATTCATCTTCTGCAACAGTGACAGCTAGGTTAGTTTAAGGAAACAAATAATGGGTTAAAAGCAACAAAAAAGTTCATGTGAATTTCAAGTAAAGAAGCAGTGGAAACACTTGTTAAAGTAATTGTGCTCTTGGTCTCAGATTCCTCTTTAGGAGAATTAGGACATTCCATTTATTACCACAAATGACACGAGCACCAGGGCCAAAGTCTCTCTTATATTCAGGCAACTCTATTGACGTCAGTGGGATTTCACTGATTTATAAATCAAGGCAAAATTTAGTCCAATTATAAAAACCATTTCCAACTTTCTTGTAACAAAAACACATTCACACTAGAAAACAAAATAATCTGCCTGAATCTAAGTTCAGCCTAGATGAAATAAAACCTGGCAAGGCTGAGATGTCCCCTGCCTTTAGGGGCCAGGGGGTCCCTGAGCTGCTCTGTGCCTGGCCATGGTGTAACTCCATCCCCTGCCCTGTGCCATGACATGTAATTAGCCAGAATAAGGATCATTAATAGCCCCTGGTCTAGGCACAGGTGAGCAGCCCTGGCACAGCCTGGCCTTGTGTGCCTGGGCCAGGCTTGTAATTGGGTGTAGAAGGACATTAATCAGAAGTGTCTGCCTGCCTTTTGCTATGGAGGTAGGCAAGATTGCTCTGCTCCTTCTGAGAAAAGCCTTCCACAAATACATTTATAAACAGGGTCTCAGAGGGATGTCATTTGTAATAAGTGAAAAGGCTTAATTTTCCTAAGAGGTTTAGTTTAGCAGCTGAGAACTCCAAAAGTTTGCCCTTTGAAAGACAAATGATAAAACCATTCCTACCCATGATGATTTATTTCCCTTTTAATCTTTATTTTTTTCCTTTCTATTTATTTTTAAAACGAAACCTAAATGTCATGTCTGAACTACTTAAGAGTGTCTTTGTTATAAAAAAGGCAGAAAATCTCTGCTTTGTGGACGGCCAGTTTGGTGTGGCAGCCACTTGGCATACCAATGTTTAGTATAATTTATGCTCTCATAGTTTAATAGTATTTTAATAGACATGGTTTAGCATATTGTGCCAAATAAGTCAAACTCATTAGTTAGCTCATGTCCTATTTATATTTGATACTTCCTGCTGAAACTCATACTTTCTTTGCTGGCTAGAAATGGATTGATTAGAGCTTTTCAAAAGAACTTAAGGGAATCAATGCTCAGTTGCCATCAGGTTCTAGGAGGATTTAGTGATTTAACTATGGACATTTGCAAATCTCAGTGTGGAAATGGGGGGGGGGCACACAGGCTCTGATCTTTTGCACTTTTTACTGGACTAACTGCCCTAATGTAAAAACTGTGGCTCCCATGGTTGTGTGGTTTGCACGAGGACCCAGATCTGCAGGTCCTGCTCCCAGTCAAATGGAACATTTTCCTCCACTTGTTTGCATTGTTTAACTCTTTTTTTCACTTGTCATTTTTCTGCCTAGATTATTTTCACTGTGGGAACAGATTAAAACTGTTTGATCTTCCAACTTCACAAGGTTTGGGGAGGGACAACAGTGCAGAACAAAGGGAGGGAGGAGGGAGGGAGGAAGGAAGGAAGGGTTGTGTTGTTATGATAGAACTGGATAGTAGGAAAGATCAAGTATTTTGTCTAGTTTCTCTGGGAAACAAGTCTTATCTTCATCTTGGTTGCTCTGTATGAAGTTTCTACTAATGCTGATAAGTTTCACCATGGAACAGAAATAATGAAATGCTCTTTTGTGCTCCTATATGCTTTTGATAAAGGATGAAAAAACTATTCATGCCTGGCATAATTACTCCAATTATCCCACATACTGGTGAAACTATGAATTCAAGCACACATCTCTTAAATCCTGCTTATTGGGTTGCAAATATTAGAGGGATAAGGAGTTTACTGTGATCTTGTTCATGCAGAGTACTTTGAATTAAAAGTATAAATATGCAGTTGTCTCACAAATTCACAGCCTGTGTCAGCATTCATCTGGTGCTGTAAGGATGGGAGAATTACTCCACTATCAAAATTCAGATACTTGTAGAGGTTTAGGGTGTTCTGTTTAGAGGTTGGCATCATTTTGGCTGGAAACTTGCCAAAAGCTCTTTTTTTAAGGCAACCCTGATGCTTGAGGGCAGGGCAGGGAATCTTGTGAAATGGTCCTTTCTAACAGTCTTTCAGAGCTCCTTCTGCCTTGGGGCATTGCATGGGAGCTGAGCTGACAGAATTTCATTCAGGTTTACATAGAAGTTCATCAAGGGTAGAGTTTGTGCCAGATTGCTGTATATCTATTTGCTGAAAACTTAATTTCCCACGAAAAAGTTGTGAATTGGAGGAATATTTGTTGATTAGGCCATCAGGTTGTACAGAGTGACTCAAGGAGCCAGCCAGCTCACCCAACCCATGCTGTGTTACAGACCTGTGGCTCAGGAATGCAACAGCAAACCCCAGCAAGATCATCCAGAATAATGAGGATTTGAAAGATGCCAGTGTGAACATTTGTTTGTTATTAAATATAAGCAATAGGGGCATTTCCACCAGTGATGACAAGTGCTTGGCAAAAATGATGAATCTGTCAGATCTGGGCTGGCATTTGCAATGAATTGAACTGACTTTAAAGATGCCATGAAGGATTCACTGTCCCTAGATGATGTGGGTTGAACAGACAAATCGTGTTGAGCATTTCCCTTAAAAACTTGATTAGGAAACATCAAAAGACCAAGAGATACTGGGTATTATCCCTAGTGAACCCAAAGGAGAAGAAAAGACTATTTAGAGAAAAAAGATACTCCAGGAGAATCTCAGCTTTGCTTTATCTCCACCAAATCCAGACCTTCAAGTGCTGGTTTCACTTCTCAAAGGGAGATTTAGCAGTATGGGCCATTTAAAGCCAAGGGATTTAGGAGTGCATGAGTGTACCTGGGAGGGTTTTCTGAGAGATCTAACTCACCAGATCTGAGCACTCTTCCACATTTGCAGCAGTTGAAATAGTTTTAAAATCCCACCCTTCCCATGTTTGATAAGGCCCAGGTTTTATGGCTGGGTTCACATGTGGCAGGTTTTCCTTTGTACCATTTGGAGAAACTCTGCTTTGAATTGCTCTGTTGACATAAGCATGCTCTTGCTGAGTGGATCATCTATGTTTATTTTAATGTATATTTCCTTTTAATAATTACCTTGTCCTTACCAACAGCTGACTTCAATAGTCACTGTTTTGAGTAAGAAGCATGGAAATGTGCTCACATTTTGCTGAATCAAGACTTCCACCAGGCAAGCCCACATATTAAGGAAGTTTTCCCTGTAAATTTACATTGTGCTAACTGGAGGCACTGCTGTGACACACGCAGCAGCAAAGCCAGGGAGTTTTTCCTTGTCCATCACACGGGTGTGCTGTGGGGAGACACGATCTGTGTCACTGCAAGGCCGTGTTTGGTTTAGATTAGAAATGGCACAAGCCTGGCAGGGCAGTCTCTATCCATGAGGGATGCAGCAAACCCTCACCCAAAGGAGGAGAAGGTGAATCAGTGGCCTCAGGGCTTGTTGGTGGTTGGGAAATCACAGCGCTGGCTTTGATGCTGAAGCAGCAACACATTCCTCCCACTTTCAAAGCACAGGGTTGCCTTTTTAGTATCAAACCACTTCAGTGCCCATTTGCAAAGCCCTGGCTGGGGTTTGCCTGTGGCCAGTGCTCAGGGTCTCAGCTATCCTGGCTGGTCTCAGGGAAGGCTCCATGTGCCAGCTGTGAGCAGCAGCCAAACTTCAAGAGTGAGCCGCTGCCATCCCCATGTGAACTCCCTGAACCCACCACAGAGCAGACTCTTTTGTGGGTTTTTTTTTCTGCCCACCACCAAACGTGCCCCAGGCAGCTCCCTGGCAGTGCCATGTGTCTGTAGATGCCCCTCACTGTGCTCCTGGTGCCATGGGAAGTGCCCCAAGTTGTAGTGCTGGTTCCCAGCACTCATTTACAGCACACGAGGGCTCCCGTGCCAGCCTCTGTCTCCCACAGGCTTTTTTCAGCCCCGTTGCTGCAGGGAGCTTGAATTTCTGTCTGCCTTGAGAAGTGGTTTGTTTTTCAAAACTCTATTAAAGGAGCTGTTATTCAAAATCCGCTTTTACTTTGGAAGGGGATTGCTTTCTGTCTCTCCTTTTATCTCCAAACATGTCAAATCAGCAAAAGCGTGGAGTGAAAAACATGCACCCAAGAAGTTATATTTAGAAACTGGTTAGTCCGTATTTAACATTCCTGTCAGTGCTTACCCTGTTTTGCATGTCTGGACTGGTGTTAAATTAAATTAAATACATGCAAGCATGACATTTATTATTCTAGAGCTCAGCACAGGAATAACAAAACTGCCTATCTAATTCCACTGCCACAAATCCTGGAGATGTGGCTTCAAGTAGTAGGTTCTTATGATTATCTAAAATTCTTCCTGCATTTCAGTAAATCAAGGAGAGGTCAGCTCTGGGGAAAACTGAAAAATAACAGCTTTGAAAAGGTTTCATAAGGAGGAAACTGTGCTCCTTTGCAGACTCACTCAAGGCTCCAGCATGGAGTATCCTCATGTGAAGGGTACTCACTGCAGTGGCTTTTTTCATGTACGTGAATAAAGGAAGAAAAGCTGCCGCTTTTTGGATGGGTTGAGTCTGGTTTTGGCCACACACCTGATGAGGCTCACTGGTTGCAGGGCAACTACATGGGCATGGGTAAGTCCAGGACTTTCTGGGCAGATGATTGCAAAAGTGGGTGAGGTGCAAATCCAGGGTCCCTTGCAGCCCTTCCTTTCTGAGATGAGCATGCAGCTCTGTGGCCATCCCCACTCCTCTAGTTAACAGAGAGTGTTTTTCACAAGATCAGATGATTTTGAAGGGAGAGGTGCCAAGGCAGAAGGCACATGTTGTGGTGTGAGCCCTGTCCCACAGCGCAGCAGCCTCAGAGCAGGGCGGAGCCTTCCCAAATCCCAGTACTGGCATCAAACTGCGCTGCTTCCAGCTTCAGGGCAAGAGGGAGTGAATGGTGTTTGCTTATCTTTTTTATACACTCATAGCATCATGTTTTGGTTAAAAATAATATTGTTTCAGTGTTCAAAATCCTCCCCTTGACTTGGCACTTCTGCTTAAGCATAAAGTGCTTCGCAGCAATAGCCAGGCTTCAGGCTTGCCATTTGTTTCTAATTAAGGATTTGAACGATTCCATGGAAATTAAATACATGCAAGTGTAGCATTCCTTAAAGTTCAGTGTTTACTTAAAGAGTTTATTACTTATTTTTACTGGAATAATACAGAATGGAGTCAGTAAGATGAACCTTTTCCCAACTGATTTTTCTCTGCAAAAACCCGCGGAAGGAAGGAGGTAGTAGGAATATGTTTGAATGAAATTACAACAAAGAGATGCTTTGCTTTCTAGACATCCCCACTGCCTGGACTTCCCCTCTTTCTGGTCAGGCCAGGGAAAGTTTTCTGTGCTTTTAACTCCTCCATGGAGGAGGGTGGGTCTGGAAGATGTTATGAGCAACTTGGCTTGGCAAAGAAAGGTGTGGCATGGGGTAGATGGAAGATCCCATTGACTCCGACTACACCAGGGCAGGAGGAAGCCTTGGGAGCAAGTTGGAGAGGTGAGGGTAGATGTAAAATGGAGAGGTTTGGGAGGCCAGGGAGTCAGGGGTTTTACAGCACACAAACCTGGTGAGGGGCTGTGATTGTCCCAAGCCACAATTCCTACGGGGCTCTCTGCCCACTCTGCTCCTTGCTTGCATCAACAGCCTGTTAGCAGGATCTGACTGATGCCTGCCCGAGAGTAGTGCTGTGTCTTACTATGGGAAATGCTGTGCTAACCTTGGTGATTTAGACTTTTCAGTAGCTGCATCATCAGGGCTTTTTTTCCCGCTGGATGTTCATACACAGCCAGTGTAATTTAAAGTATGCAGTTCTACCTTTTCAAGGTAGGAAATGTGTTTTGCCTAACAGACTGTTGGTTTAACTCCCTGGATAAAGACCAAAACTCCCATTTCCTCCATTGCAAATATCTCACCAAGACCTTGGGTGTCACCTGTGCTCCAGCCTTCCCTCCTTTGATGTGTCAGCCAACAGTTTGTGCTGACTCGATTGCTCCTTTCATTAGCACACCAACCCCACCACAGGAAGCCCACGGGAAACCGGCAGCATTGGCAGAGTAATCCTGACACTGGATCTGGTTCCTTTAGGGAAAGCCACGTACTTGCACATGGGTGAGGTTGTAGACGGTGTGGACATGAGGGCAGAAGTGGGGCTGCTGAGCCGCAACGTCCTGGTGATGGGCCAGATGGAGCAGCAGTGCTACGAGTACAGCAGCAAGCTCTGCTCCTTCTTTGATTTCGACACCTTTGGGGGACACATCAAGGTAAGGCTGGAGCCTTTTGCTTGTTCTTTCCTCCTTCCAGCCACGCCTTCACATGGCAAGGAAGCCGAGATGTAGGAAGGGAAAAATTCCTCATCAGCCATTAAGCAAACCACCTCTCCCCACAGTACAGCAGATCCACCCCCCAGCTGCTCCCTGTCCTTCAGCTTTGAAGTGCAAGTCATGCCCCTGCAGACATTGCTCAGCCATGAGGCTGGTGATCAATACCCCTGAGATGAAGTCTCCACATCCCAACCCCAGTTTTCCCTAGATTTTGGTGGTGCTTAGCCCACAAAGTTCGATTTGATAAATATAAATTGCTTTCCTTCTACGATTAAGTTAAATGTGTCTGTGGCAGCAGTGGGAAAATCAAAGAGCAGCTCTGGTCTCCTTAGCCACCATGCCCCTCTCTCCCTCACCCTACAGCCACACATTCCCCTCCACTCAGTAAATCCTTCAGCAGATACAATGCATTCCCTCCTGTGCCTGTGTTCCCTCTCCTTGCCCTCAACAGATTTTCATGTTTCTTGACTGCTGTTCTTTTGTTCTCCAGATTGGTCTTGATTTTAAGGCTACCCACATTGAAGGTCTAGAACTGAAATACATGGGCCAGCAGACAATGGGGCATTACCCAATCCATTTCCACATGGCTGGAGATGTAGATGAGAAAGGAGGCTACAACCCCCCGACGTATGTGAAGGATACCTCCATCCACAACACCTTCTCCCGCTGCGTCACAATCCATGGATCCAATGGTTTACTGGTAAGAAGTTCCAGTGTCTGCCTTAGAGATGAAGACAGCAGCAAAAGAAACTTCCTCATAGCGCTAATACAGCTTAATTATTGCAGAATGGTGTGTTTTGTTGTTAAAACCAGTGCCTGAATCTTCCCACCCTGGATGCACAAGGAGTATCTCAACCTGCCAGTGTGGCACAGGGGGCTGTGTGTGACTCAGAGTGGGCAGAGCATTTGTCTGGGTACTGCAGTGTCTGCAGACCAGCCCATCTCTAATGAGTGGTTGGATCTTTCTGTGGACACAGAGTTTGCTATTTAAAGAGGATAATCAGAAGCTTTAAGTGTGCCTCATCTTTCCTGTTATAAAGGTTTGGGTTTGCAATGCCAGTCATAACATTAAGCACTCACAGAGCTGTGATTTGCTAGAGTTACACTCCATAACAAGAAATCCTCTAGGATAAAACTCTAGAATGGCTGATGGTTACCAGACAAGTTTCAGAACACCAGAGATGTCAAGAACATGTTCAGATTGTCCCCAGATCTAGGGGTGCCCTTGTTTTTGGGGTAAGGATGCTGGACCTGTTATTTGTGAACAGAGAAGGACTTGTGGGTGATGTGATGGTTAGAAGCTGTCTTGGGCATAGCAATCACAAAATTACAGCAGTTTTCTATTCTTGGAGAAGAAAGGAGGGGGGTCAGCAGAACAGCTGCCCTAGATTTCCAGAGGGCAGAGTTTGGCCTGTTTGGGAACCTGGTTGACAGAGTCCCTTGAGAGGCAGGTCCTGAAGGGCAGAAGAGTCCAGGGGGACTGGATGATCTTCAAGAAGGGAATCTTAAAGGTGCAGGATTTCTCTAGGCACTCTCACCCATTCAGTGAAATGGCAGTTTATTCCAAAAGGAAAAAGTCTATCCAAGCCCTGAAGAGGAGAATTTGCACTGTCAAGAGGCCTGCTGCTATATATAACAGAATTTAAAGTGGAAACATATCATTGGCAGCTGTAGCCTGGATGGTCACTGTGCATTAGGAGTTCATACCTCTAGAAGTGCCAGCATTGGAAGGGAGAGTCCCAGGCATAATTAAAATGCACAGAAGTTGAACAAAGGGCACTTAAATTACAGTTCCAGAAGCAGAGCAGCTTTTATCTGCTATTTATGAATTCGAGGTTTTGGGTTTGACCTCTGTTCTTCTAAGTTTATAACATGATCTTGAAAACCTAGCAAATGAACATGGCTTCTGAAATAAAGAGACATTTTTCTGTATAAATTATATAAGTTGTTCAGGGTCATGTGGCATTTGCCCAATCTGAAGCTGCAGTAGAGGGGCTTAATACACAATGAATGAGCAGAGTGGCAGGGCAGCACTGGAGGTTTCATTTGTCACACTGTCATGGACTGTCACCACTGGCACCATCAACACGTCCTCTGTGCACAGAGGCTGCAAAGCTGCTTCTGGATCTGATGAGAGATCTTCATTCCCTGCTGCCAAACCAAATACCCAGAGACTGGCATTTTTCTTATCAGTCAGATGGATGGGTTCATGCAGAGAATTTGGATTTAGTTTTGTCTCTTGTGCTTTCTCTGGGCAACAACTGTGCCATGTGGGATCTGTGGTGTAGGAATCCATGTGCTCAAGATTTTCCAGCTGAGGTGGCAGAAGGAAATTTGGACAGGTTGAGGTAGCTGATGAGTGACTTGATTCTCTTTCTGTTATTGAACAACCCTAAATGATCATACTTTACCTCTGTGACAAGGTACCCAAGAGGAATCTTGTAATTTAGGACATTATTTAGTCAATATTATCCCTCTTGATTTTAGTTTATCAAAATGTGTGAGTGTGAAGCTCTACCTATACTTGTTTTGGTTTTTTTCACCTCATTGTTATTGCTGATGGCTGAAAAGAAAGCACCAGTGAACTAAAGCAATCTGATCAAGTTGGTTCAGTTGCATCACAGAAAACCTGCTCCAAATGTTGCATCACATTTGTTGTTTCATGGCTCTGATACACATCTGCAGTCAGCAGCTCCATGCCTTGATTCATCAGGTGATCCCACCACAATCTCCTCATCTGCTTTCTGACTCTGATTTCCTTCCTTTCATCTTCCTTCTCCCCCAGATTTATTCAAAGACACTCACATAGGCCTCTGATAACTACAGTAGTTATTACATACATTTCCCAGTTGCCTGTTGTATTTTTACTTGGGCAGCATCAGCTGTTTCTACATGCAAGAACACCATTCATGCAAACAGAGATGAGCTCTGTCTTTCCCCAGGTAACATTCATTCCCTCTGAGATCCAGAGTGTCCTTTGCTGAGGGAAGATTTACCATAATGATGTGCACAAACCACACTTTGTAAAGAGCCATAAAAATTCTAGCTGGACTATTAAACCTCAGCACTGAATGATGTCCTTAACATTTAGCTGTTGATTTCAGAGCTGCTTCTTGCATGAGTGTTGTAGAGTACCTGAGCAAATGTTTTAATAAATGGGAGGGGGACATCAGTTGTTTTTTACTGTCATTGAAGCAGGCAGGTAATTTACATACAGGCTCTCCTGCTTGCTTTTCTGTCACATTTTTTGTGTCACTTCAGAGATAGTCATAGATACTGAAAAGTCTAGGGGAAAAGAGTATCCAGTTATTTCTGATGTCAGGTATTTTTCTGTGGGTCTGCACAGTCTGTTAGAAGTAGCTGTCTCAGTGTTAGCTCACCCCATTGATGGGTTATTCTGCACTTGCACGTAAATTCATATTAGCTGAGAGGCACAGAGGGTCCTTCTGGAAACAAATCTGTAGAAATAAGTTTATCACCATAATTCTTGTTTAAAAATGCAATAGTTACCCAACGTTTTCTGCAATATATTGGCCAAAAAACCATCTAGTTACACCACAGCAATCCCAGGGATGAAACTTTGCTCTGATTCTTACTCTTTCCATTGTATCCCAGTGTGCAAGCTGAAGTAGAAGCAGCCACTAGGGAAGGAAATTGTGTCTTTTTGGTATTACTGTCCTGTGAGAGAAAGCTAATAGGATTTGGTGGCAGTTTCTCTGGGATTCTGACATCTCTGTGGTTAAAAGACTTCCTCTACATGGTGGAAGCCTTCTCCTGAATGTTGCTCACTCTCCTGAAATGTTCTGTCCTGTAAACCTTTATCATAACAAGGCTGGGATAGTTCATTCTTCTAAAGGGTTAAAAGTTTAGTACATGCATTTTTCACCTAAATAAAGAAGGATAAACCTTGCAAAATCTATCATTTTATTAGGTCAGGGAAGTGAGCAGTGACTTTCACTGAATTTCACTAGCTTAATGGAATGTATAATTTTGCAGGTCATTTTAGCAGTGTTTAATTTACTGTGATGACTTGTGCTCAGAGATTTGAGTATTTACACTGGAGCATGGATGCTACATAATAGAAGTCTGTGTGGTTGTAAGCCAGTAATAGATTTGGCAAGCAAAATGTTTGTTCTCATGTGAAAACATATTTGTAATCATTTCAACACTAATACTGGGATTTTATTTGAAATTGGTGCTCCTCGCCTCAGGAATGAGGTGTGAAGGTGACAAAGAAGTCTCAAGCCTGTTTACAAAAGCAATTCAAGCACTTGAATGCCCATGCACTTGGTCTCTCAGTGACACCATGATGAACAGGTCTTCTATCTGGGTTAATACTGTCCTTTGTCCCCTGACAATTGCTGTTTCATCAGAAGCATTTAGAGGAACACTTTTGTGGCAGATTAACCTTAGCTAGGGAGATTTCCTGAGTCCAAGGTGATTGATGGGTGGTGGCTGATGGGAACAGCAAGCAAAGAGCCCAGGAGGTCCAGACCTTCCCCTGGTCAATGGAGACCTGAAATTAATTTTCTATATCCCAGATATATCCATTGACAACTGACTTGCTGGACACACTTGCTGCATGTCCAAGGGCTGTTTCTTCCCATCTTGTCCCATCCTTAGGCTTCAACCTCACATTCCTGTTCTCAGATCTTCCAGTGGTATGAGGGGTGTTGTTCTGTCCAACCAGCAGTGTCCCCACGATAACAACATCCAAACCAAAACCAGAGCAGCATTGATTAGCACCAGCTGATTTGTTTCAGGGTCAAGCAAAGCTTCTGTCAACAACTTGAAAAAAAAGATCAGGTCAAGCCTAAAACAAACCAGCCTGT
This sequence comes from Dicaeum eximium, assembly GCA_013396995.1. Lineage (NCBI taxonomy): Eukaryota > Metazoa > Chordata > Aves > Passeriformes > Dicaeidae > Dicaeum > Dicaeum eximium. The sequence goes on from VWZP01001966.1 coordinate 672,969, forward strand.
CTGGAAAACAAATTTCTGCCTCTCTGATAGCCTGGAAAAATATTTTTCATCTCAGCTGCATTTTTGAGTTGCATTTTATGTAGCTGCTCATGTAACTCCACATGAAGATGAATGAGCCCAGATGTGATTTGAACGTCTAATTCCTCTCCTCATCCCCCACCCTGTGTTTTTTCCAGCCTCATGCTAAGGCAGTCTCTGATTTCTCAGGCAAACAAAAGAATGGAATGAGCATTTCCTAGGTGATGACAAATTCTAATTAAGTGTTAGAGCTATTGCTTTGATTATAAGTTCCTAAGGGCTGACAAGGATCTTGCTTTTGGTTTTGGTTACAGAGCCTGAGTTCACAAGGGTACTGAGGCTCCTATGTGCCATGGCACTAAAGTTTGTTCTAATTGTGCAGTGGCTGAAGCAAAAAACCTTAACACTGACCTTTGTTTTGTACGTGCAGGTGAAGGACGTGGTGGGTTATGATGCCCTGGGCCATTGCTTCTTCACGGAGGATGGGCCAGAAGAGCGCAACACGTTTGAGCACTGCCTGGGGCTGCTGGTCAAACCCAGCACTCTGCTCCCCTCCGACCGCGACAGCAGGATGTGCAAGCTGATCACAGAGGGAGCTTACCCCGGATACATCCCTAAGCCCAGGCAGGACTGTAGGTGAGTGGCAGCCCTACTTTTCTCTTCCTTCTCCTTGCAGGACTGAGCCATAACAGACAGCATTCTGTGCATGCAGTTATGTAGATATCTGTAGGAGTCTGGGCTGTTTGCCCCAGGTTTGGGAGAGCAGTTTCCTTGGGGTCTTTATCCTTGTGCTGGTCAGATGCCTAGAGACCTAGGGTGTGCTTTTAACTTTTTGCATAAAGTCCATTGAGATGGTTCCCTCCTAAAATATTGTAAATCTTTCTTTCAAAGTGCGCAGCCCTGCCTTTGTGAAGTCTTGAACCTGATGGCTCAGCAAAAAGTTGCTGGGTTCAGAATGGGCCATGTTCTGACATTTGTGCTCATCTCAAATGGCAGCTGATTTTGAAAAGATTTCAGTATCATCCATTTTGTCCTCAGAACAAACTGAGGTTTTGTTCAAACAAAGGTATTTTTAACTTTTTAGTTTGGCAAGGGAGAGAGAGGAATTCATGCAATGCTCTTTTTCACATCTGTGTTTGTTTATAACATATACCTAATGTCCCCATTCTTAAAATAAGGCTTAATTAGCCATTGTGCTCATTTTCCACTGATACTTCATTTAATAGTCATAGAGACATATTTTGTGTGTCATTTTGAAGACTGCTACATGAACGAGCGCTTTCTAATGGAAAAGTGTTATGGTACTTTGATCTGCCCTGTCTTCCTTTACAAAAGAATTCAAGGTCTGATCAGAAAAACAGCTCAGTTTGTTTTGCACTGGGCTCATCCAGCCTGGAAGTGCACGAGTACACCAACACAAACCCCAGTGCAGGGACAGGGGATGAGCACCAGCTGTGGCTCCATCAGCTTGGGAGAGGCAGGCAGGGAGCTGCTGCTAGGAATTAAAACAACAGGATTGTGCCAAATGACACTGTAACCTGCCCAATCCATGTGGCTCTGAAGAACAGGATTAGGCTGAAAAGTCACTGTGGAAATATACTGTCCTTGCCCTTGCCTACGCAGCAGGAGGTGGTCTGTAAATAATCCAAATTTGTTTACTTCTAGGCCAGTCCCACGCCCAAAATAGAAAAATTTTGCTATGTTTTCATGATAAAGTCAGACAAACGGAAATGCATCAGCAAAATCAGTTGGCCTAAAGCCCCTGTGAAGTCGCTCGTGACAAGATTAAAGCAGACATAAGGGTTCCATAGGTTCATATCCTACAAAGGGGCAAATCTCACCCAGCAAACTTAGGGGCCAGTCTGCTGGCTGTGTGTGCTGGATGTTTCCCATGCCTGTTGGCTAATGAATTCTGTATGGCACAGGATGGACAGTGATGGATGGACTGATCTGTCCTCCTTGATGGGAATCTTTCAATTAAGAGTCTTTTATGTGCATTAGACAAGTGGAATGCTTTTGTCCCAAAAGAAATGTGCAGGAGGGTGGGAGCAAATGAAGTTAATCAATCACAGTAGCTCTTGGAAAAGGCAGGTAGGGGAATACACTTGGAAAGCCCTTAGTAGACAATTTATTGGGTTCCTTGATTAAACAAGTCTCTAATGAACCCAAGGGCTTATGTGGGGGCAAAGTTCTTTTCTGTGACTCGTGCAACAGCATATTTACCTTATCATAAAACATGATTGACATCTGACAGCTTCATAGCAGGCTTGGAATTGCAGTTGAAATTCCTCATTTAATACGTGGTGTTTTAAAAGATAAGGCCATGTTCTCTGTCAAACCACAGAGGACATGAGGGATGAGAAGGAAAAAACACATTCCTCTTGCCTCTAGGCAAGACCCCTTATCTGGGGAGGTATCAGCCCTGCCTGCATTGGGGGAGTTTATGGGTGACTCTGGTGTGTGCTCCAAGTGTCATTTCTGTGTTATTTGTTTTCTGACCTGCAGTGCTGTGTCCACCTTCTGGATAGCCAACCCACACAACAACCTTATAAACTGCGCAGCTGCTGGATCTGAAGTGAGTGCACAAGTTTCTTATTTGGTAACAGCTCAGGCCAGTGACAGTCCTGCAAGGCTGAGGGAGGTTCCCACTGGAATAAAACCTGCTTTTATGACACAGACATTTTTGAAGCTGCTTGATTGAGACACACATTAATGTGGCTAGTGCCACCAATTAAAAAAATGGTTTTATTTTTGCTCCCCTCTTCTTGTCACTTGCTGTTTCTAGAGCTGGATTTAACAAAATTTCACTGTGTGCAGTCTGAATAAATTAAATAAATGTGACTGTGGAGTCACAGAGAAGCCTTTGGCAATGAAATTGTTGATTGCAGTACAGTAATGGTGCTCTGAAATTTCAGGCAGCCCTAATGCTAATTCCACAGGCATTTTTGGTCACATCAGGAGCCCTTATTGTCCTGAGAAGACATAAAAACAAGAAAACCAAGCCTGAAACAGAGAGATGTGGTCTTTCCAAAGCTTTCAAATCTTGAGTACCTATATTAGGACTCTTTGATAAATTTTTAGGCAACTAAATAAAAATTGTTTGACTTTTAAGTTTGGAAAGTCTCACTTGTGCTTTAATATTGATGTCAAAACTTAACCTAAGGCACCCTGAAGATCAGAAGGGTGGATGTCAACGTTCATGTGTGTTACACTCTTTGCTGCAGAGCGTTACACCGGTCAGTGGCTGTGATTTGTCCTGAAACCTTCTGGCGTACGTCTTGTGGCTTTGCTGAGCTCTCCTGGGGCTGGTGCAGACCAGCAAGTCTCAGATGTCCCTTTTCTCTCTCAGGAAACAGGCTTTTGGTTTGTCCTGCACCACGTGCCAACAGGCCCCTCGGCGGGCATGTATTCGCCCGGCTACTCCGAGCACATGCCGATGGGGAAATTCTCCAACAACCGCGCGCACTCCAACTACCGGGTGAGTCTGCACGCAACGGGAGCGCTGCCCTCGGAACAAACACCATCCCCTGGCTCCAGCTCCCCGGGCCTGCAAGCTATTAGTGCCTGTGCTTTCTGTTTCACTCGGGGCTGCTGCACGCTTGTTTGTGTCTGCAGACGAGGCGGCTCGCCAGAGCGCTCGGAGCCAGCCAGCACCTGCTCCGCTTGGCTCTTGGGCATCCAGAGCCGCTCTCCCCTCTGCTCAGGCTGCTTCCCTGCCCCTGTGCTCCTGAAATACTGCCTCCAGGAGCATCTGCTGGCAGCCTGTCTAGTTATACACCTCAGCTGCCAATGCTGGCAGTTAACCGAACAGCTTCTAGAGGGATAAATACGGCCGCTGTGTCTAATCGCCGGCTCTGCGTATTTACTCCTGAGCGTGCCATGTTGTGGGGCTGTGGTTACTGAGGGCTTTAGACTGAAGCAGAAGGTTTAGGTGTATGGGAATGCATGCAATTATGGGAAAAGTGCAGCTTTGGAAATCTGCAGCAGTTTTGGGGGTTATATGCAAGTCTGGATAATGCTGGCAGCCCTCTGTTTCACATGGGATTAACAGAAGCTGTTCTAAGCATCATGTGGGTGACGTGGGTTTAGAACAATTGGAGGTAGAGTCTGGAGATGGAAAGAGCTGTAAAATTTATAAATATACTGTGGTAATTGCATTTCTGTTTTCCTTCAGGCTGGAATGATCATTGATAATGGCGTTAAAACCACCCCAGCCTCTGCCAAGGACAAAAGACCTATCCTGACACTGATTTCTGGGAGGTAAAGAGTTTTGCATAGTTTGATTTGGAAAAGACTTCTCTATAACCCTGACTGAAAGCTATGAAATTGGCCCAAGGAAGCTCACAAGAAACATTGCAATGCCTCTGGGGTGGCTCTTTTTGAGGAAAGGTCTTCACCTTGCCGTTTCTGACTTCATCTCTCCATTTTCCTTTATAAGGGACCCTCAACACCCACACCCTTCTGGTTTCATCCTTGTTCTTTAGCTCTGAGCTGAGCTGGCATGGATATTACATCTGCTGTAGAGTGTTCCATTGATTTTTGCATTTTTTAGATAAGGGAGAAAATTCACTGCCTGGTCAACAGTCCCACTGGGCAGACCTTGCTGCAAGAGTTTCTTACGAATAAGAAATCTGAGTATTTCTTGGGAATGCTATTGATTTTGTTCATTCTTTCAGAACCTGCTTGAACAGGGAGGGCTTATGTCATGCAGCTCATGCTTTGATTTCAGATTTCAGTCTAGTTCTAAATCTGGCACTGCAGTAACAATCACAATTAAATACACAGAGTGATCCTGTATTTCTGCTGCTGTGCACAGCCTCTCTGTGGTGTAATGGAGTAATTTAGAAATAATGGAAACCTCTCTATAGACTGTATCATATCAGCAGACACACTGTGGTCCAGTGGCTTCCGAGAACCCACTCTTTCCCCAGAGCTGGCCCCAGAGGAGGCTGATGAAAGGGCTGCACTTGCACCCTTGTATCTCATTAGAGGTTGAGTCTGGGTCTTAGCTACCAACCCCCAGACATATAAAAGGACTCAAATACTCTCAAATTTGATAGTTTATTTCCTAACAGACCAATTGCGTCCAGTTGCAGCCTAACCTGTGTTCCCCCACAACTGCATTTTTTGACAGAAGAAACAACATAAGGAAGAGAAACTTGCAGAAAGCCTCTGCTCAGCAGGGGAGAATGACAACCTTATCTCCTTCTCATCTCTGGGGTGTGGGTTACCCAGACTACCGTAGTCATGCACTGGGCAAGCATTACAGGGGTGGGATCCATCTTCCTTCCCAGGAGAGCCCAGCCAGGAGCTCAGATATCAGTTATCCACATCACCCCAGCGCCCTGGCTAGCAGCTGATGCTAAAAGATGTTCAAAAGTGAATGTTATTTACATTATTTGAATGCACAGTTAATTGAAGCGATTAATTGAATGGTAAAAGTAGCTGCTAAAAAAATAATTTAAGAGCAGCCTGCTCTTGGGAGCCTGATGCTGCTTCTCCATGCAGCTGAGGACGTGCCTTGGGGAACTGCCTGCTGACACAGGCACAGTTAGTGGTTACAAAAGGCAATTTCTCCCTTGCCATACAAGGGCAGGAGTGGCCCTTGGAAGCCAAACAATTCATAATGCACTCATAGTTGTGCTTGGGGATTACCCACCAGCATAAACTGCAGCTCAGATTATTTATTCCGTTTTCCACTTTTCATGTGTCAAGACTGAACTGAATAAATTACTAAAGTTGGTCTGGCTGAAGCAAACTGAGCTAGGCTGGACAGTGACAGAGTTGGAGAGATTATTCTGCATTCAGTTACAGCATTAAATGTCCAAGTCAAATTCTGGACTCTGTAGTGTTCCTCCAGTTATCATGGATGTGAATGAAATTGGAATCCATCTCAAAGTATCTGTACTTAACAATGCCTGGGGAATTCACAAGAGCTGATACTAAATCTGTCTCTGAAAGTAAATTCACAGTGATGAAGCTGCCAAAGCAATATTCATTTATTGGAATGCTATCAGCCTGATGCTCAGTTTTAGATTGATATGATGGCTTATTAAGCAAAGCAAAGTGCTATTGAATATCTGTTAGCAATTTGACAGCTTGGCCTTGCTATCCATGGTGAGGAATTAATTTTAATCTCTGGACCATCCGTTGCTGGCACTGAGCTGGGTAGTCATCTGTCAGGTTTTCTAAGCTGTGTAGTGTGATGGAGGATGCTCCTCCAACAGAAGAAAGGAGCGTGGTACCTCAGGATGGGGTAAATGACAGCCAAGCTCAGCATCACCTTGCTCAGATCCTGTGGCCCAAGCAGTGGCTGTCAGGGAGCAGCTGAGGGTACACGTTGCTGCAGTTTCTGCTTCTGTCTGCTTTTTTTCACCAAATCAGGCCAATATTTCATCATAGTGAGAACTTCAGGGTTACTAAATCTTGTACGTGTGTCCTGTGTAGTGGGAGTAGTGAAGGACACACTCTCAGCCCCTCTCCAAGATTTTTTAATTCCTTTCCACAGCAAGAAAAATTTGGCAGTGGTACTCATGGCCACAGTATAGCCAGAGTTCAGAGATAAGAATGCTCAAAAGGGAAAACAAAAGGATATTTATCTAAATAACAGGAACACGCTAAAGGATAGCAGTAAGGGATTAAAAAATATCTGGAGCTTTTGGGAGCAAAAATAAACTTTCCATGCTTTCAGCAATATATCAGCAATACAATACCAGAAAGGTGAAAGGAAACTTGGAGCAGGTCTTTACAACTGCCTTGCCTGGACCTTCCTTCCCTTGGCAGCTGGGTCTGGCCACCACAGCTTGAGCAGACAGTCTACGTGGATGGACTGTGGTCCCAAAGCTGTTCCTGAGTTACCATAAACCAGATGTTTAGCAGGGCCAGGCAGGCAGCAAGGCCACCTTCCCTCGCCAACCTTTCCTCTCTCCTCTGGTTGCAGGTACAGCCCACACAAGGATGCTGATCCTCTGAAGCCCAGGGAACCTGCAATAATTGAGCGCTTTATTGCCTACAAGAATCAGGATCACGGGGCCTGGCTGCGAGGTGGAGATGTGTGGCTGGACAACTGCCAGTGAGTTTTGCCTTATTTCAACTCTCAGAGTTCAGCCTGGTGTTTATGGCGAGCATAGCTGTGGTTCAGACTATTTATATCGCTTTGCACCTTTCATATGGCCAAGATTGAAATGAAGATGAAATGTTAAGCCACCACAGGCATTATTTTACACAAACAAAACCTGCTTTGTCTGAGCTGAGGATCCCTCAGGTTGTTTCTCTGTGTGATGCTGAGCAGCATTCATAAATCGTCACAATACACACACACAGACACACAGATGCAATTAACTAAAAATAAACCCTAATTTTTTTTAATATGAAAAATTAGGTGCTTCGAAAAGAAAACAGCAAAATTCACCACCTTTCCTGGCTCAGCCTGGTCACAGATCAGTTTTATGTGGTTCAGTGCAATGCTGAATAAGCCGGTACTGATGAAGCAGACATAAAACTATGCATCACAGCAGCAAGGGAGAGAGTCTGGCAAGTGCGTGTTGTGCTCTTTGAAGGCCATTTCCTGCCCTGGCCAGAGCTGATATTTGTTTTGCACTTGAAAACAGATGATCTGCTGCAGTTTCTGTTTCTGAGCCAGGCTCCTGATATCAATCCTAGGGAAGAGGAGAAAAAGGAAAAAGCCCCTTTATGAGGGATATTGTGATAACCCTGGTGGGAATGGCTGCCACGCTGATATCTGGTGTCCAATTCCCAGCCAGAGCTGCCTTACCTTCAAGTGACCCAAACCTCTTAAAGCAACCAGTGGGATAAACTGCAATAGTGACCTGGTGAGAATGGGGCTGTGGCAGAACACTCAGAAATGTCATATTGAGCAATACAGTTTGTGTTTCTTATGACCCACAAGACTTCACCCAGCTCCACGGCCAGCGAGTGTTGTCCTCACAGGTCCCACTCAGGTCACTGGGACATTTGCACTGCTGATGGAGCAAAGACAGCGTGTGGAGGGTGCTAATACACCAAGTGCTTTATGAGTTTCCAGCAGCAAGTCTCTGAGTGTGTGTGAATTGGAGGAAGCAGCCATCAAACTGTAATTGTCTTTATAGCCAGAGCCATTTCCATTTCTATTGCTAGAATCTAATTTATGTATCCCATAAATTAACAGGGCCAGTGCTAATGTGGCCCACAGGGAAGCAAGGAGGTGATAGGGTGGGAAGGGCTGCCACCTACAGACAGCAGCACAGTGAGGGGATCTGCTCCCAAACCACTGCCAGGATCAGTGACAGATGTGGGAAGTGATGCCAGTGTGAAGACACCATCAAGACTGACTCAAACAATCAATTCATTGTAGCATTTCTCTGAGCAGGAGTCAAGGACCAAGATCTGTGATTTATCTTATCTTGACATTTCAGCAAAATAGAAAGATATTGTAATTTTTAAAATTGTTTTTAATAAGGAAGCTCTGATCTCTGTATTCCTGTTGAGGAAAGAGAAGCCAAGCTGCTCTTTTTTATCACCTTGCAAAGCTCTTTTATGGAAGCAGTCTGTGAAACATGAAAACAGGGCAGCACAGTGTGTAAGGCAAAGCCCCATTAAATAATAAAAGCTGGTTGGAGTGGGAGATAAGCATGATTTTTTTATCTACCAGAGAAAAGGGTGTGATCATTAGACAAAGGGATAAAGCTTTATCAGGCAAGTAAACTATAGCTAGTAATCACCATCTTAACCCCAGCTGGAGCAATCAGGTGTTTGTCTGCTACTTCATGTGATCTGCATATTCTGCAAGATGTGCCAAAAGAGATCTTCTAAAACTGGAATGGGAACAAGTCTGGAAAAACCCAAGTTCCCCCTGAGTACTGTACACTAATGAATCCCTGCTGTCCTCCAGTAGTTTGCTTGTTATAGTTTGACACGATAAACCAAAGCAAACCCAAACCTCTTCTGAAGCATCTCTCTTGTCTTGGCAGGTTTGCTGACAATGGCATTGGCCTGACCTTGGCGAGGTAAGTGTGGCACAGGCTGTGTGGCAGCCTGGGCACAGAGCTGGCTGCGAGCAGCCCTTTCACCTCCAGCCCTTTCTCCTCAGTGGTGGCACCTTCCCTCACGACGACGGCTCAAAGCAGGAAATCAAGAACAGCCTGTTTGTTGGTGAGAGTGGAAACCTGGGCACAGAGATGCTGGACAATGAGATCTGGGGGCCTGGAGGTCTGGATCACCGGGGAAGGACCCTGCCCATCGGCCCGTAAGTGGAGCTCAGCTCATCAAAGCACTCGCGGTTCCCGCTCCCAGCACAAACTCCAGCCCAGTGTGGTTTCCTCAGCGCTGTTCAGTTTAATAACCATTACACAGAAAGGATTTAATTTCATGTTTCCCAGTCCCAGAGTCCTCACTGTGCAGCTGCTGCTGGCAGGTACATCCTTGCAGGCTGCCAAGACAGATCAAGCTCCTCTTTCCTTCCCCCTCCCCTTTGCAAGGGGATTTGAGAGGACAGCAAGAGTGCTCTGTGCTAGCAGGGCACCTCTGTACGTGTGATTGGCAGTGCTGAGCAATGAGCTGAGCTCCATCAGCTGCCAGGAAGGCTCAGAGAGGCCTTTCCTAGCCTTGCATATGGTCATGGGTGTGCTCAGTGCTGCTGTTACTGCTGCTCCTGCAAAGGACTTTGGTGCCTTTCTTAAGCAGTTTTGAAATGGCCACTGAACTTCATGTGTGGCCTCTTCCTAGACCTTAGTCCTACAGATGGGTTTGCAAGTGCAATGCTTTTGCTTCCTAAAAACACAGTTATCCGAACAGTAGCCCCACAGTGAGCAAACAGCACAGCTAAAGTTTTTCTGCCGTCCTGCAGGCCTCAATTTTGCTGTCTCCAGTGGTACTGGAGATTTATTATAAACTATATCAATAATGAAAACCCATTCTGCTATGACTCTCCTAATATCCTTTATACACACATATATATATATGTGGCTATATCTCATCTTCAATGTTGTATGCAGAAACTCAGAACAAATGCACCAGAGCAGGCAGGAATTATCTAAGGGATCATACGAGGAAGGGATCAAATTTATTTATCACAAGTGAAATTTGAAATGTCTTATCTTAGCCTCTTAAAGACCTTAAGCATCTTGTTCATTTAATTGGTATAAAAATGGTGTTTCCTTTACCTTACAGATGATATCAGAAAAGGCTGATAAAGATTAATTAATAAGCCCCATCAACTCTTCTTAGCTTTATAGATTGTAGGACCTTTCCTTATTTTCAAAAAGCTTTTTTTATTGTAGTTGATTTGCAATGCTTCTCTCCAAATCCCTTGGAAAGATGTGGTGGGACTTCTTTTAGCCCTGCTGTTACTCAGCCCAAGGAGTCTGCACAGCTCTGCTGAGTTTCAGGTTTCACTGCTGCAGAACTCATTTCTGATGGCAAACATGAATTTATTCATCTTTAGGTCAATCCTTTGGCATTGCTGTTACTTCCTTCCCCGGAGAATTACAGACTAAATAAAGATGATCTGTTCAACACGAGAGAACTTGTGCTGAACTTGCAAGGAGAAGAGGACTTTACAGAGCTGAAAAGAAGGGAAATCCCTTTTCTTCCAAAGCAGGAACTTAGGAGTCATCCTATGGCCTGCAAGAAATGAGAGCAGCCACGAAACAAGCGCTGTGGGAGTGTGCGTGCCTAGAACACATCTCCTCCTGACGCTAACGTGCCATGACCAAATCTCTCTGTCTCCTCCGAATGTATTTCAGGGATTTTCCCATCCGGGGGATCCAGTTCTACGACGGGCCCATCAACGTCCAGAACTGCACGTTCCGCAAGTTCGCGGCGCTGGACGGGCGGCACACGAGTGCCCTCGCCTTCCGCCTCAACAACGCCTGGCAGAGCTGCCCCAACAACAACGTCACCGCCATCCGCTTCGAGGATGTCCCCGTGAGTCACCCTCCCCAGAAAGCCCTCCGTGCCTCGGAGATGGGGTTGTGGGCAAAAAGGACAAAATGTCAGATCTTGCCGATTTTTCTTTGCCAGAAGTCTAGCAAGGAAAAGAAAGAGGAAATATGATGGGTGCAAAAATGAGAAAATCCAGTTGTCTGTCAGGTTTGCAGCAAAACAGATGCAGGCATCAGTTTAAAAAAAAATAGCAACATTGAAGTGAAAATAATTTCCATTTCTGTATGACTCAGAAACTGGAGAATCAGCCCCCCTTTATTTTCAACAGTGGTATAATATTAAAGCAACAGAAGGAAGTCTGTTCTGAAAGGCCTGACTGACCTAGAAGCAGAAAATACTGATTTTGGGGAACAGCCAGTGAAACTGAGTTGATGGAGGATAATTCTGCAGCCCTGCACACCAGGGTAATTCCAGACTCCAGTTCTGCAGACATAAATGAGAGCAGAGTCCAGCCAAAAGGGGTTTGCCAAATTTTGAATTACAGTATGAACCTCTGGGTGCTGGTCTGAACCCGTCCTGGGGCCTGTTCTTTTGAGTTATTTTTGTACTTGCCTGCACAAATACATGCTAATTGTTTCACTGAGGTTCACCTTTAGCAGCTGTTAAATCCAGCTGCCAAACATTACAAACAAATAAATAAATAAGTGGTCGGGCTGAAATGATTTGTGTTGCCTAATTTTCAAAAAATTAGCAGACTTGCTCACAGGTCAGGAAAAGTGCTGACCAGTGCCAAATATGATGGGAAAGGCAAAATTCCCCTAAAAGTGTTGGTTGCTCACTCTCACATTGCACAAAGCAGGCTGGTGACATGACATTTATTTATGCTGGATAAAAATATCAGTCAGAAGTTGCCTGAGCAGCCATTTCCCAGGGCTGACTATTTCCCACATTGGTATGACTTCATGTGGCTTGGAACACTGAAACTGTGTTAGCAAACAATCAGTGAAGTGGCTCTCGTGAAATCACCCTGTCTCCTGAACCTTCCTCCAGAATTTTAAAACAAACCTTCCCACTGGTGAGGCTGAAATTGTGGGGTTTTTTTACCCTTTCCCCCATGGTCAGCAGGGAAATGTGTGTCTGCTCTGCCTGACAAGTCAAACACACCTTTTTAAGTCAGAAGATGGATAATTTGGGCCACTGCAGTGACCAAGGGCATTATTTTCATGTACTCTAAGTGATGAATTCCTTTCTGGACATGTACATTTGTTCCACTGTTTTGTTTAGATTACTTCAAGAGTCTTCTTTGGAGAACCTGGCCCGTGGTTCAATGATCTGGATATGGATGGTGACAAAACATCAGTTTTCCATGATGTAGATGGTTCTGTGTCAGAATACCCTGGCTCATACCTGATCAAAGAAGATAACTGGTTAATCAAGCACCCTGACTGCATTGACGTGCCCGACTGGAGAGGCTCCATCTGCAGCGGGCACTTTGCACAGGTAGGGCTGCTTACCTTGCAGTATCATTATCACTTTGATTTCTTTAAAATTTCTAGGCACTTTAAAGCTTGACCTGTAGAGATGGACTTGCTTCAGAGTGCTCAGTGTTTATTTATCAGCAGGTCTGCACAGGTGGCTTTGAACATGAGAAATACTGTGGTGTATTTTCTGAAGCCTTGGCCTTGGCTGCTGACAGCTCCAACAACTTCTGCCTGAAGCCTCCTGAGAGCTCCATGGGCATTCACAGATTAATATTCATAAATCCATGGGCTGTCAGCTAGTTATTTTTCCCTGATTTATGAAAGGAAGTGTTGCCCACAGTGTTATGGGAAATGTGCTGATGAGTCGAAATTAGACTTCAGCTTTCATGGTCTTCCATCCTGTGTGTGACCACCAAACCATTCTTCCCACCACAGGAGCTGCTGCCATGAGAGTCCTCACTTTCCTCTGCTGAGAGTGCCTGGTTTTGTCTTGTGTGTTGCAACAGTTGGGGTTTTTTGTGTGTAGTGCCAGTACAGCCAATTTCTAACCACTGAGCTGGGTTTCAGGCTTCTGAAATCCAGACAGAAGGATCCTTGTTCAGCACAAGTCAGATGTCTGAGGTAGATACTGCCCTGCTGCTGAGGGTTGCAGGATGCTGTGGAATATCTCAGCCCTGCTGCAGCCTCTGGCACATGCACTTGAACTCAGTGGATGAGGAAATGAGCCTTTTTTTTTTTTTTTCCTGAAAACAGTTTGCTTTGTTGAAATGGAAGCCTAAGAAACTGAAATGGAAGCCTAAGAAACTGAACATAAGTGCACAGCCCACAGGTCCCTGCCCAGCACACAGGACTTGCACCAGCTCACATCTATTGAGTAGCTGAACCTCTCACTGTAGCTCATTAAACCCTTGGTGCTAATTTTTTTGGGTTTGTTTTTTTTTTTTTTCCATCTAGATATACATCCAAGCCTACAAGCCAGCCAACCTGAAAATGAAAATAATAAAAAACGACTACCACAATCACCCACTCTACTTGGAAGGGGCTTTGAGCAAAAGCACTCATTACCAGCAGTATCAGCCAGTTATAACTCTGAGGAAAGGCTACACCATCCACTGGGACAAGACAGCCCCTGAAGAGCTCGCCATATGGCTCATCAACTTCAACAAGTGAGTGAACTGAATCCCAACATTCCAGCACAATCATGTAACTGCACATTTTTAATGAGTGAGGTCATCACCTCACAAACTCGTCCAGAATGAACATGCCTGTTACAGGAAGTCCATTGAGTTCACCATCTTTTCATGAGCCATCTCAGGTTCCTGTTTCCTCCCCCAGGAAGCTCTCTAAGATAACACAGTTCATTTTTGGAAGTTCAGATCTAATTCATTCCTGGTGCATGGAAGTCACAGGTGTAGAAGTCAGGAGCAGATCTGCCCTACATTGCTTAACTAACCCATGATTGTTATGTCTAATTTATGTTGCATTAATCCATTCTAAACCATGAAAATTTTAACTGGACAGGAAAAAACTTATTGTAAATTATTTAGTTTGGCTTCTAGCATGCCTGGGAAAATAATAGTTATGTTATAACTTGTTACAATGTGGGTCTTTGCTATTTTTAGGAATGACTGGATCCAAGTAGGGTTTTGCTATCCTAAAGGGACGACATTTTCCATTCTCTCAGACATCCACAACCGTCTCTTGAAGAAAACATACAAAACTGGAACCTTCTACAGAACCTCCCAAATGGAGAAACTGGAGCACAGATATCCTACCAAAGGGTACTACTACTGGGATGAGGACACTGGGTAAGATAGCAGGCCCTGCTGGTTTGGCCATTGCTTTGGGAATGCTGCTGGAACTGTGAGCTGTTTGGCTAATGCCACTAGCAGGGATCACAACAAAACCAGGCAGGTTTTCTGGGAATGTGACCAGTGTTTAATTTTCCTGGGACTCCCAGGCCTGCCAGCCATTCACAGCCTTTGCTGCACTGCCAATTACTCTGGGAAATGCTTTTCCAAGTGAATACAAATTAGAAAAAAAGAAAAAAAAAAAAAAAAGACTAAAGCAAAGTACAGACCACAAAACTTAACTGAACACATGCATAATCCTTACAGTTTTGAACAACAGCTATTAATAAACACCATGACAGGGATGCATAGAACTAAGTGTAAAACCTGTTACTTTAAAGGATTAAAATAATGAGAAAGAAAGAAGGAAGACCTAAAATACAAAGCATGTATTTCTACATATATGTATCACTATAGAATAGAGCTCAGAAGGTGTTCAGGTGCTAGCTGATTTCTCTGTTCTACTTTCCTTGAGCTCCCTAAACCATTTCTGAAATGAGTGTTCCCTTTTATTTGCATGTGGGTGTTGGGCACAATAAAACACGGTGCCAAGGGCTGCAATGAAAATTATTGCAAAGCACAGGAAGGAGTCCACCAAAACTCAGTATGTTTTTGCACAAAAAGTTTGAAATGTTTGTTGTTTGTTTTTTTTTTTTTTTCTCCTGCCTGCAGGCTGCTGTTTCTGAAACTCAAAGCTCAAAATGAGAAGGAAAAGTTTGCTTTCTGCTCTGTAAAGGGCTGTGAGCGAATAAGAATCAAAGCTGTGATCCCAAAGACAGCTGGTGTCAGCGACTGTGAAACCACAGCCTACCCCAAGTACATTGAGACACCAATAGTGGAAGTGCCAATGCCAAAGAAGCTCTCCAGTGCACAACTGGTAAAGCAGATGATTTCTTATCACAGAATCATTGTTCGTGTGAATCTGGCACTTTTTGTGCCCATAGACATAGGAAAACTTTGTGCCAGGGTCAGTATATGCTGTGCCTGATTTTCTGAAATGGTTCAGGCAGCTGAAATAATATGAAACAGATTTTTGCAATGTGTGGAGAGCCATTGCAAGCTCTATATTTGGTATTTTGGGGCTCTGATGTGACGTGCTGCTCTTGAAAGCACAGGGTGAAAACTGATGATCTGGAGGACAGGTTGGTCCAGTAACTGATTTTGGAGCCTCCAGCTCCTCCAGGCTGTAAGAACAGCAGCAACAGACAGGGGACTGAATAGTAAAGTTGAATATTCTCATTTATAAAATGCATAACACAATCTCCTGTATCCATTCTGGTTCTGGGGGAGAAGTGGGGTATTTATCTGTTATTTGAGTTTTTTTTACTTATCACCCTTGAAACAGGAATGCACAGCAAAGCCCTGAACTATGTGTCAGCTCTGCAAAGTAAGAATCGCCCTGCCATTCTGTGAAACAATTTAACTGGTGACAGGATGAGCAGAGAGGTTACCATTGTGCCCATTTTCATTAGCAATTTAATTTGGCAAGTCAGTGCTTATTATGTAGCTTCCCTGTTGATTGAATTTCAAGGTTTGAAATGTTTTCATTGAAAATGCAGCATTCAGGTAATGGACATTCTCACTAGAAAATCTGTTTTTTTCTTTTCCTTTTGCAAACAGAAGACCAAGGACCACCTAATCGAAGTGAAAATAGAAACTTACAAGAAACAGTACTTCCACCTGAAGGATGACTTTGCATACATTGAGGTGAGCAAATGAACTTAATGGGGTTCAATTCTACACCACTTGCTTGATCTTCCTGGAAAACTTCTTACAGGTGGTTGTTTGCAATTGTGTTATTGTGAGAGATCAAGAATGTTTTTCCCTCTGCCCAGGTTGATGGTGTCAGGTTTTTCCTCACGGAAGAGGGCATCCAACTGGTTGTGATTGATGGACACCATGGAAAAGTTGTGGATCGAGTAACATTCAAAAATTCCATTCTACAAGGAATCCCGGCACAGATAGAGAGTTATGTCAACAACATCAAAGATCAGTGAGTAAATAATCTGTTCTCACTAAGCTGCCATGTACAAGAATGCTGCATAACACTCATCTTTTCTTGGATTTTATCACCCAACATGGGCCAGGCGCCCAACAGCAGAGCAATACACCCAATGTGTTTTTGTTCCTGATGACTCCAAGAGAGCCCAAATGTGTGCAGGACATGCAGGCAGCAGCAGGATGCACACTCTTTGATTCAGGGACTGATTGAGCCCCAGATAATTTGCAGGGCTGCATGTGATTAATAAACTGTTTGGATTTGAAATCTGATGTGTAACATTTAATACAAATATGAGTGCTTTGTTGACAAAGCATTTGAAATAGCTGTGGGCAGATTGACAGGATATTGTTCAGGCATTTACTCTAGAGACTTGGGGGAAGCTTGAGCAGAGTGCCATGCAGGAGCAGTAAGATGTGTTTCTATTGTCTTAAATAATTCCAGAAGTTTCAAAAATCACATCACATAGTTACTTCAGGGAAGCATGGTAATTTCTCACTTTTCTTTCATATCAAAAATAAGAAGTCATTTCAGAGAGGCCATCATCCTGCTTTACAAAAATCTCAATCCTGGCTAAATCCAGTTCCTGATCAGGAATAGTAGAAATAATATTAACACACCTTTTAAACAGAAGCACACTGAAAGGAAAAGCAGGCCAACAAAAGTCTCAGAGAAGTTAATTTCTTCAGGTTTAATCTGCTAATGAAAGAACAAGAAATTACTGGAGACTTGCTAAGGGCATCCCAGGGAGATCCCCTGCAAAGCAGGGTGCAACTGCAGGCTGGAAACATTTAAATCATCCTAGAAAACCCAGTTTAAAAAAAAAAAAAAAAAAAAAAGTGGCTTCTGTCTGCTTTCTAATGGGTTTTGCATGACTGGAAAAATAATCTATGACCAAACTGTTGGAAAATGTTGAAAAGCATTAAAGCTGAAGCCACTGTAGTTCATGGGTGTGTGAACTCACAGGCAGGAGGTACCAGTGCTCAGGACAAACAAGTGAGGAGTGTGTTCTGACTCTTCATCCATTTACACATCTCTTTGTTTCCTTCAGCTCCATAGTGCTGGTGACATCTAAAGGAAGATTCATTTCAAGAGGACCATGGACAAAAGTACTGGAGAAACTTGGAGCAGGAGACAGTTTTAGGTTAAAAGGTAACCAGTTTTTAAAAACTCTTTTCTAACCTCCCATTATTCCAGTATAGGGACCTTTTTTCTGCTTCTAAACTTTGCCTTGCTTGTTTCTATCAGCATGTGCTCAAACATCCTGGAATCAGTAATTTATTTGTTCAGAAAGGTTATATCCACTGCAGTTTTGGGTAACATGCTCTGTGTAAAACTGTAAATAGAGAAAAAACACTTGCAGTTTTTCTTAGAAGTAAATAATTCACGGGGTTTGATTTTCCAGATTAATTTTAGATAAAAAGACCTTTTAGCAATAGAAATATTGAGCATTTTCACTCACTAAAAGGTGAAAGGTCAAGGTTTGCCTTGACCCAAAACCAAAACCAGGATTTTTGCCCCAAACCAGGATTTTTTACTTGTGAACTTGTTTTTAGCTGGTTTTCTCTTGAAACATTCTGACTTCATGGTACAAAGATATTGATTTCAGAGCATCACATATTGAGTTAGAATACAGCTCCATGTGCACATTGGTGCAACCAGCTCTACGAGATTTTGGCATGATTCCATCTGTGCGCGTGTGTTGTACACATGGCTCGTGTGCACCTGCACCCCTCCAGCCATGAGGTGTAGCCATGCACACAGGTGGGTTTCTGCTGCAGTCCTGGCACGCTCCAAATATATTTGCTCTGGTTTGCAGAAAAAATGGCTTTTGTCGGCTTCAAGGGCAGCTTCCGCCCCGTCTGGGTGAAGCTGGTCACTAGCGAGGACTCGGCTAAAATCTACCAAGCACTGCCAGTTCCTGTGGTGAAGAAAATGAAGTTGTGAGGACACCCTGCTGTGCCTGCTGGCCGCCAGCACTGCCCCGTGGGATGGACGGACAGACGGATGGATGGATGGATGGATGGATGGATGGATGGATGGATGGACGGACGGACGGACTACTGACCGCTCTGCGCAGGCCTCGCCCGCCTGCGCCACCACTGTAGCATTTTGTTGTTGTTGTTGCTGTTGAAAAAGAAATCTCACTGTAAGTAGCCAGAGTGGCCACAGGTGACAGAAGAGGCTCCCTGTGCAAGCAGCGTGCGCTCTGTGCTGGCGGCCCAGGCCCAGGCCCAGGCCCACACACCGGGGCCTACACAGGCCGGACTGAGCAAGGCCTGAGCTCCTTCTCCAGGCACTGCTTTTGTCAGCGCTCCTGGGACAGACTGACCTTAGTGCTGCCTCTGGAAGGGGAGCTCTTGCTCTGAAGACCATCAAGGATTGTTGCTTCTACCATCGTCTAAGTTGACCTTTCCTTTTCCATAGTGTGACTAGCTGCTCACGTAGACGTGGAGTGCCAGTTCAAAGACTGGTTGACAATCTGGGGCAGAAAGAGTGAATTTGAGTGATTACCTGGATGCTGGGAAGTATAACTGGACAGTAAGCATTTCCCCTAAAGCTTCTGTGAGGTTTGAGCAAGCTCTTTGGGGTTTGTGTTGTACATGTAGCCCACGGCACATAGCTGGGGAGGAATTGACGGAAGGAGTGGACAAAACCTGCCAGCAAAGACTGATGGAACCACCTATTTCTGCTTCCTCAGAAAACTGCGTTTTTCCTAAGGATCAAGGAGTTTTAATAGTGGTTGTGCAAATAGGAACACAAGCAGCTGCAGCCTAGAAGGAGAGCAATGTCAACTAGCACACAGATCTTCTCAGCCTTTCCCTCTGTATAACAGGATGCAGGATCAGTTTATGGTTGCCAGCTAAAGCCATCCTAATTCAAGGCTTCCAATTTTTGACTAGGAATACTGGGACTTACCTTATTCAGCATCAAATAGGGTGAGCTGCCCTCGCCTTTCCCTGGACATCAGAGGGAACAGGATCAGACTGCTCTGCTGTGTGCTGCTTTCTGATCCTGTCCTCAGGCTTAAGATATTATGTCTTGGTCCTCCTGTAAGAGTTACATGAGACCTGGATGAGGTCTTTCCAGGTGGCTGAAGAATTGAAATGAGAATCCCAATGCACTAGTTGGATGTCTTGTACCTCCTTTCCCCCTGCTTCAAACAAAGGCCTGGGTAATGATGGCAGATCAGAGTGAATCAGGACTTTACAGGGGCATCTCTTGAAGCTGGGATATTAAACAATTATCTTGTAAAACACTGAAAGCATTTCTGGTGTTCAGTGATATTTTTGTAAGTTGCCCAGAAATACCACAAAGGCGTTTCTGGAGGCTGTGACTGTTCTAAGAAATCTAAGGGCAGGGGGGAAGTGTGAAAGACATCCTGACAAGCTTTTCAAAGAATGCCAGTCTTGCCATTAAGAATTGGGCTTATTTCCCCACTTTATCTCTGCCTGTCCCCATTGCAGCATAAATTATTCCAATTGCTGATGGCTACTTTGTTTATGTAATTAAGTTTTTTTTCCCCCCACAGTATCAAAAATGCTACCTTGAAGTTAGACTAAAAAGCAAGGATTTTGTGTGTTATTCCAAAGGCTGTGCAGATAATGGTTTTGATCAGTTGCTCTGAATGTCAAAGCAAGCATGAACAAGATTTAGATGTACTGTAGGTTACATTCCGCTCAAGCCTCTCCTGGGTTTTGAAACTGGAAATGTTCTTTTCAGACTTACTACAAAATTGTTTTGAATTCACAGAATGTCATACATATTGTATTTAAAAAAAAAAAAAAAAAAGAGCCACGTGTTCCCTCCCAGCTTCCCAACAACAGTCTGGCAATGAATGCTCCTTAGGCATTTGGGCCATTTATGGAGTGAATGGGCAACATTTGTAAAAGGCAGATAAGGATGGTTGTTTATTCCCCAAAATCCTTATGATAGTTTGGGGATTTCGCAAATTATTCCATGGAAGAGTCAGTCCCACTGGTGTTTCAACCATGATCATCCAAAACATTTATATGATGTCCAAAACAGTGCCAGATCCATGAAGCCAAGGGAAAAGACTAAGAGGAATTCCCTGGGGTCTCAGTTTGGGTTGTCTAAACCTTTTCCCTGCCCTGAGCCAGTGCTGTTGATTGCAGCAGTTTTGGCGGAGCACATTTGCTTCCAGGAGATGGCCCAAAGCAGGAGTACTTCCTTCATGAGCACTTAGCAGATGGTGGGCAGGACAGCCAGGCTTGGGGTGTGCCTGGGGTGGGATTTGGCTTTGTACGAGCCCCAGTGCCAGGGTTGCCCTCTGCAGTGCTCCCCTGGCCACGGCCGTTCCCCCTCTCCTGCTCCCTCTGAGTGTGTAAATGCCCGGGAGCATCCCACCAGGTGGGTCTGTCCCCTGGATTGCTTTGTTCAGCTTCTAGCAGCATGCTGCCTTTGTGCTGAAGCGTAGCTTCTGATTTTACTGTTTTGGGAATTCTCAGGGTGAAAGCATAAGACTTGGCTCTAGGAAAAACCTTTCTCTTTTCCTTTCCTTACCTTACTAAGAGAGAAAACTTAAGCAGCTTGTCCTGTGATGCTGAGCCTGGCACATGGGGCTGTTTTGGAGCTGGGGAGGGTCTCCTGCTGTGAATACCGAGTGGGGAATCACTGCAGGCTGCCAGCCCGAGGGAGAGCAGAGCATCTGCAGGGACAGCCACGGGGAAATGCCCAGGGCTCCCGCTGACCTGCACGGCCTGGGAGACAGAATGGAGCCAGGAGCCACCCCTGTGTCCTCTGGAGACAGAATGGAGCCTGGTGCCATCGCCAGTCAGCAAGGGCTTTGTGCCAGCTGACTCCTGCCTGGCCTCTGACTGTTGTAGAAACTGCATGTGCACATCCTGAGCAGTGAATTCCCCGACCCACCCTGTGCAGTCCCTGCAGTGACCCTCTCTGTAAGGTTTTATTACTGCAGATGTTTCCATGTTTGCCTACACAGTTGCCATTGGTGGAGTGGGGTTGTTTTTTTTTGATTGCATTTTGTTTTGTTTGTCTCTTTGTTTGTTTGGATGTTTGGGTTTTGTTGCCTCTGTTCATTTGCTTGTTTTACCTGTCGCCGAAACAGCTGGTCCTTTTTCGGAGTTAGATGTTTGTACATTTTCTTATAGACTTTCCAATGAAAAAAAAATATATTTTCTATTAATTTATTACAATGGCACTAAGACAACTAAATTGCAGACATATGAAGCATTTTTACTGGAGTTGAGCATTGTCCAGTTTGTTAAGGAGGTTGGCAATGTGTCTTTTCTGATAATCTGCTTTGCACTTGAAAGCTCTCTATGTCCACAGACCGTGGTGGTGCATTGACTGTAGGATTTATGATGACAAGAGCTCTTGGGACGTTGTTTCCAAAAGATTGTGGCTTACAACTGAAATAACACGTAGTTGTTTGGAGTACACAATGTTTATCAAAATAAATATTCAGTGCAAATTTCTTATTTTATTTTTGTCTTCCTAATTATTTCAAAAGACAGAACCCAAGGGGCCAAGCAGCCCCTGTCTGCACTTGTTGGTTGGACCACGCAGATCACAGCACCTTTCACTGCCTGGTCATGGCTGCAGGATCTGAGAGAGGGGGACGGGAAGGAGATGGGAATGGGAAGGGGAATATTACAGCATGGAAAGGCCTGTATTTCGGGCAGGTGGGGCACTACTGGGTGACAGGCCAGGAAACTGGAAATGCACCTGACTCACTCGAGGGGCTCAAAGGGAGATGTGAAGAGGGTTCCCCCCACCTCAAGTCCTGCCAGCACACAGGCAGACACCACTGCTGTGTCATTGCTGCTCTGTGTGTGTGTGCACGTGTATCTGTGCGTTGGGATGGATGAGTGGATCTGTTACCTAAGATTGAAAAGCATAAAAACATATGATAATTCAATATGTTTAATAAAATATAACATGCTTTAATATCTAGATGATATACTATAAAAATAATATAAATTATTAAAAGAGTATTATAGACTAGAAGAGAATGGAATAATTTATCTTGGAAAAGACCTCTAAGGTCATTGAGTCCAACAGTCATAACCAAGCATTCCAAAGCCCACTGCTAAACCATGTCCAGAAATTCCATATATATATATATATGGCATATATTATAATTTATTTTATTTGTATTATATGATATGATATTATATAATATTTTAGGTGGCCCAGGCCGTTCCCTGTCCGCGCGCGCCCTCTGGTGGCCCCGCCCGGCTCGGCTCCCGGCGCTGCCCGTCCCGGCGGAGCCGCGATATTCCCGCCGGTCTGTCCCGGGCATCGAGCGCCAAACGGAGCTGTCACAGCCCCTGCTCCCAGCTGCGAGGTGTAGGGATGCTCCCTCCGCTGCTTCACAGAGCTGCGATTCTTCCCCAGTCTTGCTAAGCGCTTTTTATGCAGCCCTTGCGGGCTTTCAAAGCAGCCAGTCCATCACCTCCGCCACCAGCTGAAGCCGCTGCGGTGTGTCCCGGCTTTCTCAGGCTCGAAGGGCGATCCCAGCAGCTGTCTCAGGGGCTGTTCTGCCACCCCCCTTCTGACCAAAGGATGGGGGAGGGATGTGTACAAACCAGGCTCCAGCCACACCCTTCCTTCTTCTTGCGTGGCTTCTTCACGAGCCGCCTTCAGGAGCTGCTCCCTGAGGTGATCCCTGAGCCGTGGAGCTGAGCCCAGCACATACCCTCACTGCAAAACCTGAACAGCAAAGCTCCAGCACCCTGCAAACGGACCTGCTTGTAATTTGGGAGTGTAAGGCTCAGCTGGAGTGTCTCAGCACTACCAGGACATGGTAAGGGGGCAGTGATAAGGGAGCAGTGACAGGATTCGATGGGGAATTGCTCGGGAGGAAGCCCCCTATCAAAAAGTCTCTCTCTTCTTTTGCCAGAGGGTATAACGTGAGATCACAATGAAATTATCAGCCCCACCTAATCCCATCTCCTCTCCTGCTGTGTTAGTGTAGGATGAGTAGTACAGGATAATGTTTCTTCAAGCACAGCACAGATACCTCACCTGAAAGCAAAGGGCCAGTCAGTTGATAGCAACACCTAAGGAAATGAATGGAGCTCATTTATTTCTGCTTTCCTGTAGACCAGCTCCAGTATCCAAGTGCTACAGCTGTGTCTCTTGAACACGGACTGCTCTGATTACAAATCTAAAGTTGATTTTCTCATCCCAGAAAGTGAGACTCTCCTGGCCTATCACTAGTGCCAGAAATAACAACACGGCTGAAATTCATTTCAGGCCTTAGTTGGGTTATCTGAGAACAGAGCAATATGGCTTAAATGGTGATGTTAGTGGGAACAGAGGCTGAGAGGAGCGCTGATAAAAAGGAAAGTGGTCTTGCCCTCATTAGGTTACACAGCTCAGTAGTTCACAACAAACTACCTGGTACCCACATTAAAGGCAAGACAGTTGTTTTTTCAAGATCTTGTGCTCAACTGTTGTCTTAAATTCCAAAGCATTTGCAAGTCTGTGCTTCCATTAAGGCCCTGGCAACTGCATCCTATTAAAAGTGCAATTATCTAAAGTCCACACAGTGATTAACATGCTGAACAGCACCTGAAAGACACCAGCTGACTATCAAGGGTTGGCAAGGCACACGATATGGCTGTGGATACACTGGCAGGATGAATAATAAAATACTCATATAAAAGTCTCATGTATTTTCAAGTATGTATTATTTTGGACACTTCTGAAATATCATTTTAGATGAGGAGATGAAAACAGACTAATTCCTAATTTTTTTTGCACAAAGAAGTTGAATGGAGTTGCAGGAAGGACATGTTAAAAAAATTCCAAATATATAAGATGGCCTGCAGGCATGAATCTCAGAAATAATAGCAATGGTCACATAAATACACCTATTAAACCTTTTTGCTTATTTTATATTGACTCACCAAGTGCTCAACCATGATCTTGTTTTCAATACACCCTTGCACTACAATTACTCCTGTATAATTCAGTCTTCCTTACTACAGAGAAAACTTTATATTAAAGTTACAGCAAGATCCAGGTCACTTCATGGTGCTGTTCAATCCTTGCACCTTGCAAGCAAATTCCAGAGCCTTGCTGTTCACCTCTTTCCAATGCACACAGAGCCCTGATGACATGTATCTCTGCCACCAATTAAGGCAGCCAAGCTGATTTAAATATTAATGATTTAACGAGTGCTCAGTGCTCTGGTCAGTGCTTCCCACAGAATTAGTGGGCAGGGTGCCAACACAGAAGTCCAGCCTCTGTTCAGACACAACTGATCATTACCTTGGAAAGCAGCAGATGTTACAGGCAGTAAAGATGGGCCCACAGGTTTTTTGAGGTATCAATAAATTATCTAAGGGAAAAAAGTTTGGGTTATAAATTCCATTAATTAGAGCATTGCAGTCGCTCCTCTGTAAAAAACAAGGTGTCTTCTGTCCCACTGCAACAGAGACACAACAATTCTGGAGGAAGAAAGAAAAAATGTTCTGTTTAAAAAAGCTCCTTTAACTGCCCCATTTTCCCTCCCGAAATACCAACGTCTATGTAATAATAATAAACACATACAATACCAATTTAAAAATAATTAATTCCTACCATTACTACTGTTAATTTAAGTGCTGGTTAACAGATCTGGTTTTCCTTTCACAGAAACAATTGACATAATGCCACTGAAAACCCAGCCAGTACCAACACTGGTCTGTCAAGGGGAAAGGAACAAAGCATTTCCCATCTGTCCCTGGCTAAAGCCTGGCACTGTGCAATGCCTGATTGTTGTTTTACAGCAGCTTTTTAAATGCTAATCAAAAACTGCTCTGCAGAGCTCTCCTGCTCCTGAGCCACGGTGTCCAACCCCCTCCACCACCTGACTACTGCAGGAGAAAAAATACCATCATCCCAACATCCACGTGGAGTGATTTTCCTTCTTTTCCTTTCTGGCAATTTGGTACTACCTGAATTCAGTTGGATTTGTCCTGTTAAAAGGGCACAGAATAAAAGATAAAAAATAGTGATACTCAAAAATAGTTCATTTTATCCCAGAATAAGAATAATCAAATAGCAAAGTTTCAATGGACCTAGTAAGATGGCAATCTTAATAAAGAAAAACATGATAGTACCAATGAATTAGGCATTTTAATAACAGAGGTATCCTCTCTGTTCAGGCACAGGTTCTTTGAATTTCTATAAATATCTGATGCAATTAAAAGAAAAAACTCTGGAAAAGACAGTGTTACTCCCTGATTAAAAAAGGAAATGAGCCACAGATAAAAGAATGGAATTAATTTATAAGCTTTACCAAAAACCAGTCGAGAACAGTAGCCAAGTATCAGATAAAAGTAGATTGTTCCGTATCTTTACAAAATGGTGTTTTAATTTATGATTTCCTTTTTGGGACAAAATTGAAAGAGTTCAGAAACAGTGACAGAAAAGTAGATTCTCTTGGAAGTCAGGGCTGACCTGACTGTTCAGAGAAATGCTTTGGCCACTTTAAGTTAAGATCAGAAATTCTGTTGTAGTTTGTGTCAGAACAGTTTGAAGAAAAACCCCAAATCAACAAAACTCAGAATGTTTTTTCCAGTATTTTATTACATAAAAAGTTGATTGTCCATTGGAAATTTTTCACAAAGTGCAACCATATCCTGTGTAGCATCACTGACAAACTGTTTTTTCTGAGTAGGACAGCTGGGTTAAAAATTTAACAGTAGCTCAGAAAAGTTAGTTATAGCACTAGAACAGAGAAACCACTGTGCTGGGAAGAGAAAGGCAGCAGATGTTTCACTGTAATGAAAATAGATGATTTTCTATGTACCTCTGTATAGAACTGAAAAAAAAAGGAAACAGTAAGAGCTATAATTACCACCCTACTGGTTGAAATTAGTTTTAAAGGAGGTATCTCAATGTCCTCTATGTGGAACCAAAAAATCTGTTATTGAAAGCCAGATAAGCCTCCAAAGGAGACTCCATCTTCTGAGGTACTCATAGAACATTCCTGGTCTGATATAACTTTTTGAGGATATTTATTTTGGTGTATCTATATATTCACATGTGTGACAGGGTTTGGGCATCTTAAATCATCACCAAAAGATGATTGGCTGGGATAAAACAGCTCCTGCCAGACTGCCTTATTACACTTATTGTGTATTTCAGTATTTTTTTTGTGTAAAGCATGAAAAAGGGAGAAGAAAAATGGAAAAGCAAAATAAACTTATTTTGTGAAGGTAGCATTTTGTGTTTTATATCAAAAAGGAGCTGACAAGTCATTACACAGATTAAAAACCTAAAAAAAAACCCAAACAAAAACTCCCAAACACTCTGAAATTTGATTAAGCTATGTGGCACAAGACTCACCTGCATTTGGCATGGGCAACTGACCCAGAAACAACCAACCAAACCAAAATAAACAAAAAAGGTCAACTGGCTTGTTCAATTTCAACAAAGCTCCTTTTAACTGCAAAGGGGAAAGACCCAATCTTCTGTAAATGTAGATTTATGAAGGACTGAAGTATCTATACTCAAAAGCTGGGCTTTAACTAGAGTGCAGTAATTGTTTCTCTAACAGTCCCAGACCCAACCTGATCAAAAAGGAAATAACATTAGGAGGAATACGAAAGTGCACTTCCATGTCTTTCAGATCAAAATCTGAATTGTCACCTCTATACCCTAACTCTGAAAAGCAAAAGCTCATTAATATTTCATAGTTTCACCTGACCTCTGTTCTTCCCTTGAGATGAGAAGCAATATTGTTTACAAAGGGTGGTGCTAACCCAGAATATGTGACCAAATGATAAATTAATTATGCACAAGAATTGGACTGCACATCTCAACTATCCAAGTATCTACTGAGACTCTTCTCAACTCTGCTGCACATCTGCATTAGTAGTAGAATATAAAAAGTAATAGTTAATCCTGAAGAAACAAATTTTAATTTTCCACTCAGGTACAGGCCTGTTTAATGAAGTGTAGCTGCAAAGGTTTCTTTAATCTAAATTCACACAAATATAATTAAAATTAAATAAAATGAATCAACTGGAACCTTCATCAACATCATTTAGTCCTTACATACAGAAACCAAAGGTGAGTTAGTCTGCCTCTTGAATACATAACCAAATGCAGATCTATTTAAAAGGTTTTACTACTCTTCAAAACAGTAAGTTTAGTGACCTCTTTTATTTTAGAACAAGGACTCGGTTACAGTTTCACACTTTTGATACTGAAGTATTCCACAAGATCAACCATTATGGTTCAATTAGGACCTTTTATCCAAAACACTTGGATTTTAGCACCTTAAAGAAAAAGTAACACCATACCAGTATTGAATGAAGACAGCTGATACTGTGCTCATCCTCTGCAAAATGATGTGGACCACACTACTCGGTGCCTTTTGTCCCTAACTGGCAGTAAGGCAGAAGGGAAACAATTCTAAGCAAAACGTTTGACTGAACACAATCTGAGCAATAATAAAACCTCCCCAATTATACAAAGTATTGGCTCCCATATGTCCAACTTCACAGAATTCTAATCAAATGGTCATTTACTATCAACCACATCAGTCAGGAATCTGTACCAAGGAAAAAACCCACCAAAATCCAACCAGATCAGCATCAGTAAGTGATATGTCTAACTCAAAGCTTAACTCTCTGCTGTAACCAGAGCTTTTTCAATTATTTAAACAAACCACCACTTACTACATCAGTAAACCAAACTATCATCAGAGTTAAAGCTTTTTGTTCCAGCTCACTGCCTGAGTAATGGGGCACATGAACAGGTGCTTCCACAGGCACAGCCCTTTAGCAGCAGGAGCAGCTGAATGCCCTGAATTCGTCCCCACTTTTCACCCTGACACTGCTGGTGCAGGTGCCACAATTCCATCCACTTCTGAAGGGCAGAGTCCTTGCTGTACAGATCTGGAGTGCATTAGCAGAGTTCTGCCAAGCATCCATCACACTCCTAAGCACTGCCACAGATTTCCTGGGACACAATGGGGTGAGTTTATTTTAAACAAACAGGCAGTCTAACCAAACATGTCCTAAACACTGCAATTTCAGCCATCTTTGGCCACTATTCTTTGCTACTTTGGGCAGTTTTGTGCCAACTGTGTCTATCAAACCATCTCCCACGAGAATCTTTTCACACTGCACTTGGCTCTCTGACAGCAGTTGTGAATCCATGATTTGCACACCCAAGATGGACACAGCTACTACAGATGAACATCAGTGTATTCTGAGACCATAATTCTTCTTTTCCACTTAAATTAAGTTTGTGATGTTAGACACACAGATTTATATGCTAGTTTTAAACAACAAAAGCATAAAAAAATTACAAACTAAAGCAGTCAATTGCTGGCATGAAGCCTTGCCTTTCCTGCAACTAAACAAATGGCCAACAGCAATGAGTAAACTGGTGAATTTTAACATAAATTTAAGCTTCAGTAATCTCTGCTTCCTTCCTCCCCAAAATCCAGGACTCATCAGCAAATCCCCTTCAAGGAGCAGCAGAGCAGGATTCAGTCTGGGTACCGTGGCTGTCATAGCTCCTCTCTCTGGTTCCTTGCTTGGTTGTCCTCTTTGACATCATTAGATTTCTTCTCTGCGTCTTTTTTCTTCTTTGCTTTTTCAGGTTTTGTTTTGTTTTTCACTTTCTCATTTCCATCTGCTCCTTTACCAGGATAAACCTGACCTTCCAGAGTAACATCTGCACACCTTTCCTGATTTATCAGAAAGTCTTTGATCTCCCAGGCGTAGCCACCATCCCGTAGCATGAAGATGGCTCGATTGGAGCCTACAATAAACCTAGAGGAAAAATCCGTATTTTTTTCAGTTAACTCTCTGCTTTTCAAACACTCCAGTATTTGCTCAGAGAGCCTCCATGACCGAGGCACATGTTTAAGAGCAAGAAGCTGGTCTAGTTGTTCCTTGGAGATGGGGACAAGACAACAATCTTCTGGGACATTTAAGAATAAAATGTATGAAGTATATCAATAAGTAACCAAGGAAGTACAAATAAGGAAACAAATTTAAAACTAGTTTGGCAGTATGTGAAATTCACTAATGAGCATTAAATTTGCTTTATATACTTACTGCAACCCTTCTCAGCCTCCATACAAGAGCAAAACATTCTCCTGTTTCAAAATGATGCTCTCTCTCAGAAAGAAAGAGTCACATTTTTTTAACAGGGGAACAAAAAGCCTTTTGTGGTGACAAGTCTTCAGAGTGTGATGTCTTCCATCAAGCACATAGAGGCAAACTACTGCAGCCAGAACTGATAAACAGCTGAACAACAGTGAGATAAAACAAATCTGGGCTATACACACACACACACACATAGTGCATAAGCATTGAAGAGGTTTCTCCAGCACACAAGTTCTGTCACAACCGACAAAGAAAGAGAAAAATAGTAACGGATGGAGGTGAAGAACAGCAAAGGATGAACAGCTGAAAAGGTTTTCAGGAAGAAAAAAAGGGTTCTGCAAAGGCAAGAACTTTATCCTTGTGCACAACAGCTCACCTTTGCACGTCGTAGTTTGCGTTGAAGAGACTGCCCTGCCACAAGCTGGTGATTTCTTCTGTCTCCTTTTCTGTGGGGTTTCCTGACACTGTGACAAACATCATCAAAGTCTTCCCCTTCTTTGTCAGCTTCAGGATGCTTTCAGGCTTGCCTGGATCTATTTTTGAGAAATCTATTGGTGCTGGAGGCCTCTTGTGTTCAGGGAGATCTCCCTCTTCAATGTCATCATCTTTCTGTTTTGAAAACGACAAGGAAGCTTTAAACTCAACTTAAACACACAAACTCAACTTAAAACTTTAAATACACGGTCTGTGAGAAGGAAGGCTGAAGTTCTTATCATTATGTTTTTGAATACAGCTGCCTCAGACATTCCACTGCTTCTCCTTCTCCCCCCCTTCACTCTCAGACCTA
Organism: Dicaeum eximium; assembly: GCA_013396995.1. NCBI lineage: Eukaryota > Metazoa > Chordata > Aves > Passeriformes > Dicaeidae > Dicaeum > Dicaeum eximium. The sequence continues at coordinate 703,091 of VWZP01001966.1, forward strand.
GTTTTAAGGGTGCAAAACTCATTTCTGGGCTAAACAGATGAATGGGGATACAACTCAGCATCATGAAGTCACCCCAGGACACAGATTCACTCACTTAAACAGTAACATGAGGTTCCAGAGGAAAAGCATTACATACTCACAGGAAAAACTGCAAATTCTTTTACTTGCTCCTCCCCTCAGCTCCCATTTTCAGAAATTTCTCATAAATGCCCTGCATTTTGACTTTCAAAAACATTAGTAACATATGCCACTTAATTGCTTTGCTTATTCAATGATCAGAGTCAAGCCTGAGAAACCCTGAGCTTGTAACAGTAATGAACTATTTAAAGCATCTGACATTTCAGTAACTAAGAGACCTCTGGCCCAGGTTCTCAGTTCTGTGTCCAGCTCCCCAGGGCTCCAGGCTTCAGGAGAGTCCCTCTCCATGGGGAAAATCCTTCGGTGGCTTCCCCCAAAGCTCTAACTGTGAACTGAGCTGCTGAAGTACCTCTGCCTCTTTGCCCTGCTGCCCATCCTTGTTTTCCCAGGATCACTCTCCCGGATCACCAGGCAGTCATGCTCACAGGGCAAGGGGCAGCACGAGATCCTGGGCAGAGATGTGGCTGCTCCTGCTGGGAAAGCTGCTGGAACTCAGGCCTGGAGCCAAACCCAAGCATGTCATAACCACCATCCTCCAATGGTTTTAGACTAATTGCCAGGGAAGTAAAAAATATTTGGAATAATTTCATTCAGTTGAAATTAATGGCATTTGATTCTGTATAGATCTATGCCCTGTGCCCCTCATTCCCAAGCACAGTTCCTGCTCTGACCCGAATTCACAGTGGCCCCTTTGTTTTCACCAAGTGCACTCATGCCCTTTCTTCTCCTCCACCCTCCAGCCACCACTCCCTCAAGCCTTTCATGTTCCCTATGTGTCCTGACTCCCACCAGGCAAAATGCCCTGCAGCTGACCATCCCAGGAGACCAAACAACCCCCAATTGTTGAGCCCTGCCTGGTGCCTGTTCTGCCCCGTGTGCCTCTCCCCAGGGACAGCCCCAGCAGTGACTCCCCAGCTGCTCTGCCACACCTGCATTTGTGCAGCACACTGTGACCTGGATCGGGCACCTGAAAAGGAGAAACCCTCAGCAGCCTCCTGACCTGCCCACTAGGTCTGGAGCAGAATATACAGCCAAGAGTGACAACAGCATTAACCTGAGCCTCCCTTTCAGCCACCTCATTAAGAAGAGATGCTCACCTTTTAAGATTTTTCTTCCTACAAGGTCAAATTTGATTCAAGTTGGGCAATATTAAGCCTTGATTTTTTAGAAGCTGGGCCTGCTGCATCCTTGGCTGATACCACTAACAGAAAAGTGAACTTTGAGCCTTTTACTAATTTTATTTAAAATTTTAACTCAATTTTCTAAGAACCTCCCTTCCTAAAGGGATATATGGATTAACAATCCACAGGATGAACAAGTCCATAACCTGGACCAGGACCAACAAGTCCCAACCAGGACCAAGGCAGGCATCCATACTTCCTATTACTTTATCTATAATTCACATATAAAACACACTTCTCCACCTTGACTTACAGCTGCAAGTGGTGTTAGATAAAACAGAAGCTTTCTCTCTATTATTTCCTTCAGGGGTTTTTGCAAAATATTCCACGGGAAAGAATACATGACAGTGAGAAGTGCTCTGGCATTTATCAGAAGATAATGGAACACAACATAGTGAAAAGAAGCTAACAGTGGCATGACAACCACATGGAAAAGAGAGTGATGGGAAACCGCCACGGAAAGTTAAGGCAGTGGCTGATAAGGATGAAAACAACGAGAGAGAGCTGGAATTAGAAGTTGTTACTATGAAGAAAGAGGAAAGAAACATTAAACCAAAACAACGACCTATCTATCCTATGAACGTGAAAGGAATATTCCTTCTGCTACCCACCCCTCGGTCACATAATGTGTATCAATACTTCGGAAAAACCAGACTTTTCAGCCAGACGAGGCTGCTGGCAGGCACCGAGCACCTGGCTGTGTGCTGGGGCTCTGGGAAGGCGGGACAGGGCCAGCCGGGCACGGCACCCTGAGGGCCGCTCGCCCCGGCTTTGAAACCCCCACACACGGACCCAGAAGCCTCGGAGGAAGGAACAGGGCACCGGCCACCCTCCGCCAGGCTCGGGGATCCCTCCCGCCCGGTCCCGACCAGGCCGGGGGATTCCCCGCCTTCAGGGACCGGGCATTGCGGCCGCTGCCCCGCGGAGCTGCCCAGGCCCGGCCCCGCCGCCCCCCGGCAGCCGCGGCGCTCCCTCCGCGTGGTGCGGGCGGACACCGCCGCCTCCCGCACCTCCCACTGCTCCAGCAGCCGGGCCATGTCCGCGTCGTTGTAGTCCCGAATGTCCTTCTTCTTGGGCGGCCGCTTCCCCTCGGAGTCGCCGGTCGCGGCCGCGGCGCTCAGACACAGCGCCAGGGCCAGCAGCACCCAGCCCGCGGCCGCCGCCATCTTCTGCCGCTCTCGGGAAGGCGGCCCCGGCCGCCTCATGGGCGGGTCAGCGCGGCCGGGCCGGGAGGAGGGGCTGGAAGGGCCGCGGGGCGGGACGGATCGGGCCGGGATGGATCTGGCCGGGAGGAGGGGCTGGAAGGGCCGCGGGGCGGGACGGATCGGGCCGGGACGGATCGGGCCGGGAGGAGGGGCTGGAAGGGCCGCGGGGCGGGATGGATCGGGCCGGGATGGATTTTTAAACAGGATGGAGCTGGAAGGGCCGCGGGGCGGGATGGATCGGGCCGGGAGGCGGAGCTGGAAGGGCCCCGGGCCGGGATGGATCTGGCCGGGAGGCGGAGCTGGAAGGGCCCCGGGGCGGGATGGATCGGGCCGGAGGCGGAGCTGGAAGGGCCCCGGGCCGGGATGGATCGGGCCGGAGGCGGATCCGCCCGGGCTGGGCGCGGCCCGGGCCGGGTCCCGGGAGCAGCCGGGGCTGACGGGCACTGCCGGCTCCCCCCGCCGCCCCCCGGTGCCGCTGTCCCCGCACGAAGCCCCGCTCCAGGCGGTGCAGCTCCGGTGCGGTCCCGCAGGGCCCGGGCCGGGAGTGAACGCTGGGCACCGAGTGGCTGAAACGAGTAAATAAATGATGGGCCCAGCGCCTGGCATCTAACTATGCGGTTGCTTCTTGTTGGCTTTTTTTTTTTTTTTAAACAGGATGAGAAGTATCCGGGTTTGCTGATCTGTGTGATGGGAACTGGGCCCATTGCATGAACTTTCTGATTTTGACCACTGTCTCGGCAATATTAAGTTTATAAAAGAAAAACTGTTAAAATTAATATTGTTTGTGACTAAAATGCAACTCCAGAACATCTGACCACCACAAAAAAAAAAAAAAAAAAAAAAAAAAAAAAAAAAAAACCCCCAAAAAAACCCCCCANNNAATAGGGCTTTTTCTTTGTACAGGCTGTTTTTCCATTATCTAAACCAAATTATATGCATGGATGTCTGGGCAGCCTTATTTCACTCCAGTCTTCATTTTTTCCTCATGGTAGCGTTTTAATTACAAATAGCACATTCTTCTCTTCCACCTTTCACCTTGGATTCCAGTAAGTTTAAACTTGGGAGTTCAAGGAAGCATCACTGTTATTGCTACTGGTAGATATTAATTGCAGTTAGGCTGATTAGTGAACAGGCTGCTTTGAAGGCAGACCAGGTTCAGAGCAGAGGAACTAATGCTGTTGAGAGAACTCTTCAACCCCAATTCTGTTACTGTACCACAGAATGCTGTAATCACAGAACGGTTTGGGTTGGAAGGGACTTTAAAGATCATTTAGTTTCAGCCCCAGATGATCCAGTTCTGGCCATGTAATGAACCAGGAGCCCACTGCCCTTATGGGCAAGGTGTGCAAATACAGAACCAAAGCAGGCAGCAGGCAGGGGCGTGGGTTTGGGGAGGCTCTCCAAAGCCTGGACTGACTCTTGAAGGGACCAGCCCCTGCAGGGCCACACAGCTGTGAACACCAGGGACACATGGCCCGTGGAGCAGCAGCTGGCCAAGCACACGGACCATGAGAAACAGCAGAGGAGCATGTGGGATCCAAGATTTCAGCACCCCCATAACCAACCAGCCTGGGCTGCAGCCTCCATCGTTTCATGATGTTTCAGACACGCTGCCAGTGCCTGAGGAACAGGAAGCAGCCCAGAGCTATTCGTGGTGCTTGTTAAATGCACATAACTGAAACAGGGCTTAGACAAGTACTTCTCACAGAGCTGTCCAATACCAGAGCCACTAATGAGCACATTTGCACTGTGATTTTTCATTAAATATAATGAACATCAGGTATACTGTATCAGATTGCCGTGATTAATGAGGTTTTACTAAAATAGGTTTCTGCTAACTTTTGTTATTACTGGATTGTGCATACATTCACTGGAAAAAAAAAAAAAGATTCTATCTTGGAATGCTGGACTTGAAGTATAAAATATTTTCATTGAATTTCTACTAGGAAATATTTTCCTCAATTCTGTTTTTTTCTTGTTAGAACAAACCAAGCCAACTTACTTTCTTTAATATCTGATACTATGTTCAGATGTGGATCTCAAAAGTAACCCGATTCCCTTTGGTAGGTGAACAAGTTGTTCAGTGTACCCAGGACTGCACCAACAATACTATACATTTCCTTGTCGTGCCAACAAAAGCTTTAATTTGAAAAGGAGGTCGTTTTCATGCTTGGCTCTGACTCTGCAACTACCTCTGCTCAGGCAAAACTCTGTGTCTGGGAAGACTCGTTCTAGTCTGCTGCTTGTGGGGTCAGCTGCAGGATAAACACCTGCTCAGCCCCTCTCCTCTGCTGTTCCTCTTTTCCCATGCAAGAAACAAAGGCAATGCAGCACGTACCACTGACAGGAGCAAATTAAATTGCGTTTTCTTTTTATTGAAGCACACTGTGTTTTGATCAGAGCATCTACTGAATCATGCCAATATGCTTTTTATAGCTTAAGTGTTTTCACATTTCTTAACAGTTTTTATAGTCCTAGCAGCTAACACTATTACGATTGCAATACAGAATGTATCAGATGGCTACTTTGGCTACTTTCACTGTAGATTGCAAGAGTAAGGTGTTAAATGCTTTACCTTGTAGCTAAAGTCCCACATGGTCATGCCAGGGAAGGTCTCAAGCGGTGACAGTCATTTTTGCTTCTGCAACATTCAAGTTTTATTAGTATTACTTTTAATTATAAAGTTATACCTCATCAGAAAGGCAAATCTACCTTCCCTTGTAAACTCTTTTCATTATTGAGCAGGGCTGGGTCAAGCTGTCACATGAGAGGATTCAGGATGATCTCAATTTCTGTTAATGAAGTTTGAGATTCTCTTTTTTTTCCATTTTTGGAACTATATTTGTGCAAAATTTATTTTCCATACCATTCTTTCTTATGAGTTGGGAGAAGAATGTGAATTTTTAACTGCTGAAAGCTCTCTCAAGTCTTTGCTGGTGGTGGAGCTTTATATGCAATTTTCTATTTTAAAGTGGATTCCTATTTGTCATACTTTTCTTTGCAAATACACTACAGTAAAATCTTAAAGCTTGTTCCTTGACAGTCCTTGGAATTAAACCTCAGAAAGGACAAAGAACTTGACTGCATTAAGGAAAAGGCAGTGCCTGCCTTCTTGGAAGGAGATACAGACAATTAAGACAGAAGATCAGCCCTAAGCATGCAGAAAGGAAAATGAACATGCAAGGGCTGCCTGCTATCAGCACTTGCTGTGTCTGGAAGAATGAGTTCATTTCAGGAACTCTACTGGCACAAAAGGATGTTTAATAGAAGCCCAGATGAATTAAGTGTTGTGCAAGGCAGCCTTGTAGCGGTAATTTTGGATATCAAAAATGATTGAGATCTGACTCTTACACAAACTGACAGACTTTTGCACCTACTGGCTTAGAGCAGGACCAGGACAATATTGTTTGAACAAGTACAGAAGACTTGCTGAGTAAGAGACCCAGAAAACGTCAGGCAAGTTTTGAGATGTCCCAGCATTCAGCATATTCTTCCCTGTTTAAAAGCACTATCATACATTCTACAGAATGTCAGGATATTATGAGTTACTTGCAGTAAAACATTCAAAATTACTGTTTTTATTGGTCAAATTATCTCAAGTACCTTAAATGTTCCCCTGCAGAGAGAATCTGATGCCCGAGCTCTCATGCACAGACAGTGCATGTGTTAATCCAACCCTCTGAATTTACTCACAGGCAGAATTAAACTAAAATAATCAGACCTGAACATGTTATCTTTAAAAACTAGAAAATGTCTAAGAAAAAAAGCAGCACAGCAAGCAGAATATGCTGTCATCTAGAGCATGAACATTTGAATGATTCAGAATAATTTCACTCCTCAATTTAATTTCATGCATAAGACAAGCACACTTACTTGCATTCTATTAAGAGAACACAAATTTTTGTTCCACAGCTAGTCAGATCTTGAATTCCTGGATCCAATTTGAAAACCTAAGTCTTTAGTTCAGAATTTTCCCAGATGAGGGATTAACTATGGTGATTTGGGCATGAAATTCTAATTCAGGTACTAACCTTGAAATTCAGATTCTGACTTGAGTTTTGAATATAAAATAAACCTTTATCCTGAATTTGTCTTATCCTGTGCACGTGCATTTTATAAATTAAATTCATTGATGGGACAGAGATGCTTGACAAATGACACCACAGGGTTGGGGAGGGGGTATGATGCCTGACTGTCTAGTCAACTGCATTAAAGCTATACAGTGTGATCCTTACATTCAGAAACACCACAGAATGTTCCTATTAGTACTCATCTTACTGCAAGATTTGCTACAAATCTGTGCTGGTTAAAACTATGTACTGGTTACACAATTTAAAGTTACCCTATTAAGAAAAGAATTACATTAAATCAATGTCAAAGAAGATTTACACAGTTCCCACAGGAATTCCATTTATAGTCTTATTTCACAATCTAAATGAAATTAATTTTGTAGTCCCAATTTTATTTTAGGTTTACAGGTCAGTTTTGGCACCTACATCTAATGTAAGTAATACATTACATGAACTTCAGATAAATTGGAAGTGTAGGCTTAAATTGTTAATGATCAGCAGCCCTGCTCACGGAACACAGAGGCACAATGAGAGCACTGTAGGATCAGAGACTCCTGTGAAAACATCTATTAAATTTCTCTCATGATACATTAAAAGAGGGCAGGGAGGGAAGAAACCCAAACCCTTCTGTAGAGTATTACAGCTGCAGGACAGAACATACCAGCAAAAGTGCAATTCAGGAAGGGTGGGCCCTTGCACATTTTGTTCAAAATACCATGTTCTCCTTTGATCTCACAAAAACCCAGACGTAAGAGTCTAAGGGAGGGTCTTGGATGCCTGTTTGTTCTGGACCACTGTAACCAACAGCATTTGCCATTCTTCCACGAAGTGCTGCTGAGCTTCAGGGCTACAAATCTGCCTCTGGCCCTTCTCACCTGCTCCAGGGAGGGAGAATGGACACAAGGAGCTACAGGGCACCTCCTGAGCACCAGCCTCAGGTGCAGGAGGGATGTCTGGGTGTGTGGATGGCAGGCAAGAAAAGCCATTATTGGCTGTATTCACATAAAATATGGCACAGCTGTCCATTCAGTGCAAGAGGAGTTTTGTAGCTGCATTTGCCTTTTCATAAAAATGAGTCTCTTTTCCATGTCGATGTATTAAATATCCATGGTAACACCAGGGGACAACCAATCGATTATCTACAGCAAGTGGTGAAAACAGTGCAGTAAATGATGAATAAAAGGACAACAAAAGAAAAACCTCTTTTGCTATATTACCTTTCAGTTGAGAAACAGGAACTGACCAGCATCCCACAATGATATTTACATTAATGTTGTCTATGTAATAAATTTGTTCTTACCTTTGATACTGTGTTTTTGACTATGTCATATTAAAAAAAAAGAACAAACACAAACCACCACATCAGAACACCAAGGTTAATTAAACCTGTATATGAAAGCCCACCCACTATTCTAAAACCTATTTATTTATAGACAAAAGAAGAAACAAAACTTATAACTGCGTTTGCACTTTGCTGTCTCAAGTGCCTGGTTAACTGTTCCTCCAGATCTGTGTTTCTGGCTACAAGCAGAGCAGTTCTCAGGTTGCATCCCAGGGCATTGACCATGGCTGCCTCTGCAGACCTGAGACAGACCCAGACCTCACAGTTTTAGTCTCTCATGAAGCAATGGCTGTAAGTACTGACCACAAAACACTTACTCAGCACCAAAACATTTAAGACAAAATAGATATTAAGAACAATAAGCTGGTCAACACATTTGCCTTTCCTTCTGACACTGCTGCAGAGAGGAAGACACATCTTCATCCACCCTCTTCTGCAAAGTCTGCCTTGCTGTTGAAGTATTTCTTCCATCAGTCCCTGCCAACTTTATCTTCCTATGATTTTTAGTTTACAGCCTGACAAACCAGCTGCATCCCTCTGGATGCAGAACTGGAGGTATCATTCCTGTAATTACCACCTCATGGGTTTAGTCACATACAGCTGACACAGGGGAACCACTGAATTGCCTTTTATTCCTTCATCAGCTAGCTCCCTATTAGGTTAGATCAATACAACTATACAGGAAAGTAATATAAAGAAGTACAACCCACCACACAGTAACTTCCTCTCACCAACCTGGCCACATACAGTGCTCATGAAATTATTACAACTTGGTATTCTTCAGCTATTACTCAACAGTGGCTACACTGGCAAAAATCAATTCCTCCTTCACAATAAAATACTTTACTAAGCAATAAAAGGGCCAAGTCCTTTCAGATGATTCAGGAAAGAAGACTTCAGCCTCCAGTTTCTGTTGTACTAAGCACAATGCAAAACAAAGATCAATGTGACAAAAGAAGAGCTCATACAAGTAAGCCAATCTTCTGTACACTACTAAGCCACATTAAAAAGCCTTTTAATCCCTTGTATCTGACAATGCCTGCTGGTCTGAACCCCAGAGAGTTAATTCATTCAGACTCTGTCAGTGAAATCTTTTTAGAGCCAAGCATGGCCACCTGATTTTCACATCTTCCAAGGTTTTATACCAATTCAGTGAGCTGCCCATGTCCTGTGGATCACCTTCGTGCTCAGCAGCCATGAAATAAAATGGGCATGAACAGTCCATGAAATAAATGGGTATGAACATGCTATCCTCGAAAGAGATGTGCAGAAGACTTACGAAGGAAATACCCACCCCAAACATTTCTGGGGTTTGTACAACAGCCTCTCACCTCTGCTCAGGTACCAGCCCAAGAGAATCCACCCCCAAGGCTCCCTTTTCTAATGAGACTGGATGTTCATGAGAAACACAGACTAAGAGGGAATCCAGCTAGGCCAGGTGTACCTAGGCAGCAACCCTACAGTCTGTAGGATGGATCTAACAGGGACCTGCTCCAGGAAAAGCCACTTGCATGGTAAAAATGACTAATGAAGGTGGTATTTTCTACATTATTTTTTCAAAAAGCAAAAGCCAAGTCACTCTTCCCCAAACATTTAATATGCAGAAAAGCCCTAAACACCCAGGGCTACTATGGGAGGAGAATGGCATTTGGCAAGACTTCCTTGGACACTGTCCACATGCAACACCTTCTACAGGACAAACATTACCAGTTTTCCCACTTGCTAATACTGAGGCAGATAAGGACTGGATCAGTCTTGTGGATGGGTTATAAAAGCTAGAAAAATATTTGCTTTATATTAGCAAATATTAAATTTTAAGACCAGTTTTTTAAGACTTTTTAAGTCTTAAAGAATTTAAGACTTTAAATTAAAGACCAGTTAGCAAGAGCTTTGGTCAGGAAGTGCCATGGTTAAGGCCCAGCTGGGTTTCTGTGGAGGGAGACTGGAGAAGGCACTGGACAGGACCTGTTCAAACCTCTCTCAGCTTTGTCCTTGGGGAATGGCACAAAGCACACAGAGCATCATGGCAGGCAGCAGCATCTAAAAATGGAAAAGATTATTAGGTCATGTAACACCTCTTCTAGCCAGGGATGAGACCTACGTTTTCTAAAATGAAATCTTTCAAACTCTAATTAAATGTAGTCAATCCTCATTAAAGATAAACTAGGTTAATATTTATGAGGCATTCCTTGTGCTGTATACTGTCTCACCTCATTTAAGGACATATCTGGAAATACTTTGAAATACAGTTCAGCTGGCTTCTTCTGCCCATTGATTTTTATTTTTCAGAGTACTCTGAAATCATTCCTATTTATACTTTTGAAAACAAGTCGCTGGCAGTAAGCCAAAATTGTTTAGGCCCAAATCATGACCTTCTTTGAAATGGCTATAATCTGACTCAAGTAAACAGAATTTCCCTCACACTGTTTTTGTGAGGAGGGATGGGTGGAGAACTGCCCTATTTTTGACACACCCATAGACCAGTATCTACCCCTTTCCTAAAGCCTGGCTTTATGGCAAGGGCTTCCCCTGCCCCCCAAATACCTGCACCCTGTCAACCCCCCACTCCCACATCTGTGCTCATCCTGCTCACATCCTGCTCTACAAGAAAAAGGCCAAAGGTTCTTTGAGCTAATGGCTAAGAATATGTGCAAATAAACTTGTCTGAAGCTCTTTAAATGTATGGAATCCATTTGGTGGGCTCTATTTGTGCCAGGATATCGTTGGATCTCCCCTGCAACTGCAAGTGAGGAATCTGGTCCAATTTCCATTTATTTCAAGGTCACTTACACCCTGCAGTATTAGGAATATGGCAGGATGATAACTGAATTGGGACAAATGTACTTCTGGAGTTCTGTAACCTGCATTGTAAATGCCTAGAGTTAGGCAGCTGATTTAAAAAGAAAACTCTCATTGAAAGGAGCAAAACAATGTTATTATTTAGCTGCAGCTTAAACTGCAGCAAAATATGAAACAACCATAAGATGTGGTTTCAACATGGGCTTTGATCAGTCAGAATTATACTGATGCAGATACTGTGCAACAGGACAGAATCTGATGCGTGCCTCAGGTTTACTGAGCATAGCATCTTGCTTTTGACAAGAATCGTCCCAAAAAGTTATTGGTGTGCTGCAGAATGGAAACAGATCAGAGGAAGCCTTCAGCACACAGCTGTGTCAGTAGGTTTACATTTTCCTTGCTGAAGTCTAATAAACAGAACCTGTGTTCAAAAACAGCGACAGAAACGGGAGAGCAACAGACCAAATTCGTCTTCATTGGTTTAAAATCTGGGTCGAGGCCTGTGCTGAGAGCACTGTTTCTGTGTAAAGAAAGCTGCAGCAATCGCCCATCCCGCGTTTCCAGCGCTCCTGCCGGGCAGCCCGGCCCGGTACCGGAGCCGCGGGATGAGCAGAGCCGGGCCGCGCTGGCTCGGGCTGGGTCCCTCGGTGCCGGCTGGCACGGGACACGGCCCGGGAGCTCCGAGCGGATCGCCGCACTCACCTGGCGGGCTGCCCGGGGCAGGGCCCGGCGGGAGCGGCGGCAGCGGCAGCGCTGGGGCGGGGGCGGCTCCTCGCTCGCTCTCCGGTGTCCGACTGCTCCGCGCTCTCCGGCCGCCTCTCGCCTTCCTCCCACCGGCACCCCCCGCCGTTTGTTCGTTCCCGGAGCCCCTCCGGGCCCCGCGCGGCGGGCACGGGGCAGCTCCGGGCGGGCGGTGCCGGCGCTGCTGCCCCCTCCGCCTGGGAGGAGCGAGCGGCGGCGGGCGCGGAGCGGCGGCGGGGGGAGGGCAGGATTTAAACGAAGGGCGGTGACACCGCACAAAAGATTTCGATAGGCTCAAGTGAGGTTACAGCAAAGGCAGCGGGGCGGGGGAGCTCCCCCGGAGCCGTGCAGCGTCTGGCTGGCAGCGCCGTCGCAGCCGCCGCTTCCCAGTAGTTTGTCTGAAAGCCTGAGAAAGGGAATTTAAACGAAGATTTCCTACCCCTCTTTTTTTTTTTTTTCCGCCCTCTTTTTTTTTTTTTTTTTTTTTTTTTTTTTTTTTTTCCCTCCCTGGGAGCTGGCCGCTCAGCCAGGGAAGATGGCAGGAGGAGCGCAAGGCCGGGCGGGTCGCAGCATCCGCGGCTGCAGCCCGCGGCCACCTCCCTTGTTTGCGGGAAGAGCCTAAGTTGGTGCGGCGGCGGCCACCGCGGGAGCCGGCGAGGAGGGCCCGGGGCGCAGGGGATGGACGGCGGCGGCGGGGAGCGAGCGCACGGCGGCCGCGTGAATGATCGCGGCAGGAAGGAGTGAGGCAGCGGCAAAGGAAGGGGAACGGATCCGCCCGCCCGCCCCAGCACCCGGATCCGGTGGAGCTTTTTTTTTTTACCCC